>OY978530.1:12238608-12838608 GCA_963854835.1 Megamerina dolium
AAGGAAAGAGATGAATCTTGACTTCGATAAAGGAAGCTTCTGGAGTGTTGCCACAAGAGTATAAATAAAGCCGGTGTTGACAAATCAAAATCAATCGAATCCCGAAAGGAGATTTTAAGGAGAATTAAACGTTCACAAAACAAAAACGTAACAATTTGTGTCAAAAGTGGGATTCTGTTAAGAGGGTGAAAATTGACCAACTGAAAAAACAGTTATCAGAGATGAATCTGTCGTCTTCAGGTACAAAAGCAGCACTGCTGGAGAGGCTAATGGTATTAATGTAGAAGAACATGAGTTCTTTGAAGAAGCCGAGATACACGCAGTCGTGCACGCTGTGGAAGAGAGCAAGATAGTTTCGAGTAGTCATATCAGGATATCAGGAAAACCATGATGCAACAGCTACAAGAAAATGCATCTCGTCAAGAAAACGTAATTGAAAAATTCCAGAGAACAATTTACTCCAAGCTTCAAAAACATTCGGCTGAATTGCGTATGGAAATTCAAGAAGGCTCGTCTCGCCAAGAAAACGTTATTGAAAATCTACAAAAAGTAATCGAACTTAGATTTCAGGAAATTTCTGGTTCCATCAATAACAGAGTCGCAGAGCTGAAAGAACACGTGGATGAGTTGGATAATAAGCTGAAGAAACATGTCGACAACTGGGAAGATAAATTCAAGAAATTAGACCACGAACTCGATCAACTAAAAATAAACGTACTATTAACATCAGTGATTAAAGAATCAAGTACAACCATGCTAAAGCCACCAAATTTAATGGAACCACACCATTCAATATCTTCAAGTTTCAGTTCGAGATAACAGCTTCAAAGAATCAATGGGACGATAGTGACAAAGGTGCTTATTTAATTAAAATTAATGCATCCAAAGTGTTACAGATAGTTCCAGAGAAAGATCTTGGTAGCTATAAGTCACTGATGGACACACTCACACACTCTATTGCATCAAGTGGAATTAAGATCGCGAGTGCAACGGAATAATGAGAACCTTCAGGAATTCGCTTCCGATATTGAGCGATTATGTCATCTAAGCGTGTCCTAGTCATGTCACCAAGGAGTACATATGCCAAAACAGTCAGTAGTGCCGTGACGTTTGAATCCGCCAGTTTGATGTGTCGACCAATACCACGGGTACGACAACTAGAAACAAAAACATCAGATCTGGTTGAAGCAGTGTGTCAGGCATTCAAGTCCGTAGTGCAGCCTGAAGCAAGAACGTGAAAATAAATTTACTGGTAAGTGCTTCATTAACGACAAACCAGGACACATGGCGCGTGACTGCCATCTACGACGAAAGCGATCAAGATCGAATTCTTCAGGAATACAAAAGAAGGAGAATAAGGTGGACAGTAATCGCCCCACTAACACAAATCCATCGTTAAACAAAATCGAGTCAGTTCAACGGGGAGTTCATGTTAACCCCGGATACTGGTGCATCACATTCTATAATCAAGAGCGATTCGGTAAAGGGGCCTTTAATGGGAATAAAATTGCGTACAGCAACCAGTGAGGATGCACAAATTCTGGGTAAGATAAAGAAACGAGTAACATAAATTCAGATTTAGATTAGATTTAAATCAACGGATACTATGCTATGCAAATGTCGTGTTATCATTGAACATCGGTTACAAGCGTAGTGGAATCATCAAACGAATATTGGCATGTCAACGCCAAGAGGTTTCAGCAAAATCAGAAGCGGTGATTGGGGCACAGCTGAATGTGGATGATGGGACAGGCAAGTTGTGGGTAGTGGAAACGGATAAAGAAATAACGAATAAAAACATCGTACTTGGTAGGACGTTAGTGGAACCTAAAGAAAATGGAATGGTACCGGTGCGAATATTAAATCCAACTAATAGATCTACAGTTGTGAAGAAAGGAATGGTGATTGGTCATTACCAGGAATTTACTGCTGTATTAAGTTGCGAAGTGTTCGTCAGCGAAGAGTGGAAGATCAGAAGCTGTGAGAGGGGAACTGAAAACACATATGGAAGAATAGGTAGTGCTTACCAAACAGCAAAAGGAAAAAGCCTTACACCTATTGGTGAAGTACAGTTAAATCTTTTCATAAAATGGAAAAACTGCTGGAATAACAACCACCGTGAAACATCACATTGATTCTAGACCAATTCGTGAAGCACCACGACGAGTTCCATTGACCAAAGGAGATCAATTCTTTCAGCTGATTACCGATATGCAGAAAAAATGTGTTATTCGAATCTGCGAGTCCATGGAGTTCACCAGTTGTGCTATGAAAGAAAAATAATGGAAGTACTCGATTCTGTGTGGATTACAGAAAGCTAAATAATATCACAAAAAAAAGACAGCTATCCACTTCCAAGAACCGATGACACTCTGGACACGCTATCTGGTGTGAAGTGGTTTTGAACTTTTGAACTGCAAAGTGGCTACTAGCAAGTGGAACTTGGTGAGGAGAACAAATAGAAAATAGCTTATGCAATGCGCCAGCTACTTTCGAACGTTTGATGGAACGTGTACTCAGATGACTACACTTGAAAACGTGCTTGGTGTACCTCGATGAAATTATTATGATGGGAAGAGATTTTAACGACCACCTGAAAAAGTCGAGAGATGTCTTTGAGCGCATACAATCAACAGGGCTTAAACTGACTATCAAAAAGTGTTCACTCTTCAGGCGAGAAGTTAAATATCATGGTCATAAAGTATCAGCAGAAGGGGTACATAGCGACGAGGAGAAAGTAGCAGCAGTACCAGAGTGGCCTATTCCGTCGAATCTTCATGAGTTAAGAAGCTTCCTAGGCTTATATACCGGATTTGCAAATAACATCGTCAGCAGTCTACATGAGTTAGCAAGAAAGAACAAACTATTTGTGTGGGGCGAGGAACAACAGAAAGCACAACATAGCTGTCACTATATCAGCATTGGCAATTTTTGGAAACGAGTTAAGACCTGATTTAAAATATGGCGTCGTAACACCAACGAGATCAACTGAATGTAACTACACTAGCGAACAGCTGAAAAAAGACTCTGTTCAGCACCAGTATTAGTGTATCCAGTACCTGGTCAAAAGTTTGTGTTGGACACAGCTGCGAGTGGCTATGGAATAGGTAGTGTGCTCTCCCAGATCATAGACGGGAAAGAAAAAGTGATAGCATCTTCTTCTTCTTCTTCTTATGTGGCAATAACAACCGAATATCGATTTAAGCCGAAAATAACATGCTTCGACAGCCATCTCTGTTCTTCGCCAGCTGGCGCCAGTTAGAAATTCCAAGCGCCGTCAGGTTCTCCAGTACTTGGTCTTTCCACCGGAGGTTT
Source organism: Megamerina dolium (assembly GCA_963854835.1). Lineage (NCBI taxonomy): Eukaryota > Metazoa > Arthropoda > Insecta > Diptera > Megamerinidae > Megamerina > Megamerina dolium. The sequence goes on from OY978530.1 coordinate 12,241,924, forward strand.
GGTCTTCCTCTTCTGCGCCGTCCTCCAGCGGGTTCCGAATATAACACCTTCTTAGCCAGAGCGTGTTCTTCCATTCGCTCGACATGACCTAGCCAGCGCAGCCGCCGGATTTTGATGCGCTTTACTATGTCAATATCGGCATACAGCTCGTACAGCTCATGGTTGTACCTTATTCGGTACTCGCCACCAACGCAAATAGGTCCAAAGATCTTACGTAGGACTTTTCTCTCGAAAACCCCAAGAATTCGCTCATCCTGCGAAGAAATTGTCCAGGCTTCAGCACAATATGTTAGGACAGGCATGATGAGAGACTTGTAGAGTGTAGTTTTCGTTCTTCGAGAGAGGGCTCGACTGCTCAATTGCTTGCTCAGCCCAAAGTAACACCTGTTAGCAAGAGTTATCCTACGCATGATCTCTAAGCTGACGTCATTACTGCTGTTAATGCTGGTTCCAAGATAGACAAAGTCCCTTACTACTTCAAAAGCGTAGTTGTCAACAGTGACGTGCTGTCCAAGACGCCGGGACTCTTTGTTTGTTGACACTAGATACTTCGTCTTGCCCTCGGTCACCGTTAGACCCATCCGACGCGACTCTCTTTCCAACTCTGAGAATGCTGCACTGACTGCTCTCGTGTTCATGCCGATTATGTCAATATCGTCGGCATACGCTAACAGCATGACACTTTTGTTGAAGATAGTGCCATTATGTCGTAGATCATCAGCTCGTATTATTTTCTCCATAATAAGATTGAAGAAGTCGCACGATAACGAATCACCTTGTCTGAAACCCCGTTCGGTATTAAACGGTGCGGAGAGGTCCTTCCCAATTTTCACTGCACAACGGGAGTTATGCAGTGTCATTCTACAAAGTCGAATGAGCTTTGCAGGAATACCGAACTCAGACATTGTTGCGTAGAGGTAATCCCTTACCGGACTGTCGAAAGCGGCTTTATAATCAACAAATAGGTGGTGTGTGTCGATCTGTTTTTCTTGGGTCTTCTCCAGGATTTGGCGCAGTGTGAAAATCTGGTCGATGGTGGATTTACCAGGTCTGAAGCCACACTGATACGGTCCAATCAGGTTGCTGAGCATAGGCTTCAACCTTTCACACAGTACGCTCGATAGAACCTTGTATGCGATGCTCAGGAGACTTATTCCACGGTAGTTGGCGCAAATTGTGGGGTCTCCTTTTTTATGTACAGGACAGAGACATATTCTGCTTATGAGCTGGTGCATGCGGGTGAGCAGCTCATCGCCTCCGGTCTTAAACAACTCGGCAGGCAGGCCATCAGCACCTGCAGCTTTGTTGTTCTTCAGCCTTAAAATGGCAGTTTCAACCTCGTCATAGTCGGGTGGTGGAATATCAACACCATCATCTGTAATTGGGGTTATCGGGCAAACTCCTCCACTGGCGGAATTGTTCGTAGCATCGCCATTTAGTAACGAGGAGAAGTGTTCCCTCCATAGGCTCAGTACACTCTGGACATCCGTAACTAGATTCCCATTTCCATCACGACAAGAAGAGGCTCCGGGATTTAAACCTCCACTCAGGCGCTTGATCTTTTCAAAGAATTTTCGAGTCTCATTCTTGTCGGTACACATCTCTATCTCCTCACACTCGCGTCTTTCCAACTCCCTCTTCTTGCGCCTGAAAAGACGTCTCTCTGCACTCCTTTTCTCTCTATACCGCTCCTTAACAGCTCGCGTTGCGCCTGCACGCAAGGTTTTTCTGTAGGCGGCGTCTTTCTACATACTGGCATACTACAGTAAAATCCAATCAAAGCCAGAGAGAAGGTACTGTGTCACTCGAAGAGAGTTGATCGTAATACTGGAATGTGTAATGTACTTCCATAAATACTTTTACGGTCAGTCATTTCATCTATGAACTGATCACGCAGCGCTAAGGTGGTTAGTACAATTTAAAAATTCTGAAGAACAATTGGCGCGGAATGTAAACATTGCTCTCGAGTGGAAAGCAAGAAGCACATTGTCGACATACGACTTACGGGTATCTTGCGGGAGGAGTAATGGACCACCAAACGACTGTAAGAAGATCAGTGGGACGACTCAGATCTCGTAAAGATTATGGAATGCAAGGAGCAGGGCGTACGTCCAGATTGGCAAGAAATGGCTAATGAGAGTCCAATAGCAAAGGCGTACTGGGCGCAGTGGCAAAGCCTGCACTTAGAGACGGATGTTTATTCCGAGCATGGGAAAGTGTAGATTGAAAAATCACTAATGATCTTCTGGTGGTACCCAAGGCAAGAATAAATGAAGTGATAGCTGAGTATCACAATGCTTCCAGTGGAGGGCATTTGGGCATAACCAAAACCGTTGAGAAAGTAAAGAAACGATTTTATTGGGTTGGATGTCATGACCATGTCGCTGATTGGATTCAGAAGTGTAAGTAATGTGCAATAGCCAAAGGTCCCAATAAGAAAAGTCGAGGTAAGATGCACCAATACACGGTGGGTGCTCCATTTGAGCGAATTGCTATGGACATAGCTGGGCCATTTCCAATAAGCAAAGCAGGGAACAAGTATGTTCTAGTGGTTATAGATTACTTCAGTAAATGGCCTGAAGTATACCCCATTCCAAATCAATAAGCTAGTACAGTTGCGGATGTATTCGTCAACCAATGGATTACTCGTTTTAGTGTACCGATGAAATTACACTCAGACCAAGGTCGACATTTCGAATCAGTTGTATTCCAAGAGATGTGCCGTATGTTGGGTATATACAAAACTCGTACAACACCTTTGCATTTACAATCTGATGGCATGGTAGAACGATTTAACCGTACCTTGGAGGAATATTAGAGAAAAGTCGTAGGTAAATACCAAACAGACTGGGATGTACATATACCAATGTTCCTCATGGCATATCGATGCGTACAACATGATACGACGGCTACTACACCGGCAAAGGCAATTTTTGGAAACTAGTTAAGACTGCCAGCTGATTTAAAATTTGGAGTAGTAACACCAAAGAGATCAACCGAAGGTAACTACACTAACGAAACGCGGGAACAGTTGGATGAAGTACATCAGTTCATCAGAGAGCGGTAGCAGAAGCGATAGGATGAGAGCCATATACGACTTGAAAGCAAATTCAAAAGGATTCTATGAAGAAGAGCTTGTAATTCTTCATAATCCACAACGCAAGAAAGGCCTGTCTTTGTAAAGAAAAAATACATAAAATTTCGTCCCCACTAAAAAATATATGTTGCCTCCTTTTGTCTTCCTTGATCTTTTATTGATTTCTTTTTTGTTTCTTTACACTTTACAAAGACTTATGCAGCGAACGTGCGACCCAACACCACCAAAGCCGAAACTAATTCAAACTTTCTTACAATATAAAAGCAATTCGAAAATACTGGTGGTACATGCACCGTTTTTTTTGTTCATTTTATAGAAGAATGCATAAAAAAAATGTGTGCGTGTAATACCCTAGACAGACGGCAGCCTAATTCCGGATTACCGGCGCACTTAATCCGAATAATCCTGACAGACGGCAGTATTGCGGATTAACTAAACGGCTGATTGCTGTTTTATTAGGTCTGTCCACTTACATTACTATCAGTATCAATTTCTGTCATCTATCACTCTCGATATGAGAAAATCTACAAGAAGTACGTGAACTGAAAACTATCAGAAACTTGTAAATTGACATTCACCGTTCGTAATTGACAGCTGGATTTATTTGTTCGCCAACACTTTTCATGTTGAAAATTGTTAACAGTTGTTGAAAGTTTTTTGTTAGCGAACACACCTAAAGGTTTGTAAAATGGATGGAGAAAAATTCACAATAGACAATTTTCAGCAGTGTTGCCATCGCAAATTGCCCTAATCCTCTTTTATTTTGAGAATTAACTCATAGAGTTTATGAGGATTAGCTGCAGTTAATGCCCGAGTTAATTCGAATTAACTCGATAATCCGGAATTAGGCTGCCGTCTGTCTAGGCTATTAGTGCCTTATAGTTTTTCACGAAACCTTCATTTCTTCGTAATCTTCTCTTTTTGTATTTAATTTGTCTATTAATTTCCTTTTACATAGTTCCATGTTTTGTTTAACTAGTTTTTTGTCTATTTTTCCGTTTTGTACATCAATAGGAGTGCTTTTAATAGTTCAGTAATATCTATTGTTATAGTTTATAATAGCTTTTTGTATGATTTTATTAATTGGTCGATTTTTATTCGAATGGTATATCATCCTGAATTTTTCTGCAATTGTATTGTGCATTCGGTTTACATCTGCGTTACCAGTATGACGTCTGCGTTATCAGTATTATTTAATACGTATTGTTTTGAATTCATTATCAGCTATTATTTTTGCTGGTTTTCCTATCTTTGAAAAATGATTTTCTAACTGTTCGATAATCGTCACGTGGTTTCTATCATTCAAAGAATATGATTAGAGAATTTATCTATTATTGTTAAAAATTGAAACTTTTTCATTATGTATGTGTCTATATGTATTATTTCATTTATATCTGACGGTGTTTCAGTGTAATTGAATTTCAGTTTAATGGGGTTCCGGTCATGCTTAACCTCTTTGCATATGTCACATTGATTGATTACCATTTGCACTAATTCCATTAAGTTTGTTTAATAAATTTTATTTCTTATATGATTATAGATTTCTTGAATGCCCGAATGCATACTTTCTTTGATATCGTAACGTGATATCTGCTTCAATGCTTCAATTTCGGTTTCGATATTTTGTGCTCTAAGTGTGCATGTAATAAATTTGAATTGTCTGTCGTTAGAAAACATTTCTTTTAATTTGTGTTGAACTACGTTGTAATCTGGGTCACATAACTCCAAATATATTCCTATATTTCCCTTCGTAATGTATTTTCGAAATATTTCGCCCATTCTATCAAAGTCGCATACTGCTATAAAGATAATTCTTTTTCCATGTAACATTTTTAATTCCTCTACTTTGTTGTTTGTTAAAATTATCTGTGTTTTGTATTTATTTACTATTTCTTTCTTAATGCAAATATGGTCATGTAGATCTTCTTCAGCTGAATTGATTGTTGCTAGAGTTTCAATATCTTCTAAATTGTCTAACATTTCTAAACTTGATCTGATATCTTCTGAATTTTGCAGGAAAAAAATTCTTTAACATCTTTATCTTCGTCCTTTTCTTGATTGACGTTGGAATTGTTCTCTATTCTGCATAGGAAATCTGCTACTTGATTTTCCTTCCCTTCTAAATATTCTATATTAATGTCATATTTATCCAATTTTAATAGAAATCTTTTATGTCTCAGTGAAATATCCTTCCCTTTGTATTTTGAATGCAAAAATTTTATAGGTTGGTGATCGGTGAAAATTGTGAATTTTCTTCCATAAAGGTAGAGTCTTAAATAGTTTACGCTCCATAAAATAGCTAAAAATTCTTTATCTTTCGCGGAGTAATTTTTCTCATGATTATTTAGTGTTCTTGAGATAAAACATACTGGGTGTCTTTCTTGGGAGAGCACTGCTCCAATTGCATAGTTTGATGCGTTTGTAGTTAATGTGAATGGCTTGTCAAAGTTCAAGTATCTCAATATTGGATGAGAGCTAATTAATGCTTTCAACTTTTCGAATGCTTCTATATAGCTTGGATCTTTTACGTTTATTTTTACATTTTTCTATAAATACTTTGTAATGGGTTGGGCTAGTTTTGCGTAATCCTTTATAAATTTACGGTAGTACCCTGTTATCCCTAAAAATATTTTTATTTGTTTCTCTGTTTTAGGTAGTGGTAATGTTTCTATTGCTTTTATTTTATCAGGGTTTGGTTTGAATCCATTTTCTGTCAAAATGTGTCCTAAAAATTCTGTCTCTTTTTTCATGAAATTACATTTATCGATTTGAATCTTGAGGTTAGCTTGTTCTAATGTTCTGAAGATGTATGCTATTGTATTTAAGTAATGCTTTGGGATGTACTAAAAATCAAAATGTCGTCTAGATAAACTACACATGTTTTATTAATAAAGTCCCGTAGTTTTTCGTTTATTAAACGTTGCAATGTTGCGGGTGCATTTTTTAACCCGAATGGCATTCTAATAAATTCGTACAGCGAATGCAGTGTAGTGAATTCCGTTTTTTCTCTATCTTGCTCCTTAATTAAGATTTGGTGATACCCTTAAGCTAGGTATATGGTTGTGAAATACTGCGCTTTACCTAATAATAGGTCCTACACTTAATTATGATTTCTTGTTCTTCGATTTTTTAAATTTGTTTTCGTACTTCTGCTTCATGCTGCGGAGGGTATCTGTATAATTTACTGTTTATTTGTTTGTCCGTTGTTGTTCTGATTTCGTGTAAGATTTTCGTCGTATTTGTTAATTGGTCTCCTTCTTTAAAAGACAAGTTCTAAGATCCTTTCAACAAGATCAATTTTTACTACTTACAACTGACAATATCGTGAGATGCTGACTTTATATGGGTAGGGTTATTGACGTTATACGTAATTCGCACGAGTTAATTATTTACTAACACTTTTCTTAAAAATAAAAATTCCACAAATACTATTTGTGTCCATTCTTTATTCGTTCCAAATTCAAACTCAATACATTTCTTACATTTATTGCTATTTATACTACCGAGTACATGCATAATGTTTTGATGCATATTGTTTGTTACATATTTGATAAAGATGTTCATTAAATACTTGATAAAGATGTTTTGCTCATTACATATTTGATAAAAATGTTTTGTTCATTAAATACTTGATAAAGTTGTTTTATTCGTTAAATACTTGATAAAGTTGTTTTGTTCGTAAAATACTTGATAAAGATGTTTTTATGCTTAACTGAGATATGATAAAGATGTTTTTATGCCTAATATTCCTAAACTATACTTATATGTAACTGAGATAAAGAAGACATTCTAAACTATACTTATATGTAACTATGTAACTTAGATAAGGAATACATTCCTTAACTCACGCCATTTTGACATTCGAGGAACTGTCAGATCGAAATATAGGCTATTTTACATTCGAGGCCAATCGGTCTGCTGTCCGAATATCCCGAAGATCGAAGAAACGCTCACGCCAGTGCATTTATTAATACACATATACATCTTTATCTGTATAAGTATCTTACTATATTATATTATTGTGAATTATACTGTATCATTATTGCTATAAAGTATTATTAACAGACCCTTATGCACTGCGACCAGTCGGTCTATTGTGCAGTTGCTATAGAGTAACTTTGGATTCACCTCTCTTTAGTACATACTTATTTGTACAACCATGTAAACTGTTAATTTGTTTACCCTTTATCTTTAAATTGATATTCTATATTAAAATCAATTATAAAGAATCTGTCAAACTTTCGTCGTCGACAACAATATATTTATATATATATATATATATATATATATATATATATATATATATATGTGTATATATATATATTGTAACGAGTATCGATAGTTGATTACTCATCACTATTGTGACTGACTCTATTGGCAGCATCGAAACGAATGTCAACAAAAAGAAATAAGCGATAACCAGAACAAGCCAACGAGAAAGGAAGAGAAGAATCTCGATAAAGGAAGATTCTGGGGTGTTGCCAACAGAGTATAAATAGAGCCAGTGTTGAGAATTGACGATCAATCTACTTCCGAACGTGATTGCGAAAACATTGATACAGAGGCAAAAGTTGCAAGTACATTTAAGTGTTATAGTAAATAGTTGATTGTAAACAGTGTTGATTGTAAATAGAGATTATTAAATAAATTGTTGCTGTATATAGTTGTACAAAATAAGTGTTGCAGTTATCATTAACAGAATCCAGTGATCGAACAAGGTAATTCAAATAGAATTAAACGCTCACAGAATAAAAACGTAACAATATATATATAAGTGGGTGCCATAGCTCAGGGGTTAGTGTGTTCGCCTTCTGATCTGTAGGTCGTGGTTCGATCCCCGGCTGATGCATAACAAATTTAATATCGATAAGATTTTTCTTTCGAATGGTACCCACCTGTCGGCAAGCAATTGGCAATTCTTCCGACAGTAACAACTTGCCATGAAAAAGTTTCTTAAAGAACTCTGTGACAAAGCTCAGAAAAAGTGATATCACAAGTGTTCTGACGTTCGGAACCGGCTAAAATAAGTAGGTCCCTTCTAATACTGTCCAAATTTAAGACGCACAAGAGTAATGGAAGAGAAGCTCGGCCAATGAGCCCTTTGGGGCTTTAAGTGCCACATATTTATTTATTTTTTATATATATATATATATATATATATATATATATATATATATATATATATATATATATATATATATATATATATATATATATATATATATATATATATATATAGATATATATATATATATAAGTGCCTAAGAGTGTTCTCACAGAGAGAGGGCAGCCACATAACCTAACCTATATATATATATATATATATATATATATATATATATGTATATATATATATATATATATATATGTATATACATATATATATACAGTCAGGGACTAAAGTTTAAATACACCCCACAAATCTTAATTTTAACTCGTATAAAGCATTGCTGCGAAAATCTAAGTAAGCAGTTTTTTTGCAGTCTATCAGTAAGCAAACACAATAACAAAAAATTTGTATTTGTCGCATAGATAACTGTAAATTCATCAAAAACTCAAAAAATACGTTGGACAAAAGTTTAAATACAATACAAGAAAACACGTGTTTTTGCAATTTCTTTGGAAAAGTACCGTTATATTTTTTTTCTTTCTTCACTTACGCATATTTATTCAGTATTATTAGTGATTTCATCGTTGTCGGTAGACTTGAAAGCAAAATAATGGGCAAAGGAAAACAAATAGAGTCTGGTGTTAAAGATTTAATAATTAAACACTTTAAAGAAAGCAAATCCTACCGTGATATAGGAAAAATTTTGAATTTGTCCTGTGCAAGTGTGCAAAACGTAATAAGAAAATATAAAACTTACAAAACAGTGGAAAATAGGCCCAGAACTGGTCGACCAAAAAAACTTTCTCGCCGAGATGTAAACCTTATCCTAAGAGAAGTGGACAAAAATAAGTGCGCCAAAGTTAGCCGGTAGTATTGCTGCGGTGTCAGGCAAACATGTTCACCCAAAAACCGTACAAAGAGCTTTACGGTATAACGGCTATCGAAGCAGAGTTCTACGTAAAAAACCGCTTATTTCTGAAAAAAATAGACAACTTCGTCTGGATTTTGCAAACAAGTACAAGGATATGGATGAGGACTTTTGGCGAAGAGCAAGCCCGGCACAGTACTTCAAAAATTTAATACCAACCGTTAATTGCAGCAGCTGGCGTGGGACACTTGGCTTTTATCGATGGAATAATGGACAAACACATGTATAAAAGTATATTGGAACAAAATTTGCAGCCTTCTGTGGATAGCTTGGGTCTGGGAAGAAGTTGGATATTTCAACAAGACAACGACCCTAAGCATACCGCGCATTTGGTGAAGGACTGGTTGCTGTATTATGCTCCACGTCAGCTCTGTAGTCCTCCCCAATCACCGGACTTAAAACCAATTGAACACGCTTGGGAATTATTGGACCGAAAAATCAATCGCGCAGCTTTAAAGAACAGAGAATCCATTAAAGAGGCTCTGAAAAAGGCCTGGCCAGAAATCAGCACATCCGAAACAGAAAATTTGGTTCTGTCTATGCCATGTCGTCTGCAGGCAGTCATTGAAGCTCAAGGCGGACCTACCAAATATTAATTTAAGTTTAACGTTTTTTAATTAAGCTAAAATCAGCTAAAGAAAGAAAATTTTGTATTGTATTTAAACTTTTGTCCCATGTATTTTTTTAGTTTTTGATGAATTTTAAGTTATCTATGAAAAAAGTGAATTGGTTTGGTTTTCGATATTGGTCATTATTCAACTAAAAATAAACTGCATACTTACATTTGTGTTAAAATGCTTTATTTTTATTTAAAGCGATGTTTTATGGGTGTATTTAAACTTTAGTCCCTGACTGTATATATATATATATATATATATATATATATATATATATATATATATATATGTATATATATATATATATGTATATATATATATATATGTATATATATATATATATGTATATATATATATATATATATATATATATATATATATATATATATATATATATATATATATAAGTGACATATTATGGACGTTTATATTATGGTGATAAAGTATTTTAAGGAACAGTCTTATAAAAGTCGTGTTCTGATTGTATATGCAAACGTTCCTGCTGCTAATTGCTTAATTCTCGGAATTAACATCATCGAAAATATTTTTTACATAATTGTACCATTTTCATTAAAGCGCTGTACTCGATTATTGCATCTATTGTTTCTATGATTTTCCTGCTTAGTTCTGCTATGCTTCCTACTCTGAAGGTAGATTTCTCTCTTATTATTGTCATTTGGTCTTTCGTTGACCTATAATCCTGTTTTAATTTGGATTTTCAGCCTTCCAAGTCCTGTGATGGATTCGTTTGTAGATAATTTTTTGTTGAAACTTATATTTTTATGCCATAAATAACCCTGAAAACTTCTTCTTCCCTTATATAATCCCTTCGAATTCTATTTGTCGCTTCTATAAATGCAGGTAATTGCCTTGCATTGCCTTCAAATTATCGTAAAAATAACAGAAAATTATTTACACCCAATTTTTTTTTTAAATGTAAGTTCTTAACTTTGCTTTTGTTTGTTTTGGGCTTAAAGCTACTTAAAAATGTTTTATGCTATACATTTGCGGTGGCAACGGCAACACTAGTAGTTACGGTGGCGGAATTTACTTTGTTGATCTCTACGATGGCAGCTTCTGTGTGCGATATTGTTGGATTCAATCAGGTTTGGCGTTAGAATTTCACCGTTCAGCGAGTAGATGTGATATCGTTTTTATATAAATATGTAAATTTTATAGTCAGAGGCGACTTTTTTATTATACTGCTCAACAACAACTGACTAAGATGCAATCCTTAAAGTTACGCTACAGCTTCAAACCTTATTCTAAGTGAATTAGGACTGTAACCGTGTCAGGCAGCATAATGGTCGCTACACCGACTCATTGGTGCATTCCTTCACGTAGTGTATCATGTTCCCCAGCCGTGATCCGCAGCTCGTGCTGGTGTGGGAGCATGAGCACCAAAAACTGATTTTTATACCCAATAAAAATCGCGCAACTGCGTTAGAAAGTGTTTATTGTTCTTTTGCAATAGAAGTGTGCGGTGTTTGATTTTGAAACTTGAATAATGGAAAATTATAGCATATACTTGGAAAGGTAAGTTAGTTTTACTATGGTGAAGTTAAAATTATGTTTCTGATATATTCTAAAAGTAAAGAGAAGTGTATTTTCATATGTATATATTGATATGTAATAGTTTTGTAAATTGATTGTTCATTTCAATGAACAATCAATTGGTGTACTATATATAGTACATCCGGTAAAAAAGACGATGGACGATGAAGAAAATGCTGCTACTTATGAAGATCCTGGTCCTGAAGGAACTTTTGCTGTGAATAATTTGCATCTTCACAATTGCAAGTTACAGCAGAAACAAGGTGTAAAGCACCAAGAATTGAAATTTTATCAGAAGAGTCGTACGAAAAGTGACTGAAGTTCAAACGTAACAAAGCATGAATAAACAAAAACGGAAACAAATAAAAAGAAAAATCAGTTCAACTAGGTGAAGCATGATTTGACTTTGACAGAAACTGGCTTCAGCAATATTGAAATTTGGAAATATTTTGTAAATTTTTATGACGATGTTATAGAACTAATTTGTGCAGAAAGCAACAAATGCGAACCAAAAAATAATCGTCCCGTAAACATTGAAAAACCGATATTAAACCTTTTTTCGGAGTAATGATTCTGAGTGGATATGTGCAAGTACAAAAACGCAAGTTATACTGCGAAGAGAGAAAGGATACCCACAGTTCGTTGGTCTTAGAACTAACCGAAAGCAACCAACTTATCAACAGATGAACCAAATTGCACGAAAGGAGTAGAAATTCGTTACGATCGAGTGGACCATATTGTAGTACCACAGGAAAAACAAACCTGTTGTGGATTTCGTCATCAGAAAACTACTGGAAATTGCTTGAAGTGTGATGTTGTGAATACCAAGTCTTTTGTTGATTTTTATACTAATAAATAATAAGTTTGCTTAAATCGCTTATTGTCCTGATGTACTATATATAGGCCTGCTCGAAAAATACAGAAATAGAAAATTATTTTTTTGTTTAAAGCTTCGAAATATCTTTTTATGTCTGTTTACGCTAAATAACTTTTAGGGTTATCTGGTTTAAATTAACACTAAATACAGTCAAGTCCTGCTCGGCATTCATGAAAATTTGTTCAATTTTGCTTCCATATTATTGTTGTCTTGACTATATATTAGTGTGGTACCCATAATGCTATATTTCATGTAAATGAAAATTTTAACTGACATTTTTTTTAATAGGTTTTATATTGTACAACGTGGGTGCCGTGGCTCAGTGGTTACTGTGCTGGCCTTCTGATCTGTAGGTCGTGGTTCAATCCCCGGCTGATGCATAACAAATTTAATATCGAAAATATTTTTCTTTCGAACGGTACCCACCTGTCGGCAAGCAATTGGCAATTCTACCGACAGTAACAACTTGCCATGAAAAAGCTTCTCTCTGACAAAGCCCAGAAAAAGTGATGTCACAAGGGTTCTGCCGTTCGGATCCGGCTAAAATAAGTAGGGCCCTTCTAATACTGTCCAAATTTAACACGCACAACAGCAATGGAAGAGAAGCTCGGCCAATGAGCCCTTCGAGGCTTTTAGTGCCACACACACATATATATATATATATATATATATATGTGTATATATATAAATATATATATATATGTATATATATATATATATATATATATATATATATATATATATATTGTACAATATATTTTGGTTCCAAAACTGCTTCTATTCTCTCTCATCTGATAGCAATATTGTATCTGAATTCTGTACTTCCACGAAAAATACGCGCGAACTCTTTACATATGGAAGTATTATTGTAACTTGTTTTGATATGTTTCAAATGTAAGAAACATCCAATTTCTAACAAACTACATGTGTTTGAATTCTAGAGGCCCACAGCAATCGATTGTTATCAAATTTGTTTAAATATAATTATCGGTTTCTTTTCATTGGAAAGGACTTTTATTGTGTCCATCTGTTTTTTTTTTTGTGTCTTCTCCAAAATTTGGATCAGTGTGAAAATCGTCGATGCTAGATCGATGCTAGATTTATCACGTCTGAAGCCACACTAATAAGGTCCAATCAGGCTTCAATCTTTCACACAGTGCGTTCGATAGAACCTTGTGTGCGATGCTAAGAGGAATTATTCCATGGCAGTTGATGAAAATTGTGGGGACTCCTTTCTTACATACGGAACAGAGAACACTGAGCCTCCAATTATCGCGCATGCTTTCGGTGGCATGTCATGTATACTATGTGTTTTACCTCGCCTCTCATCGAAAGCGGTAGATGACAAGTACGATGGCACCCAGACTGCGTTCATTTCTCTCTCCCTCTCTCTCCCTCTCATCTGTTTCTTTTATTGTCACTCATTTACCATTAGCAAATTGCTCAAAGACACACTGACTTTGACGACTTTTGAAGGTGGAGAAAGAGAGAGAAATGGACGACTCCATGAAATAAAACTTCTTATGCGGCGGTGTCGCATATGGAGTGTGAAATTTTTAAAGCTATTTTCGTTACATGAGTAGGTAGGATTATATAGCTTAGAGAAAGGGATAAAAAGAAATCAACATATGCACAGCGATATAAAGCAACAGATAAAGATTCAATGGTTCATGGCAATAGATAGTGTGTGTGTTGAGAGAGAGAGAGAGAGAGAGAGAGAGAGCGAGCAATCAGCGAATATACGAAAATTGACGATTAATTCGAGAGTATACAATACGCATACACGACGATATAAAAGCGATAAAGTGTATATGCACATGTACAAACATCCCTCACAGTCAGACACATACTGAAAATGTTGTTTTCGTGTTATTACGTGCCCGCATCATTCAATACAATGTTGCCAGAACTTCAAAAATAAAAAAGCTAGATCAGCCAAATAAAAACGCGAAATAAGCTAAGTGGTTAAAAAAAAAAAAGGGTAAAGGACAGCCTTTGCAACATTTCATAAACAGTTTATATTTTATTTTTAACATGTATGCATTTTAGTTCAACAATCGAAGCATACATTAGGTACATATATATATATGAGAAAATACTTTCATAAAACTATTAGTTAATATATATTTTACAAACATTAAATCAAGCGCTTTCGTTTTAACAACTAAATAACGTGTGAATAGAGAAGATGAAAACTATTTCAGCATTCTGAAACTATTTCTATAAAATTATATTATTCCACAGTTGACTATATCTAACATGTAATTATTTCATCTTCATCAACTACTGTTTAAATATATATCCTTGTAAGCTGGGCTGCATAAAAAGTACCGTAGCCGTTTGGAATGCGCAATAAGGTCAAAATTTTGATTGCGATTTGCAATCTCGAATCTTTTGTCAATAAGCCAATATACTCCAACTTTTCATTTGCATATCCTGTAACAGAAACAAATATTCCGCGCAACACAGCTGACTATTGTAGTAGCGCTTGTGGCAGGATTATATAGGTATTTATTCTGAAACCCAACTGTTTGTAGTGATTACCCTACATTCAACATTTTATTGTATTTAAACATTTAACTTATTTTAACAATCGATGGTGTCGCCATCAAGTGGCCATTGCAGAACAAAATTAAACCAAATTTCCAATTTTTTGATTGGAAAATTAATGTTAGATTCTGTATTTTCTGCAAGTCATGTTATAAAATGAGGTATCTTAGTTGCAAAGTGCAGAACGTCTAATCATTTTCCTGACCAGACTATAAGTGGTATAGTCGCGGTAGCGTATAAAAGTGAAAAGAAAATAAAAATTAAAAACATTTCAAGTTGTTGAGATTATGTACATCGCTCAATGACATAGCTGTTTATTCTTTTTTTTTTTCTTTTACTTATAAGGCCTCATTAGTGGAGAAGTAACACAGTGAGAATAGTGAATTATTTGGTACAGTCGTATAGGCGTTTAGTTAAAATTTGTGCTTTTTTATTATAAGTTATATACCTACAAATAGTGTAAATAAATTAATCAGTCATTACAGTTCGAAAAAAATGGAGAATCCTAATGATACGAATATAAAAAAAAAACAATATATAATATGTAAGGTTAAAGTAAAAAGTAAGAAATATATAGTGGTAATATCTATAATACTGTATAATATCTAAGATACGTAAATTTTCTACAATATTTCTTATTCAATTGTAAATTGATACAGGCTTTTTTTTAGTTAATTTCTGTGGTAATTTCATATATGACGATAGTCTCAGTGGTTTGTTTTGGTTTAAATTTATCTCCAATCCAATTATCTTTATTAGAGTCCATCCATTATCGCGTTCATGGAATTCTTCCATTTTTACACATAAAGCATTGGATTCATCGTTGTCGATAGTTTGAATATTTTGTGGTTTTTGTAGTAAAATCATTTTTGTTTGAAATGACTTTATATCTACGGTAACAGCATCAAAATCAAGATCATTATCATCACTCTTATCGTAGCGTTTGAACTTTATGTATTCGCAAAGGAGTTCAAGATTAAATTTATAGGAACGGTTCATCTCCAGTTGTTCACTCAATAATTTGATAATTTGATCTTTTGTCTTTTCCAAAAAAACATCCGGTAAAATAATATTTTCATCCACATTTTTATAGATGTAGCTATGTATACGAGATTTAAACATTCCCTTTATCTGCTGAATATACCCATGGATGTTGAAGTGTTTTCTATTGGTGACAGAGTGGAATTTTTTTGTGCTCATTAGACCTCAAATGATATGACCCATAATCAATTGGAATTCGTTTTTCACATTCATCACAAGATACATATAAAACTAGATGAGGGTTGATCATCATCATGTTCTCTTTCAATTGATTTGCTGGTACATTGTTTATTATCAACATGTTCCTCTTTCCCATGATTCTTTTTAATATGATTTTTTAAATAAATATTCCGCCTAAATCTTTTTGTACACCTGATATTATTGGACTTTCGACTGTCGTGTTTACTTAACACATTCCTTTTCAAACTAATTTGAGTATTGAAACTCATTTCTCAAATATTATAAATAAATCCTTTTATATTGATGCACGAAATTGGCTAGTTCTTTGTATACTGATGTGTGGACAACTTTATGGTACACGACTTTTATAAGACTGTTCCTTAAAATACTTTATCACCATAATATAAACGTCCATAATATGTCACTTATATATATATATATATATATATATATATATATATATATATATATATTTATATATATATATATTTATATATATATATATATATATATATATATATATATATATATTTATATATATATATATATATATATATATATATATATATATATATATATATATATCCTATAAATTTAATCTTGAACTCCTTTGCGAATACATAAAGTTCAAACCCTACGATAAGAGTGATGATAATGAAATTTGTTCAATTTTGCTTCCATATTATTGTTGTCTTGACTATATATTAGTGTGGTACCCATAATGCTATATTTCATGTAAATGAAAATTTTAACTGACATTTTTTTTAATAGGTTTTATATTGTACAACGTGGGTGCCGTGGCTCAGTGGTTACTGTGCTGGCCTTCTGATCTGTAGGTCGTGGTTCAATCCCCGGCTGATGCATAACAAATTTAATATCGAAAATATTTTTCTTTCGAACGGTACCCACCTGTCGGCAAGCAATTGGCAATTCTACCGACAGCAACAACTTGCCATGAAAAAGCTTCTCTCTGACAAAGCCCAGAAAAAGTGATGTCACAAGGGTTCTGCCGTTTGGATCCAATGCCAATGAGCCCTTCGAGGCTTTTAGTGCAACACACATATATATATATATATATATATATATATATATATATATATATATATATATATATATATATATAAATATATATATATATATATACAGTGGCTCACAGCTTATTTCGTACAGTGTATATATTTTTATGTACATGGCTGTAACATCGAAACTAAAAAACTTATCGATAAGTTTTGTATGTAGATGTCTGTGTATGTGTTTAGTAAACCTAATAAGAAAACGGGGAACCCCAAAAATTGTTCTTTTTGTCATGCAAGAGAGAAAAACTATTGATCAGCTGATTTTCAGCTCACATCTTATTTCGTACACAAACTTCAATGTAAGTAAGTTTCATTCTGCCGCGCAGTTACAAAGTTTTTTTGAATTGTATGAGTTTTTGGACCTTTTTAACTATTATAACAATTTTTATTATTATTATTTTAAATAGTTAAAGTGCTGTAAATTAAACATTTAGCGTTATGGGTCGTCGTACAACGATGGAACAGCGTAAACTGGTAATTAACCATTTTAGGAAAGGTCAGAGTGTGCGAAAAATTGCTGAAATGACAAATTTAAGTGCCTCAACTGTCCAATACATCATTCAACGCTTTGTTCGCGAAAATCGGTTGGAGAACAAGGGCAGAGAAGCACCTAATAAGATTTTCAACGCATCAGACGAGCGTTATATTGTACGAAAAATTAAGAAAAATCCAAAGTTATCTGCTCCGAAGTTGGCGCAGAGGTTCAGCGTGAAATAGGAAAATCATCCAGTACTGAAACTGTCCGACGTGTGCTGCGCAATCATGACTTGAACGCCCGAAAGAAACCATTCATTTCAAAAATGAATATACAACGCCGACTTGACTTCGCCAAAGAGCATATTATTAAGACTCCTGCGTTCTGGAATACCGTTATTTTCGCGGATGACTCTAAGTTTAATATTTTTGGCTCGGACGGAATGTCATATGTTTGGCGTAAAGCGAATACCGAGCTAAACAAGGAGAACCTTAAGCCCACAGTGAAGCATGGTGGCGGTAGCGTGATGGTTTGGGCCTATATGTCAGCAGCCGGAGTAGGTGAATTGGTTTTTATTGAGGGAACAATAGACAATGAAGTACCTCGAGATTCTGAAAAACAATTTACTTCAAAGTGCAGACAAACTGGGTTTGCGGGAAGAATTTCGGTACTACCAAGATAATGACCCAAAACATAAATCTGGGATTGTGCAATCTTGGCTTATTTGAACTGCCCACACTTGATGTCTCCACCACCACAGTCACCTGACATGAATGTGATTGAAAATCTTTGGTTTATTTTGGACAATAAAATAAGAACACACAAGATTTCTAATAAGCAAGACCTAAAGAAGGTACTGACGGAGGAATGGAAAAAAATCACACCAGACATCACTCAAAAATTGGTGGATTCAATGCCAAATAGACTCCAGGCTGTCATTAACGCTAAGGGATGTCATACTAAATATTAAAATCAACTTACTTTGTTTTTAGTTTGAACTTAAAGAGACTGTACGAAATAAGCTGTGACATGAATTTTCATATTTTTTTCTTATTTTATTTTTTTATAGTGTCAAACACTAAAATTTTGAAAAAGTAAATTTTGGAAAATAAAAAACAAACCTTCCTTTCAAAAATGGCATTTATATTTTGTTCAAATTTTTGCTATATTAGGAATTACGACTGCAGCAATTTTTAAACTGTCACTGTACGAAATAAGCTGGGAGCCACTGTATATATATATATGTGTGTATATATAAATATATATATATATATATATATATATATGTGTGTGTATATATATAAATATATATATATATATATATATATATATATATGTGTGTGTGTATATATATATATATATATATATATATATATATATATATATATATATATATATATATACATATATATATATATATATATATTGTACAATATATTTTGGTTCCAAAACTGCTTCTATTCTCTCTCATCTGATAGCAATATTGTATCTGAATTCTGTACTTCCACGAAAAATACGCGCGAACTCTTTACATATGGAAGTATTATTGTAACTTGTTTTGATATGTTTCAAATGTAAGAAACATCCAATTTCTAACAAACTACATGTGTTTGAATTCTAGAGGCCCACAGCAATCGATTGGTATCAAATTTGTTTAAATATAATTATCGGTTTCTTTTCATTGGAAAGGACTTTTATTGTGTCCATCTGTTTTTTTTTTGTGTCTTCTCCAAAATTTGGATCAGTGTGAAAATCGTCGATGCTAGATCGATGCTAGATTTATCACGTCTGAAGCCACACTAATAAGGTCCAATCAGGCTTCAATCTTTCACACAGTGCGTTCGATAGAACCTTGTGTGCGATGCTAAGAGGAATTATTCCATGGCAGTTGATGAAAATTGTGGGGACTCCTTTCTTACATACGGAACAGAGAACACTGAGCCTCCAATTATCGCGCATGCTTTCGGTGGCATGTCATGTATACTATGTGTTTTACCTCGCCTCTCATCGAAAGCGGTAGATGACAAGTACGATGGCACCCAGACTGCGTTCATTTCTCTCTCCCTCTCTCTCCCTCTCATGTGTTTCTTTTATTGTCACTCATTTACCATTAGCAAATTGCTCAAAGACACACTGACTTTGACGACTTTTGAAGGTGGAGAAAGAGAGAGAAATGGACGACTCCATGAAATAAAACTTCTTATGCGGCGGTGTCGCATATGGAGTGTGAAATTTTTAAAGCTATTTTCGTTACATGAGTAGGTAGGATTATATAGCTTAGAGAAAGGGAGAAAAAGAAATCAACATATGCACAGCGATATAAAGCAACAGATAAAGATTCAATGGTTCATGGCAATAGATAGTGTGTGTGTTGAGAAAGAGAGAGAGAGAGAGAGAGAGAGAGCAATCAGCGAATATACGAAAATTGACGATTAATTCGAGAGTATACAATACGCATACACGACGATATAAAAGCGATAAAGTGTATATGCACATGTACAAACATCCCTCACAGTCAGACACATACTGAAAATGTTGTTTTCGTGTTATTACGTGCCCGCATCATTCAATACAATGTTGCCAGAACTTCAAAAATAAAAAAGCTAGATCAGCCAAATAAAAACGCGAAATAAGCTAAGTGGTTAAAAAAAAAAGGGTAAAGGACAGCCTTTGCAACATTTCATAAACAGTTTATATTTTATTTTTAACATGTATGCATTTTAGTTCAACAATCGAAGCATACATTAGGTACATATATATATATGAGAAAATACTTTCATAAAACTATTAGTTAATATATATTTTACAAACATTAAATCAAGCGCTTTCGTTTTAACAACTAAATAACGTGTGAATAGAGAAGATGAAAACTATTTCAGCATTCTGAAACTATTTCTATAAAATTATATTATTCCACAGTTGACTATATCTAACATGTAATTATTTCATCTTCATCAACTACTGTTTAAATATATATCCTTGTAAGCTGGGCTGCATAAAAAGTACCGTAGCCGTTTGGAATGCGCAATAAGGTCAAAATTTTGATTGCGATTTGCAATCTCGAATCTTTTGTCAATAAGCCAATATACTCCAACTTTTCATTTGCATATCCTGTAACAGAAACAAATATTCCGCGCAACACAGCTGACTATTGTAGTAGCGCTTGTGGCAGGATTATATAGGTATTTATTCTGAAACCCAACTGTTTGTAGTGATTACCCTACATTCAACATTTTATTGTATTTAAACATTTAACTTATTTTAACAATCGATGGTGTCGCCATCAAGTGGCCATTGCAGAACAAAATTAAACCAAATTTCCAATTTTTTGATTGGAAAATTAATGTTAGATTCTGTATTTTCTGCAAGTCATGTTATAAAATGAGGTATCTTAGTTGCAAAGTGCAGAACGTCTAATCATTTTCCTGACCAGACTATAAGTGGTATAGTCGCGGTAGCGTATAAAAGTGAAAAGAAAATAAAAATTAAAAACATTTCAAGCTGTTGAGATTATGTACATCGCTCAATGACATAGCTGTTTATTCTTTTTTTTTTCTTTTACTTATAAGGCCTCATTAGTGGAGAAGTAACACAGTGAGAATAGTGAATTATTTGGTACAGTCGTATAGGCGTTTAGTTAAAATTTGTGCTTTTTTATTATAAGTTATATACCTACAAATAGTGTAAATAAATTAATCAGTCATTACAGTTCGAAAAAAATGGAGAATCCTAATGATACGAATATAAAAAAAAAACAATATATAATATGTAAGGTTAAAGTAAAAAGTAAGAAATATATAGTGGTAATATCTATAATACTGTATAATATCTAAGATACGTAAATTTTCTACAATATTTCTTATTCAATTGTAAATTGATACAGGCTTTTTTTTAGTTAATTTCTGTGGTAATTTCATATATGACGATAGTCTCAGTGGTTTGTTTTGGTTTAAATTTATCTCCAATCCAATTATCTTTATTAGAGTCCATCCATTATCGCGTTCATGGAATTCTTCCATTTTTACACATAAAGCATTGGATTCATCGTTGTCGATAGTTTGAATATTTTGTGGTTTTTGTAGTAAAATCATTTTTGTTTGAAATGACTTTATATCTACGGTAACAGCATCAAAATCAAGATCATTATCATCACTCTTATCGTAGGGTTTGAACTTTATGTATTCGCAAAGGAGTTCAAGATTAAATTTATAGGAGCGGTTCATCTCCAGTTGTTCACTCAATAATTTGATAATTTGATCTTTTGTCTTTTCCAAAAAAATATCCGGTAAAATAATATTTTCATCCACATTTTTATAGATGTAGCTATGTATACGAGATTTAAACATTCCCTTTATCTGCTGAATATACCCATGGATGTTGAAGTGTTTTCTATTGGTGACAGAGTGGAATTTTTTTGTGCTCATTAGACCTCAAATGATATGACCCATAATCAATTGGAATTCGTTTTTCACATTCATCACAAGATACATATAAAACTAGATGAGGGTTGATCATCATCATGTTCTCTTTCAATTGATTTGCTGGTACATTGTTTATTATCAACATGTTCCTCTTTCCCATGATTCTTTTTAATATGATTTTTTAAATAAATATTCCGCCTAAATCTTTTTGTACACCTGATATTATTGGACTTTCGACTGTCGTGTTTACTTAACACATTCCTTTTCAAACTAATTTGAGTATTGAAACTCATTTCTCAAATATTATAAATAAATCCTTTTATATTGATGCACGAAATTGGCTAGTTCTTTGTATACTGATGTGTGGACAACTTTATGGTACACGACTTTTATAAGACTGTTCCTTAAAATACTTTATCACCATAATATAATCGTCCATAATATGTCACTTATATATATATATATATATATATATATATATATATATATATATATATATATATATATATTTATATATATATATATTTATATATATATATATATATTTATATATATATATATATATATATATATATATATATATATATCCTATAAATTTAATCTTGAACTCCTTTGCGAATACATAAAGTTCAAACCCTACGATAAGAGTGATGATAATGATCTTGATTTTGATGCTGTTACCGTAGATATAAAGTCATTTCAAACAAAAATGATTTTACTACAAAAACCACAAAATATTCAAACTATCGACAACGATGAATCCAATGCTTTATGTGTAAAAATGGAAGAATTCCATGAACGCGATAATGGATGGACTCTAATAAAGATAATTGGATTGGTGATAAATTTAAACCAAAACAAACCACTGAGACTATCGTCATATATGAAATTACCACAGAAATTAACTAAAAAAAAGCCTGTATCAATTTACAATTGAATAAGAAATATTGTAGAAAATTTACGTATCTTAGATATTATACAGTATTATAGATATTACCACTATATATTTCTTACTTTTTACTTTAACCTTACATATTATATATTGTTTTTTTTTTATATTCGTATCATTAGGATTCTCCATTTTTTTCGAACTGTAATGACTGATTAATTTATTTACACTATTTGTAGGTATATAACTTATAATAAAAAAGCACAAATTTTAACTAAACGCCTATACGACTGTACCAAATAATTCACTATTCTCACTGTGTTACTTCTCCACTAATGAGGCCTTATAAGTAAAAGAAAAAAAAAAGAATAAACAGCTATGTCATTGAGCGATGTACATAATCTCAACAGCTTGAAATGTTTTTAATTTTTATTTTCTTTTCACTTTTATACGCTACCGCGACTATACCACTTATAGTCTGGTCAGGAAAATGATTAGACGTTCTGCACTTTGCAACTAAGATACCTCATTTTATAACATGACTTGCAGAAAATACAGAATCTAACATTAATTTTCCAATCAAAAAATTGGAAATTTGGTTTAATTTTGTTCTGCAATGGCCACTTGATGGCGACACCATCGATTGTTAAAATAAGTTAAATGTTTAAATACAATAAAATGTTGAATGTAGGGTAATCACTACAAACAGTTGGGTTTCAGAATAAATACCTATATAATCCTGCCACAAGCGCTACTACAATAGTCAGCTGTGTTGCGCGGAATATTTGTTTCTGTTACAGGATATGCAAATGAAAAGTTGGAGTATATTGGCTTATTGACAAAAGATTCGAGATTGCAAATCGCAATCAAAATTTTGACCTTATTGCGCATTCCAAACGGCTACGGTACTTTTTATGCAGCCCAGCTTACAAGGATATATATTTAAACAGTAGTTGATGAAGATGAAATAATTACATGTTAGATATAGTCAACTGTGGAATAATATAATTTTATAGAAATAGTTTCAGAATGCTGAAATAGTTTTCATCTTCTCTATTCACACGTTATTTAGTTGTTAAAACGAAAGCGCTTGATTTAATGTTTGTAATAATATATATTAACTAATAGTTTTATGAAAGTATTTTCTCATATATATATATGTACCTAATGTATGCTTCGATTGTTGAACTAAAATGCATACATGTTAAAAATAAAATATAAACTGTTTATGAAATGTTGCAAAGGCTGTCCTTTACCCTTTTTTTTTGAACCACTTAGCTTATTTCGCGTTTTTATTTGGCTGATCTAGCTTTTTTATTTTTGAAGTTCTGGCAACATTGTATTGAATGATGCGAGCACGTAATAACACGAAAACAACATTTTCAGTATGTGTCTGACTGTGAGGGATGTTTGTACATGTGCATATACACTTTATCGCTTTTATATCGTCGTGTATGCGTATTGTATACTCTCGAATTAATCGTCAATTTTCGTATATTCGCTGATTGCTCTCTCTCTCTCTCTCTCTCTCTCTCTTTCTCAACACACACACTATCTATTGCCATGAACCATTGAATCTTTATCTGTTGCTTTATATCGCTGTGCATATGTTGATTTCTTTTTCTCCCTTTCTCTAAGCTATATAATCCTACCTACTCATGTAACGAAAATAGCTTTAAAAATTTCACACTCCATATGCGACACCGCCGCATAAGAAGTTTTATTTCATGGAGTCGTCCATTTCTCTCTCTTTCTCCACCTTCAAAAGTCGTCAAAGTCAGTGTGTCTTTGAGCAATTTGCTAATGGTAAATGAGTGACAATAAAAGAAACACATGAGAGGGAGAGAGAGGGAGAGAGAAATGAACGCAGTCTGGGTGCCATCGTACTTGTCATCTACCGCTTTCGATGAGAGGCGAGGTAAAACACATAGTATACATGACATGCCACCGAAAGCATGCGCGATAATTGGAGGCTCAGTGTTCTCTGTTCCGTATGTAAGAAAGGAGTCCCCACAATTTTCATCAACTGCCATGGAATAATTCCTCTTAGCATCGCACACAAGGTTCTATCGAACGCACTGTGTGAAAGATTGAAGCCTGATTGGACCTTATTAGTGTGGCTTCAGACGTGATAAATCTAGCATCGATCTAGCATCGACGATTTTCACACTGATCCAAATTTTGGAGAAGACACAAAAAAAAAAAACAGATGGACACAATAAAAGTCCTTTCCAATGAAAAGAAACCGATAATTATATTTAAACAAATTTGATACCAATCGATTGCTGTGGGCCTCTAGAATTCAAACACATGTAGTTTGTTAGAAATTGGATGTTTCTTACATTTGAAACATATCAAAACAAGTTACAATAATACTTCCATATGTAAAGAGTTCGCGCGTATTTTTCGTGGAAGTACAGAATTCAGATACAATATTGCTATCAGATGAGAGAGAATAGAAGCAGTTTTGGAACCAAAATATATTGTACAATATATATATATATATATATATATATGTATATATATATATATATATATATATATATATATATATATATATATACACACACATATATATATATATATATATATATATATATATATATATTTATATATATACACACACATATATATATATATATATATATATATATTTATATATACACACATATATATATATACAGTGGCTCCCAGCTTATTTCGTACAGTGACAGTTTAAAAATTGCTGCAGTCGTAATTCCTAATATAGCAAAAATTTGAACAAAATATAAATGCCATTTTTGAAAGGAAGGTTTGTTTTTTATTTTCCAAAATTTACTTTTTCAAAATTTTAGTGTTTGACACTATAAAAAAATAAAATAAGAAAAAAATAGGAAAATTCATGTCACAGCTTATTTCGTACAGTCTCTTTAAGTTCAAACTAAAAACAAAGTAAGTTGATTTTAATATTTAGTATGACATCCCTTAGCGTTAATGACAGCCTGGAGTCTATTTGGCATTGAATCCACCAATTTTTGAGTGATGTCTGGTGTGATTTTTTTCCATTCCTCCGTCAGTACCTTCTTTAGGTCTTGCTTATTAGAAATCTTGTGTGTTCTTATTTTATTGTCCAAAATAAACCAAAGATTTTCAATCACATTCATGTCAGGTGACTGTGGTGGTGGAGACATCAAGTGTGGGCAGTTCAAATAAGCCAAGATTGCACAATCCCAGATTTATGTTTTGGGTCATTATCTTGGTAGTACCGAAATTCTTCCCGCAAACCCAGTTTGTCTGCACTTTGAAGTAAATTGTTTTTCAGAATCTCGAGGTACTTCATTGTCTATTGTTCCCTCAATAAAAACCAATTCACCTACTCCGGCTGCTGACATATAGGCCCAAACCATCACGCTACCGCCACCATGCTTCACTGTGGGCTTAAGGTTCTCCTTGTTTAGCTCGGTATTCGCTTTACGCCAAACATATGACATTCCGTCCGAGCCAAAAATATTAAACTTAGAGTCATCCGCGAAAATAACGGTATTCCAGAACGCAGGAGTCTTAATAATATGCTCTTTGGCGAAGTCAAGTCGGCGTTGTATATTCATTTTTGAAATGAATGGTTTCTTTCGGGCGTTCAAGTCATGATTGCGCAGCACACGTCGGACAGTTTCAGTACTGGATGATTTTCCTATTTCACGCTGAACCTCTGCGCCAACTTCGGAGCAGATAACTTTGGATTTTTCTTAATTTTTCGTACAATATAACGCTCGTCTGATGCGTTGAAAATCTTATTAGGTGCTTCTCTGCCCTTGTTCTCCAACCGATTTTCGCGAACGAAGCGTTGAATGATGTATTGGACAGTTGAGGCACTTAAATTTGTCATTTCAGCAATTTTTCGCACACTCTGACCTTTCCTAAAATGGTTAATTACCAGTTTACGCTGATCCATCGTTGTACGACGACCCATAACGCTAAATGTTTAATTTACAGCACTTTAACTATTTAAAATAATAATAATAAAAATTGTTATAATAGTTAAAAAGGTCCAAAAACTCATACAATTCAAAAAAACTTTGTAACTGCGCGGCAGAATGAAACTTACTTACATTGAAGTTTGTGTACGAAATAAGATGTGAGCTGAAAATCAGCTGATCAATAGTTTTTCTCTCTTGCATGACAAAAAGAACAATTTTTGGGGTTCCCCGTTTTCTTATTAGGTTTACTAAACACATACACAGACATCTACATACAAAACTTATCGATAAGTTTTTTAGTTTCGATGTTACAGCCATGTACATAAAAATATATACACTGTACGAAATAAGCTGTGAGCCACTGTATATATATATATATATATATATATTTATATATATATATATATATATATATATATATATATATATATATATATATATATATATATATATATATATATATATATATATATATATATATATATATATATATATATATATATGTGTGTTGCACTAAAAGCCTCGAAGGGCTCATTGGCATTGGATCCAAACGGCAGAACCCTTGTGACATCACTTTTTCTGGGCTTTGTCAGAGAGAAGCTTTTTCATGGCAAGTTGTTGCTGTCGGTAGAATTGCCAATTGCTTGCCGACAGGTGGGTACCGTTCGAAAGAAAAATATTTTCGATATTAAATTTGTTATGCATCAGCCGGGGATTGAACCACGACCTACAGATCAGAAGGCCAGTACAGTAACCACTGAGCCACGGCACCCACGTTGTACAATATAAAACCTATTAAAAAAAATGTCAGTTAAAATTTCCATTTACATGAAATATAGCATTATGGGTACCACACTAATATATAGTCAAGACAACAATAATATGGAAGCAAAATTGAACAAATTTCATTATCATCACTCTTATCGTAGGGTTTGAACTTTATGTATTCGCAAAGGAGTTCAAGATTAAATTTATAGGATATATATATATATATATATATATATATATATATATATATATATATATATATATATATATATATATAAATATATATATATATATAAATATATATATATATAAATATATATATATATATATATATATATATATATATATATATATATATATATATATATATATAAGTGACATATTATGGACGTTTATATTATGGTGATAAAGTATTTTAAGGAACAGTCTTATAAAAGTCGTGTACCATAAAGTTGTCCACACATCAGTATACAAAGAACTAGCCAATTTCGTGCATCAATATAAAAGGATTTATTTATAATATTTGAGAAATGAGTTTCAATACTCAAATTAGTTTGAAAAGGAATGTGTTAAGTAAACACGACAGTCGAAAGTCCAATAATATCAGGTGTACAAAAAGATTTAGGCGGAATATTTATTTAAAAAATCATATTAAAAAGAATCATGGGAAAGAGGAACATGTTGATAATAAACAATGTACCAGCAAATCAATTGAAAGAGAACATGATGATGATCAACCCTCATCTAGTTTTATATGTATCTTGTGATGAATGTGAAAAACGAATTCCAATTGATTATGGGTCATATCATTTGAGGTCTAATGAGCACAAAAAAATTCCACTCTGTCACCAATAGAAAACACTTCAACATCCATGGGTATATTCAGCAGATAAAGGGAATGTTTAAATCTCGTATACATAGCTACATCTATAAAAATGTGGATGAAAATATTATTTTACCGGATATTTTTTTGGAAAAGACAAAAGATCAAATTATCAAATTATTGAGTGAACAACTGGAGATGAACCGCTCCTATAAATTTAATCTTGAACTCCTTTGCGAATACATAAAGTTCAAACCCTACGATAAGAGTGATGATAATGATCTTGATTTTGATGCTGTTACCGTAGATATAAAGTCATTTCAAACAAAAATGATTTTACTACAAAAACCACAAAATATTCAAACTATCGACAACGATGAATCCAATGCTTTATGTGTAAAAATGGAAGAATTCCATGAACGCGATAATGGATGGACTCTAATAAAGATAATTGGATTGGAGATAAATTTAAACCAAAACAAACCACTGAGACTATCGTCATATATGAAATTACCACAGAAATTAACTAAAAAAAAGCCTGTATCAATTTACAATTGAATAAGAAATATTGTAGAAAATTTACGTATCTTAGATATTATACAGTATTATAGATATTACCACTATATATTTCTTACTTTTTACTTTAACCTTACATATTATATATTGTTTTTTTTTTATATTCGTATCATTAGGATTCTCCATTTTTTTCGAACTGTAATGACTGATTAATTTATTTACACTATTTGTAGGTATATAACTTATAATAAAAAAGCACAAATTTTAACTAAACGCCTATACGACTGTACCAAATAATTCACTATTCTCACTGTGTTACTTCTCCACTAATGAGGCCTTATAAGTAAAAGAAAAAAAAAAGAATAAACAGCTATGTCATTGAGCGATGTACATAATCTCAACAGCTTGAAATGTTTTTAATTTTTATTTTCTTTTCACTTTTATACGCTACCGCGACTATACCACTTATAGTCTGGTCAGGAAAATGATTAGACGTTCTGCACTTTGCAACTAAGATACCTCATTTTATAACATGACTTGCAGAAAATACAGAATCTAACATTAATTTTCAAATCAAAAAATTGGAAATTTGGTTTAATTTTGTTCTGCAATGGCCACTTGATGGCGACACCATCGATTGTTAAAATAAGTTAAATGTTTAAATACAATAAAATGTTGAATGTAGGGTAATCACTACAAACAGTTGGGTTTCAGAATAAATACCTATATAATCCTGCCACAAGCGCTACTACAATAGTCAGCTGTGTTGCGCGGAATATTTGTTTCTGTTACAGGATATGCAAATGAAAAGTTGGAGTATATTGGCTTATTGACAAAAGATTCGAGATTGCAAATCGCAATCAAAATTTTGACCTTATTGCGCATTCCAAACGGCTACGGTACTTTTTATGCAGCCCAGCTTACAAGGATATATATTTAAACAGTAGTTGATGAAGATGAAATAATTACATGTTAGATATAGTCAACTGTGGAATAATATAATTTTATAGAAATAGTTTCAGAATGCTGAAATAGTTTTCATCTTCTCTATTCACACGTTATTTAGTTGTTAAAACGAAAGCGCTTGATTTAATGTTTGTAAAATATATATTAACTAATAGTTTTATGAAAGTATTTTCTCATATATATATATGTACCTAATGTATGCTTCGATTGTTGAACTAAAATGCATACATGTTAAAAATAAAATATAAACTGTTTATGAAATGTTGCAAAGGCTGTCCTTTACCCTTTTTTTTTGAACCACTTAGCTTATTTCGCGTTTTTATTTGGCTGATCTAGCTTTTTTATTTTTGAAGTTCTGGCAACATTGTATTGAATGATGCGGGCACGTAATAACACGAAAACAACATTTTCAGTATGTGTCTGACTGTGAGGGATGTTTGTACATGTGCATATACACTTTATCGCTTTTATATCGTCGTGTATGCGTATTGTATACTCTCGAATTAATCGTCAATTTTCGTATATTCGCTGATTGCCCGCTCTCTCTCTCTCTCTCTCTCTCTCTCTCTCTCTCTCTCTCTCTCTCAACACACACACTATCTATTGCCATGAACCATTGAATCTTTATCTGTTGCTTTATATCGCTGTGCATATGTTGATTTCTTTTTATCCCTTTCTCTAAGCTATATAATCCTACCTACTCATGTAACGAAAATAGCTTTAAAAATTTCACACTCCATATGCGACACCGCCGCATAAGAAGTTTTATTTCATGGAGTCGTCCATTTCTCTCTCTTTCTCCACCTTCAAAAGTCGTCAAAGTCAGTGTGTCTTTGAGCAATTTGCTAATGGTAAATGAGTGACAATAAAAGAAACAGATGAGAGGGAGAGAGAGGGAGAGAGAAATGAACGCAGTCTGGGTGCCATCGTACTTGTCATCTACCGCTTTCGATGAGAGGCGAGGTAAAACACATAGTATACATGACATGCCACCGAAAGCATGCGCGATAATTGGAGGCTCAGTGTTCTCTGTTCCGTATGTAAGAAAGGAGTCCCCACAATTTTCATCAACTGCCATGGAATAATTCCTCTTAGCATCGCACACAAGGTTCTATCGAACGCACTGTGTGAAAGATTGAAGCCTGATTGGACCTTATTAGTGTGGCTTCAGACGTGATAAATCTAGCATCGATCTAGCATCGACGATTTTCACACTGATCCAAATTTTGGAGAAGACACAAAAAAAAAAACAGATGGACACAATAAAAGTCCTTTCCAATGAAAAGAAACCGATAATTATATTTAAACAAATTTGATACCAATCGATTGCTGTGGGCCTCTAGAATTCAAACACATGTAGTTTGTTAGAAATTGGATGTTTCTTACATTTGAAACATATCAAAACAAGTTACAATAATACTTCCATATGTAAAGAGTTCGCGCGTATTTTTCGTGGAAGTACAGAATTCAGATACAATATTGCTATCAGATGAGAGAGAATAGAAGCAGTTTTGGAACCAAAATATATTGTACAATATATATATATATATATATATATATATATATATATATACATATATATATATATTTATATATATACACATATATATATATATATATATATATATATATATATATATATGTGTGTGTGTGGCACTAAAAGCCTCGAAGGGCTCATTGGCCGAGCTTCTCTTCCATTGCTGTTGTGCGTGGTAAATTTGGACAGTATTAGAAGGGCCCTACTTATTTTAGCCGGATCCGAACGGCAGAACCCTTGTGACATCACTTTTTCTGGGCTTTGTCAGAGAGAAGCTTTTTCATGGCAAGTTGTTACTGTCGGTAGAATTGCCAATTGCTTGCCGACAGGTGGGTACCGTTCGAAAGAAAAATATTTTCGATATTAAATTTGTTATGCATCAGCCGGGGATTGAACCACGACCTACAGATCAGAAGGCCAGCACAGTAACCACTGAGCCACGGCACCCACGTTGTACAATATAAAACCTATTAAAAAAAATGTCAGTTAAAATTTTCATTTACATGAAATATAGCATTATGGGTACCACACTAATATATAGTCAAGACAACAATAATATGGAAGCAAAATTGAACAAATTTTCATGAATGCCGAGCAGGACTTGACTGTATTTAGTGTTAATTTAAACTAGATAACCCTAAAAGTTATTTAGCGTAAACAGACATAAAAAGATATTTCGAAGCTTTAAACAAAAAAATAATTTTCTATTTCTGTATTTTTCGAGCAGGCCTATATATAGTACATCAGGACAATAAGCGATTTAAGCAAACTTATTATTTATTAGTATAAAAATCAACAAAAGACTTGGTATTCACAACATCACACTTCAAGCAATTTCCAGTAGTTTTCTGATGACGAAATCCACAACAGGTTTGTTTTTCCTGTGGTACTACAATATGGTCCACTCGATCGTAACGAATTTCTACTCCTTTCGTGCAATTTGGTTCATCTGTTGATAAGTTGGTTGCTTTCGGTTAGTTCTAAGACCAACGAACTGTGGGTATCCTTTCTCTCTTCGCAGTATAACTTGCGTTTTTGTACTTGCACATATCCACTCAGAATCATTACTCCGAAAAAAGGTTTAATATCGGTTTTTCAATGTTTACGGGACGATTATTTTTTGGTTCGCATTTGTTGCTTTCTGCACAAATTAGTTCTATAACATCGTCATAAAAATTTACAAAATATTTCCAAATTTCAATATTGCTGAAGCCAGTTTCTGTCAAAGTCAAATCATGCTTCACCTAGTTGAACTGATTTTTCTTTTTATTTGTTTCCGTTTTTGTTTATTCATGCTTTGTTACGTTTGAACTTCAGTCACTTTTCGTACGACTCTTCTGATAAAATTTCAATTCTTGGTGCTTTACACCTTGTTTCTGCTGTAACTTGCAATTGTGAAGATGCAAATTATTCACAGCAAAAGTTCCTTCAGGACCAGGATCTTCATAAGTAGCAGCATTTTCTTCATCGTCCATCGTCTTTTTTACCGGATGTACTATATATAGTACACCAATTGATTGTTCATTGAAATGAACAATCAATTTACAAAACTATTACATATCAATATATACATATGAAAATACACTTCTCTTTACTTTTAGAATATATCAGAAACATAATTTTAACTTCACCATAGTAAAACTAACTTACCTTTCCAAGTATATGCTATAATTTTCCATTATTCAAGTTTCAAAATCAAACACCGCACACTTCTATTGCAAAAGAACAATAAACACTTTCTAACGCAGTTGCGCGATTTTTATTGGGTATAAAAATCAGTTTTTGGTGCTCATGCTCCCACACCAGCACGAGCTGCGGATCACGGCTGGGGAACATAATACACTACGTGAAGGAATGCACCAATGAGTCGGTGTAGCGACCATTATGCTGCCTGACACGGTTACAGTCCTAATTCACTTAGAATAAGGTTTGAAGCTGTAGCGTAACTTTAAGGATTGCATCTTAGTCAGTTGTTGTTGAGCAGTATAATAAAAAAGTCGCCTCTGACTATAAAATTTACATATTTATATAAAAACGATATCACATCTACTCGCTGAACGGTGAAATTCTAACGCCAAACCTGATTGAATCCAACAATATCGCACACAGAAGCTGCCATCGTAGAGATCAACAAAGTAAATTCCGCCACCGTAACTACTAGTGTTGCCGTTGCCACCGCAAATGTATAGCATAAAACATTTTTAAGTAGCTTTAAGCCCAAAACAAACAAACGCAAAGTTAAGAACTTACATTTAAAAAAAAAATTGGGTGTAAATAATTTTCTGTTATTTTTACGATAATTTGAAGGCAATGCAAGGCAATTACCTGCATTTATAGAAGCGACAAATAGAATTCGAAGGGATTATATAAGGGAAGAAGAAGTTTTCAGGGTTATTTATGGCATAAAAATATAAGTTTCAGCAAAAAATTATCTACAAACGAATCCATCACAGGACTTGGAAGGCTGAAAATCCAAATTAAAACAGGATTATAGGTCAACGAAAGACCAAATGACAATAATAAGAGAGAAATCTACCTTCAGAGTAGGAAGCATAGCAGAACTAAGCAGGAAAATCATAGAAACAATAGATGCAATAATCGAGTACAGCGCTTTAATGAAAATGGTACAATTATGTAAAAAATATATCGATGTTAATTCCGAGAATTAAGCAATTAGCAGCAGGAACGTTTGCATATACAATCAGAACAGTATCGTCATTAACTGAAGTGTCCAATAAATTTTATTGGACTCGGTGAACAACAGTAATTTGAGAGTAAGCAATTGTAACCAATATACGACACAAAACAGACCATTCAGACAAAACAATAATATGAATCCACATAAAAATTCCCAAAATCGTCTCTCAAGCACAAAATCTCTTACAAAACTTCCAAACACCAAACCAACCGCAAAATTCAGGACAATATAGGCTACAAAATGTGACAAGTTTTTCTGAACAGCAAAATTCTGGCCCTTGTAACGACGGAAGAAACAGAGATGGTGAACCATGTGATTTTTTGTTATAAATTAGCCTCGGAGGACCAAAGAAAGATTTCAATTGTACCAACAATACGCAAGAAAAAATGGATTACCTTAGTAGATCTAGTTTCTACTATAAGCATAATGAAGAAACAGAGTTTCGAAAAATGAGGCCGACAGGTGAGTACCGTTCGAAAGAAAAATCTTATCGATATTAAATTTGTTATGCATCAGCCGGGGATTGAACCACGACCTAAAGATCAGAAGGCCAGCACAGTAACCACTGAGCTACGGCACCCAGTCCTAATCTACATAATATATAATCTACATACTGCAAGTTAAAATTATCGGAACAAATTTCCCGTCAATCATCTTAAAACTCCTATGGAATTTAAGTAAATATTTTGGTGGTTCATTAAAATATGATTTAATAAAATGTAATTACCAACGATTGATTCACAATATATATATATATATATATATATATATATATATATATATATATATACATATATACATATATATATATATATACATATATATATATATATATATATATATACACATATATATATATATATATATATATATATATATATATACATATA
Organism: Megamerina dolium; assembly: GCA_963854835.1. Classification (NCBI taxonomy): domain Eukaryota; kingdom Metazoa; phylum Arthropoda; class Insecta; order Diptera; family Megamerinidae; genus Megamerina; species Megamerina dolium. The sequence continues at coordinate 12,276,893 of OY978530.1, forward strand.
TATATATACATATATATATATACATATATATATATATGTATATATATATATATATATATATATATATATATATATAGATGTATGTGTGTGTGTGTGTGTAAATATATACATATATATATATATATATATATATATATATATATGTGTGTGTGTGTGTGTGTGTAAATATATATACATATATATACAAGTATATACTATGCCCAAAAATGATAAAATGCTACAGTACTTACTGCTACAGTAAGGTTTCAAGCTTACTGTAGCAGTTATGGTAGTAATTGAAAAAAAAGTAGTAGATTATAGTCCAAAACTAATTACGAATGTCACATGCTCCGTATGTAGAAAACGGCATCATTCATTGCTTCATAGGCTTCAAACGCGTCTAGTACTAGTCGCGATCCATTTACCATCGCAACTCCAACTGCGACATCAGTAGATGTTTCCCACCAGTCGTCTGATCCTCAGCAACAAGCTGTCACCAACCAGAAACAGCATATCCCGTCCATCGGCAAAACCACTCAGCCGAAAATCCGATATCGCAGTGCCGTAGAAGTATCTTGTCATTCTATACTGAAATCAAACGGTGTCAAGTACCGAACAGTTCCAATTCGTCTTTAGTTGGTTCATGTGACATGTATAAAACAGGAAGCAACAAGCAACATTATTCCAAAACACCCGGCAACTTTAATTCAAACTAAAAGCCAATTGATTCATCCGATGGAACATCTGCGAAGGCATGTTGTGTCTCAAGCTCTCAAAACTTACAGTTGAAGAGAGAATATCCCTTGTGCGAAAGTGCGATTTATGAGTCAACTATTTGGCAATATCGCATACTCTTACAGAGTGCCAGAGCAAGTTCTCGCGCCGTATTTGTGGAAGACGATGCCACTCCTTTCTTTATCGAATACTTCAAAATCCGAATATAAAGCACAATCTCCAGGATTTCCAAACTTCTTCTCTGACAGGGAAACTTAGATCTTACAGATCTTGCAAATTCAAAATTCGACTCCCTTTAGAGAAGTCGATATCGCTATCTACCCTGTCTACAGATGTATTTTCCGCTCATCACTATAGTTTCATCAGTGAGATAAATCGTACACGAATCCCAATGCACTCGATACTTTCTAATACTGGACCCACAAATTTATTATAGTGGAAATGTTAACGTGCGAATGTGGCTGGTAATAATTCACAGAAGCCACACCCTTATTATGCAGCAATGTTTCGTCAGATTCTGCGAATCGGACCGTCATACGCATCCTTCTCCCATTGTGTTCAGCACACTCTAACTGAACTGTCCGATTGTCGGATTTCTATGGAACGTCAAAGTAACTATGCAGTGGCATAGCGTACATGCGTATGAAAAATCCCAGGTACACTATTTTTTACATTTTCACGAACCAAGTCAATCATCATACGGTCATGAACCCGAAACTCGTTTGAATTCTAACTGAGTCTAGCCATCGTCAAAAGTATTTCCATCTCCGGCAATCCAGCCAATCACCACTTTAATTTTACTGTCGTGCTCAACAAGCTAAAAATATCCGAATTTCTTAACTACACGTGAAGTATTCTCATTATCGTTGAAGCAGCAAGCGTTAAGAGTTTTGAAGCTCATTTATATGGAATAAATATCGGAGAAATTCACTTTCACAAATGTTGTGATCTGTGTTCTTCCATGTGATGTACCTCAACTCGAGATCTTTTAGTTTGGTTAGACAATTACGTTGGCATGCCATTCCCGTATGTCTAGTGTACGACCAGACTTCGTGCTGTTATACTCCCTTCTGTCTACGATGGAAGGAAGAGTACTTGAAAAAGCCACACGTTCGATATCTTCGAAACACCCAGAGACAGATCACTACTTTAAATACAGAGGTGATCATAGTCTTTACAAGATTGTGTTTTTTGCGGCAATACTCTCAACAATCAACATCAATTCATCAATCAACTTTGACTAACATTCATCAATCAACATTCGCTCAACATTCAACATCTCATCTCTCCCGAAATAGATATTTTATTAATTTTTGTTGGACAGCACTAATATACCCCTCTGCTTCCCGCACAAATTTCTGCTAAGTCGAATGACACCTCAATAATGATATGCACTCCGTGCCGTGTGTGAAATATAGTTGCCACTGATCTGGATTGGATTATTCTTCACTTCGTAGTTTAAGCTAAAGAAATTGCATTAGTTTTAAGATTATATAATATTATTACCACTGTACAACTTTTTTCTCTGTCTCTCTCTCTCTCTCTCTATCTCACTCTCTCTGTCTCTGAGGTAGATCTTTCGTGTCCTTTGCAGTACTCCTGCAAGGGGTCCGGAATGTCTACGCCAGAATGAAATACGCGTACACTGCTCTGAAAATTTACTTTTCTTTTTTGAGTGTGTTGGCAACATTGGTTTTACCAACCCTTTGTTGCCATGTTAACATCGTTTTTTATTAAGATTTTCAAGAGATATTTCCAAGTGGAGGGATAGTCCGCGCTAATTTCTACTCCCCACTATCGTTATTTTCCCACAATAGTAAAAATAAAAAGCGCTTATATTGTAAATTTAAAATAAAAATAAGAAAAAATAAGAACTATAAACTATAAAGAAAAATACTTAAAAACAAACGTAAATTGTGAACTATTTTAAAACTGGAATCAAATAAAAAACAAAAATATAATTAAATGAACACGGAAATTAAGTGACATTTAATATAGGCAAAACCAAAAGTGTGTGCAATTGTGGTGGCAGCGATATATGCCCGCTAACAACAAACGTCAACAGTATCGACGAACAACTTCAAGACCACCTGGGGCAAGCAACCATCGTTGGAACGAGTTCACCTGGCGCCCCATCTCACTTAGTCATTTTTCGGTCCTTCGACCCCAATTTTTACTGGAACCGACGGTAAGGAAATAAGGAAGATGATTAATCAGACGCTTAAATTTGGAGTTATATAAAAATTTTACCAGTTTAGAGGAGTTGAATAGACTTCTAATACAGACATATCTGAATACGCTAAGTTTAGAGTTGTTCACATACCAGCTACAAACTATACAACAACGACCACAAGGCATCATTCATGCATTCACAAAGAGGCTAGACGAGAAAAAACTCAGGCAACACAGGCGGTTCGGAGTGCATATGGACAACAAGAAAACAAGAATTGCTAAAGGAATAAGAGAGGTACTCGAGAACGACTTATATGGCCGGCTTCCGAGAACCAGTATTTAGAACCCATCTGCTAAACAAAATTACCAGCAAGTGGGAAGAACTTGTAGAGGAGGCCGTAAACACGAGTAACATGATTGATGGAGGGCAGCGGTACAGTCTGCGGTACAACATGTTTCGGTACAACACAGAGGCCCTACCACTCTGAAAATATTTATGATAATTGCTAGACTGAATTAGGCAACGTAGCGGCGATTAGCCAGAATAAGAATAGTTTTTTTGCTAGTGCAAGAGGAATTCATAACAACAATTCAAGAACAGTGGGTTTTTGCAAGTCGGGTTTGCGGCATGGGTATGCTAGGGGGGCACCGTATTATATGACAGTAATTCAAGTTGGCCTAGAACCTGTCTAGTAATATCATCCCATCTTGCCACTAATAAACTTGACCATTTTTGCTGTCAAGGTTTGGTTGCTGCTGAGGTGAACTTTAGAAGTATAAGAGGGTGGACGAGGTTCGTGATCGCGACTACTTACTTTCCCTACGATTCGGTCCAGCCACCACCTCCGGGGAGGTGGCCGAGCTCATAGCATTGTGTGAGCAGCGCGATGTCGACCTTATTCTCTGTTGTGATGCGAATGCTCAGAATACAATCTGGGCCAGTAGCAAATGCAACGGGCGAAGTACACGTCTTTTCGTTTATATAGTCTCCTCCTGCCTCAATATACATAATGTTGGCCGACAACCAACATTTGCAACCTCACGCAGGCAGGAAGTAATCGACATTATCCTGTCCAACAACAGACTTGATTTGTTGGTAAATAACTGGAGAGTCCTTAATGTTCGGACCATAGATATATCGAATTCCAGTGTGGCGATGCAGCAGAAATGCCATAACCCACCAGGAATCCTAGAAATACACACTGGCAAACATTTAGGGAGGCCTTGCAAACCAGCTTTTTGATGCCACCTAACCTTCAAAATAAGCGAGGCATTGAACCGGCGGTTCAACACCTCAACTCTGCCCTTACTGCCAGCTTTAAAACAGCCTGTCCCACTCGACCGTCTCTTAACCATGTCTCAGTCCCTTGGAGGAACCGAAACCTTCAGATGTTGAGACACGAAACGAGAAAACTTTTGAACCGGGCCTGCAAGACAAATCTTGAAGAGGACTGGTTATTTTACCGTTCTGCACAGAAGAACTATAAAAAGCTAATTCGAGACTCGAAAGGGGCTTCTTTTAAGGAATCCTGCGGCGGACTAGAATCACTGCGCGACACAGCCAAAGGGCCAAACTGCAAGGTTGGGGTCGCTCAGAAAATTTGGTGGCTACTTAACGGAGCGCAAAAGTGAGACCATATCTGTAGCGAGTGCAGTTGCCATAAGATCTGCTTTTGAATCTTTTGACAGCTACAAATCACCCGGATGGCTTATACCCTATCATGCTGTAGGAAAGTATAGAGTTAACGGTGGTGGGCCTGAGAAAAATCTTCGTGGACTGTCTCGCTTGGGCCTATATACCATACTCTTGGAGGCTTGTTAGAGTAGCTTTTACTCCGAAAATCGGAAGGGATGACTGCACTTGCCAAAAGAGCTTCAGACCATTCAGCATGATTTCTTTTATGCTTACAGGTCTAGAGCGTCTCGTAGAATTGCACATGCGTAGAAGATCGCTTAGAGCACTTCCACCGTCTCCATATCAGGATGCTTACCAACGCGGAAAATCCTGTGAGTCCTGAGATTCTCGCAAGGAAAGACTACGCAATGGACATCTTTTTGGACAAAGAAGGTGCGTTTGATAATGCGACTTTTGATAGCCTGTGTAATTCTGCCAGTCGATATAGCGTTGACAGAGTGCTAGTAAATTGGATACGTTCAATGCTAGTACAATGAGTTCTAGCGGTACAAGCGGAGGATAGTCTACTAATCACATCCTGGGTAAATAAAGGATGCCCCAAGGTGGCGTGCTCTCTTGTGCTCTGGTGTATGGTTACTGATCCTCTACTTGTAGGCATATGCGGAAGATGTGGCCTGTCTCGTTACAGCCCCTTCCCTTATGAATGTCTGCACGAAGGTGCAGAGAACTCTGAATATGATTTACACTTGGTGCAGCGCGAATGGGCTATCAGCTAATCCCGCTAAGACTGGTTTGGTCCTTTTACCAGAAGGAAAAATACTGATGGACTGATTCTCCCTGCTCTCAGGGGAGTCACTATTCAGCTATCCAAAGAAGTTAAGTATCTGGGAGTTATTCTGGATAGTAATCTTCTCTGGATGTCACACGGTCAATAGAAAACATCTAAAGGATTGTGTGCCTTTTGGCAATGCAGGGGTGTTTTTTGCAGGACGTGGGGACTTTCCCCTAGCAAGATCCTATGGATCTACACTGCTATGATAAGATCAATCATATCCTATGCATCGGTAGCGTGGATGAGTCGACCGACTATTCCTTGTAGAAGTAAAGAGAACCTTATCAAGGTTACAACTCACTGTGGATTTATGTTTTACTGGGGCCTTTAATACCACATCTGGCCCAGCTCTCGATGCTATGATGAATTTTCCCCGACTTAATGTTTTCATTCGAGGAGAGGCCACGAAGACCATCTGTAGGTTGATTCACAATGGACACTGGTATGGCCCAATTCCGGCTCTGGACAGCAGTGCCATAGGCGCCAACTTTTTAGCTCTGTCTATGCCCTGGGACTCCAGACCTTCTACGATCGTGCTAGAAAAGCGGTATAAATTAGATCTACCTGCAACTAGCTCCTGGTCAGACCCTGAGGCTGATCCCGGTAGACTTTGCTTCCTCATTTTCATTGATGGCTCCAGGACTGAAGAAGGTTCTGGTTCTGGAATCTTCGTGGAAACTGACGGAACTCAAGTGTTTTTTGCCCTTGGTATGTATGCATCTGTCTTTTAGGCAGAGGTGTATGCAATACAGAAGGCAGGTTAGGTAGCAGTATAATGTAACGCTATGTGCTAAATATTGTTGCCTCAAATGGTATATTAAGTGAGTTATAGCAAGTTAAAATTGAAAATTCCGAGGTTAGTCGCTTTGAATGCTTGGTGTGGGCGTGGCTATTGACCGTTTATGGCCAATATCAATCCCCTTTGTATTCTTGGATCATAGGTTACTTGTGCCAAATTTCGTCAAAATAGCTCAATATTTGCTCAAATTATCGTGAGAACCAGCCAGGTGGCGGACGGATGGACGGACATCGTTAAATCGAAAATTGAAGCGACGCTGATCCCGAATATATATACTTTTCTATATCTCCGAAGATTCCTTCAAGTGGTTACAAACATCTGACCGAAATGAATATACCTTGCATATTACGAGTACATTATGCAGGGTATAAAAAGAACGTTCTACCCGCTCATTCTGCGAGAATAGTTCAAAATAGAAAATACGCCATACTGTACTAAATTCAATCAGAATTGGCATGAGTTCAATTTATCGTGCACACCGTTTAGCAATAACAAGACAAAAGGAAGAGGTAATCAAACACCTGCACCTAGTAAGGGGTGCCAAGGCACTTGATTGCCGACTGTTATAAACGCAAAGAGTTATAAAAGTCTCAGTGAAACTATGAGGAGCCAAGGTGTGGCCCAGGTGCGAGATCACCAAAAAATTTTTAAAAGTAGGACAGACGAGATGGAAGGTGTCAAAGTTACATGCTCCATTCCATTAGTCAAAATTTTGACCACTTTTTCCAATAAATCTGGCCGTATTTCGCCAATAGTGGCTTGAATATTCTCCTCCAGTGCTTTAAAAGTTGCTGGTTTGTCAGCATAACTTAACTTAAGAAATAAAGACCGATTATACCGGTAGTGTGTAAACCACATCAAACAGTCAATTTTAATGGATGTAATCATGATTTAGTAACATCTAGAGGATTTTCCTCGCTTCATAATTTTTGTTTATTAATATAACAATTTTGTTTATTAATATAACCGTTCAACCAAAAATTATGCCGACCATAAAATGGACGACTTGCTTTATGATCTTCGCGAACAGAGTTATTTTTTTGAAAATAAAATTGCACAATTTGGAAGCAGTATTCTGGCGTTAAACGATTCATGATGAAATGACAAATTTTACTGAACAGAAATAACACAGTTTGACAATTCTCATCAGTCAAACCACATATATCCCTTCGAAAGATTTCATGCAACAAAAAAAAAACTGTTGTAAAGTAAACAGAATAAACAGCCATGTCATGAAATTCTTTGACTGCTTGGTATAACAGCAACAATACACAGTGTGTACATACAAGGCTCATGTGTTACGTTTTTATACCGGATGGTGAACGCCTGTTATACACTCGGTTGTTGAGCATTATGAAACTGGGCTATAGGGTGTCACATCAACAATATTGCTTGGTATATAAAAAATCACACTGCAAGACGTTGTCCATCCATTGAAAACGGTATGTCGAGATTAAATGTACATGCATAAAAACAGGTATAAAAATTCATTAGATATACAATATGAACACACCGTATATATGATTTACCCAAAGAATATATTATCTGGATTTTATAATTGTTGCAAACAATTCAAAAACAAAAAGTACACAAAAAAAAACACTAGCGAAGTGCATAAGAACTTTTTATTACTGTATAATGGCTGCAGTAATTATAAATAGAATAAAATAAAATAAAAAAAAATAAATTAGAATAAATTAAAAAACAAAATGAATAAGTAAACAATAATTATGCGGTCAAGCAAAAGCAATTACCAAAACAAAGAAAGTAAAAACAAACAGGTATCGAGTACGTATTAATTTTGAATGGAATATTGAACTTCTCGCAGTGTGACAAATCCAAACAGGCTCCTCAACAGGCTCATAAAGTTGTCAAAAATTTATTTTTTTTTTCCTAATTTTTCATATGTACCTTCTTTACGTAGTTCACTGGTAAATGTGTTGGTCTTCTGATCTGTAGGTCGTGGGTCCAATCCCCGGCTGAAGCATAACAAATTTAATATTCAAAACATTTGTCTTTCGAACGGTACCCACCAACCAGAAAGAATTGTCAATTCTTCCGGCAGTAACAATATGTCATGTAAAAGCTTCTAAAAAAAACTCTGTGACAAAGCTCAGAAAAAGTGATTTCACATGGGTTCTGCCGTTCGGAACCGGCGAAAATAAGTAGGTCCCTTATAATAATGTCCAAAATTTAACACGCACAACAGTAATAGAAGAGAAGCCTGGACAAAGAGCCTTACGTGGCTTATAAGTGCTACACACACACATACACACACACACACATATTTCGGCCGCCCCCCTACACACGATGCGCTGGTACAGAAAGTAAATGGAGAACAAATTGAGAACTAACAAAAACAATAGCAGCAATATAGATGGCATCACCATGAGCAGTGGTACTCAAAGTCCTTGCGATGGTGGTAGCAAGATACCTGGAGCTGAGCCGTCCAAGAAGAAACCGATCCCGAGTGAAGATGGCAAAACTGTCGAAGTTGACCCTTTTAAGCGTGCACCAAGACTGGTGCGGTCGCCGAAAACTGCGGAAAAGCCAGCAAGAGCAAAGTCTTCGCCACCTGCGATGCAAGATAGCACGGCTATGGCTACAACGACGCAATCGATTGCCGATATCATGTCAGAATTAGGTGAGGCAATCAGGAAGTTGACTGAAGCGACTACCGCAACGATCAATCAACAACCAAATCAGGGATCTGCTCAGTTCAGTAACGCGACTTAACGAACGTGTCCGAGAAGAGTATAATAAAAGCAAAGAAAATAGACGAAATGTTCCCCTCAGGCTAACATCTATAAGATCAACGCCGAAGAGCCCCCGCGAGGACGAGCAGCTGACACGGTAAACACCACCCAAGAGGAACAGAGCCACTCACGAGGAAGTGGAAAAGCCGACGGATAACACTACCAAGAGCGATGGAGGCAATAGTCCCGCCAAAGATAAAGAAAAAGCAGAGGGCTGGGCACAGGTCAAGGCGACCTATACACCGCCTCCGAGACCAGACGCGATAAACATTGCACGTGGTGGAAATATGTCATATAGTGATATACTAAAAACTGTAAAAAAGGATGATGCTCTGCATGAATTCGGTGAGAACGTTGCACGGATCAGAAAGACGGCGAAAGGCGAAATTTTGCTTGAATTGAAGGAGGCCCAGATGACAAACATGGGTATTTATGAAAAACATATATATAAGGTGCTGGGTGATAAAGAGCAGATCAGGGCACTAACCCATGAGGTATCGTTGGAGATCCGCGATCTAGATGAAATTACCACCAGGAGGATATTGTCGAGGCGATCCGATCGCAAATAAAGGAGTTAAGTTTCTTCGACGAAAGAGCGATCACAAACATCAGGGAGGCGTATGCAGGTACGCAGACTGCGGTTGTAAGCCTTCCGGCGTTGAACGCAACACGACTTTTTGATGCTCGGAAGATCAAGATTTGATAGGTGGTGTGCCGAATAAGGGAAAAACCGAACCTAAAGAAGTGTTTCAGGCGCTTAGAATATGGGCATGTGGCGAAGGCGTGCACCAGCACAGAGGATAGCAGCCAAAGTTGCATCAAATGTGGCGAAAAGGGTCACTTCGCAAAGACATGCGATAAAAAACTATTCAACGGGAAGGATGCGGGTCACCAAATCGGCACTAGGAAGTGTCCCCTATATCAAGCACCGTGCAAAAAGATCAAATGAGAGTTGTATACATCAACTTCAATCATTGTGAAGCTGCACAGGAGTTGCTCAGGCAGACAGTATACGAGGAGAAGATAGAAGTGGCTATAGTTTGTGAGCAGTACAAAAACTTAAGCGCAGGAACCTGGATCTCTGATCAGGTAAACAAAGCTGCCATATGGGCCTGTGGAAACAACTCCATCCAAGACAAGCCGCTCCTTGGGAAATCCTACTATACGCGGGCGAAGATATGTGGAATCAATTTTTACAGCTGCTATGTCCCGCCGAGTGTGACGCAAGTCGACTATGAAAGGATTCTAGACAAACTAGCGCGAGACGCCACTGCTACTACGCCAAACGTAATAGCAGGTGACTTCAATGCATGGGCCGAGGACTGGGGCAGCATTTATACAGGGTGATTCCCTGCTCAAGGTGTTCTCCTTGCTAGACGCTGTATTGCTCAATACTGGCGGTAGGAATACCTTCGAGAAGAATGGTCGCGGATCAATTATTGACATTACGTTCGCCAGCCTCGCGCTCGTTCGATAGACAAGCTGGCAGGTGTGCGCCTTTTACACACATAGCGACCACCTTGCTATTGTGATGGAAGTCGGCAATCATAAGCAGATTCGAGGGGGCCTACAAAAAACACAAACCAGAGGGTGGAAGGTGGAAACGCTCGATGAAGAAATTTTCAAACTCATTCTAGACGTGAACCCAGACTGTTCAAACGACGTGGACCGACAGGCTGACATGCTGTCAAAGTACGTAAGTAAAGCTTGCGACGCCGCCATGTGCAGGAAAAGACAGAATATGTTTAGAAAGCCCACGTACTGGTGGAATCAGGAGATTAATACATTAAGAAGTGAATGTCATAGAGCAAGACGTCTCTCCCAAAGAAGCCAAGGTACGCCGGAGCATATAATACTACGTGAATTCTTCAAAAAGAAACGCAAGGAGTTTAAAAAGGCGATCAAAAGCAGCAAGTCCTCATGCTTCAAAGAACTCTGTGAAAGGGTGGACGAGAACCCGTGGGGCGACGCGTATAAGATAGTGATGTCCAAGGTCAGAGGTGGTAGAGGTAAAGCACCAACCTGCTCTATCCTCTTAGCAAAGGTAGTAAAAACGCTTTTTCCGGCGCAAGACTTGCAACCGTATATGGTGATACCCCCAATAGAAGAAGCAATGACAATCGACGAGTCGGAGATTATCTTAGCGGCGGAGAGATTCGGTAACGCAAAGGCGCCTGGACTTGATGGCATCCCGAATAAGGCGCTAAAGATCGCCATTAATAATAACACGAAGCCTTTTGCCGAGCTTTTTACGAGATGTTTGAAGGAGGGTGTTTTCCCGAAAGTATGGAAAAAACAGCGCCTGGTCCTCCTTCAGAAGCCGAATAAACCGGAGGGTGAGCCAAACGCGTATCGTCCACTTTGCATGATTGATACGATGGCCAAAATATTGGAGCGGTTGATATGCACGCGTTTGGAACAACATCTAGAAAATAAACCACCTGGTCTGTCCGAAAACCAATTTGGTTTCAGGAGACATCGGTCGACCATAGACGCAATTAAAAAATTGACGGACATTGCTGGCAAGGCCATAGAAGGCAAAAGATGGATGCATGGCGATAAAAAATATTGTGCAGTAGTGACACTAGATGTACAAAATGCCTTCAACTCGGCAAACTGGCGTCTTATTATGAGGGCATTGGAGGCAAAGGAAACGCCAGCGTACCTAATGCGAATAATAAATAGTTATCTGTCTGACAGACTACTGTTGTATGACACGGACGAAGGGCCCAAAAGCTACGTGGTGACGTGGTGGAGTGCCGCAGGGCTCTGTATTTGGTCCGCTACTGTGGAAAGTGCTGTACGATGGGGTGTTAAACCTGCCATTGCCAAAAGAAGCCCAGATAATTGGCTATTGCCGTGACGATGGTTGCGAAGGGGCTCTCCCAAGTTCAGAGCATCTGCAGAGAGACAGTTCACGACGAAAATTAAGGATTGGCTCACGACGACAAAGCTCCAGCTTGCGGTACAGAAAACAGAGGCGGTACTTATCACGAGCAGGAAAAAACTAGAAAAAATTACCCTAAACATTGACGGCTACAACATTACAACGCAACCTTCGTTGAGGTATCTAGGTGTACTGATGGATGCGAGGCTCAACTTCAAGGCGCATATCGAAAAAGCCTGCGGTAAGGCGGCAACAATGACAGCGGCTCTGGCGAGAATCATGGCCAACATTGGTGGCCCCAGCCAGAGTAGGAGAGCGCTCCTGGCTAAAGTTAGTCAATCAATACTGATGTACGCGGCGCCTATATGGGGGCCAGCCATGCGGCAAAAAACATACTCGAAGAAGGCGAAGATAGTTTTCAGGTTAAGCGCTATTAGAGTTGCATGTGCATTTAGGACGGTGTCACAAGAAGGTGCCGGTATTATATCTGGCATTATGCCGCCGCATTATGTCCGGCGGCATAATGCCAGATATAATGCCTCGGAGTTGGGCAGAGTATATAACAGAACCAAAAGCATGAATAGGCTGTTAACGGCAACCGAACGGAAAGAGGAGAGACAGACGAGCCTAGACGAATGGCAAAGTCAATGGGACGCCGCAGGAAAAGGGAGGTGGACCCACAGGCTCATCAGGAACGTGCAAGCTTGGGTCGAAGGAGGACACAGAGAGACAGACTACTACCTTACGCAGTTTTTGACGGGCCATGGTTGTTTCAGAGAGTACCTCCACAGATTCGGTCATGATGACGCGACAGAATGTTCATTCTACAACACTGTTGGCGAAAACGCTCAGCATATCTTTTTCTTCTGCCTAAGATTTGAGACGCAGAGAATGACCATAGAGAAGATAATAAATGAAAGGATGACACCTGATAACATTGTGAGCCATATGCTGCGATCGAGTTTGGTGTGGTTTAAGATGAAAGAATGGGCTGCAATAGATCTCAAGGAGCTCAGGAAGAAGGAGTGGCAGCGGAGAAATATAACTGCAGCTGTGTGAACGCCATGTACGGGATGTTTGAAGAGGCATATTAGCTCAGCTTAGTCCTGCGAAGTAGTGCTTAACGGCGGTCCCGCAAGACACAAACAAGCTATAAAGGTCGGAGTTAAGGGTTTAGTACGTAGGCGTACTGGTTCGCAAGTCCAGCATAGTAAGATAATACTGACTGGGCGTGGTCCCGAATGAGGTGTACCTTTAGCGGACAGTATGAATCGTACATGCCGTCTATGGTTGACGGTATCTAAGAAAGATTCCCCCTTCGAATACAAAAAAACACACACACACACACACACATATATATATATATATATATATATGTATATATATATATATGTATATATATATATATATATATATATACTATATCTATTCCGCCTACGTGTTATTCAGAAAAATTCACAAAATATGCTGTTTCATTTTCATGTTTTGATAGAGATGTACAAATTTAACTTTTTTAAAGTAATCGAAACCTTCACATAGTATTTCAAAAAAAATTGGTACAGATGTTTTAGCTTATAAATACATATGTACATTTTAGTGGTTAGATATAGCATTTGAGCGTTGCTTTTATAAAATGTCAACTAATTTAATGATTTCTATATAGAATTTATATAATATCGGGTTATCCATTTCGCGCTTTCAAAAGTATAGGGCTAGAATTCGACATCTGTCAAACTGAGTTGTTAAAACAATTTCTTTCTTTTTCAGTTCAAAGTCTGACATTTGCGAAAATGGATCGCTTAACTATCTCACAACGCATTAAAATTGTAAAAACCTACTACAAAAATGGTGATTCTGCCACAGCCACATATCGTGCTTTAAGAGGAGATTATGGTTTACATAATCGTCCAACTACGCAAGCAATTGGCAAAATTGTGAAGAAATATGAAGAGACTGGATCGGTTACAGATATTGTAAGGCCTGTGTATCATCGTTTCGCTCGTACCACCGAAAATATTGCTGCTGTAAGTGAAAGTGTTGCCGAAGACCCGAATGTGTCGATTCCTCGTCGTTCTCAGGAATTAGGACTGTCTTACGGCACATTATGGCATATTTTGCATTTGTATCTACACCTACATCCATATAAAATCCAGCTTACACAACAACTGAAGCCAGCTGACCATTCACAACGTCGTAGATACGTCGAATGGGTGCTTGAACAACAGGCGGTGGACGGCGATTTTTCGAACAAAATTTTCTTCAGCGACGAAGCACATTTCTCACTCGGTGGGTATGTTAACAAACAAAATTGTCGAATTTGGGGTTCTGAGAATCCTCAAGTAATTGAAGAGAGGCCACTACATCCACAAAAAGTCACTGCTTGGTGCGCTCTTTGGTCCGGAGGTGTGATTGGACCTTACTTCTTCGAAAACGACGATGGAACGACTGTCACCGTCAATTCGGAGCGTTATGGTCATATGATAACCGACTTTTTTTTTGCCTGCTATTGAAGAATACGACTTAGAGAATATGTGGTTTCAACAAGACGGTGCCACATGCCACACAATTCGAGCGAATATGGCTTTATTGCAAGAGAAATTTTCTGGCCGCGTAATTTCTTGTCGTGGCGATATCAAGTGGCCACCAAGATCATGCGATTTGACACCGCTTGACTTTTTTTTTGTGGGGCTACGCGAAAGACCGTGTTTATGCATATAAACCTTTAACTCTTGAGCACCTAAATACCAACATTCGTCACGCTATGGCTGAGATACCGCCCAATATGTGTCAAAAAGTAGTCGAAAATTACCTCAAAAGAATCGATGCTTGCAACAATTCGCGTGGTGGTCATTTAAATGATGTAGTATTTCATGATAAAAAATATTTTATATGTGTTTTATTTACATTTACTTTTGAAACCGCAAAATGGATAACCCTTTATCATTATGCCTGTATCATTATATTGATTTATATTATGTAAACATACGATACAAGAATGAACTAGTTTGTATGTGTGTATGTGAGATAGATGCCGGTGGGCTCATACCTTGGTTGAGTTGATGTTCTGATTTCCTGCTTCAATTACCGACTGCTTCTTGAATTCTAATAAGAAATTAAAGTTGCTTAAGTTTAATCGCTCTTAAATAAGAAAATAATACATAATAAATTATAAATAATAATAAATAGAATCTACTTGTATGCGATGTTTTCGCTGTTGTTGATGTTTTGCTGGTAGCGTAATTTTTCGTCTTCATCTTGTCCACTCTCAAACTATTGCTATTGTTACTTGACGGCAAATCTTGCCGTTGTTGTCGCCGTTGCTGCTGATTTTCCTCCATTTGTTCTTTTTCTTAATTGTTGTTATTGATGTTACGGTTGCTGTGATGGTGGTGCTGCTGCTTCTGACTGTTGCTGTTGTATTTGCATCAGCACACCTTTTCTCACCTTCTAAATGGTTAAACTTTTCGTTGGTGGCCAATACCATTCCTCAAAGAATATGTTTAAATCAAATTTTGATTTATTTAAATTATTTTTCGTTATCGGTAAAAATTTCGTATTGAGACGGAATAGAAATGCACGTAAATTACAAATCAATTGTTTCTCTTGTCTATCACTTTGTACAAAGAAAAAACACTCGAGATCTACTTGTATACGTTTATGTATATTGTTTATTACAAGAAAACGATTAGAGATGAATATAATTTGTTATTATTAACACGAATTAATTATTACAGAGTACAAAAACACTCGAACTATATGTATAAAATAAAATATGTATAAGATAAAAAATGTGCGCACTGTTCGTGTCGGGAAAAATTATATGAGAAGGAAAAAAAAAGAACAAGAACAAACGAACGACTGCTGACGGATCAAGTCAGACTTGCATTCGCCTTTTATAAAGGTGGCTCCAAATCCACCAGACAGTGCGCGCGACGTAATTTTCTGGCGTAGACAGTATGCATATATAGTTTTTATTAATATAAACAAATAAATACTTATGTACATATCAGTACATATATTTTATATTCATATAAATTTTACATATCTTTAAAAATTTTACTTTATTTATGTATATTATTTCTACTTTATATATATATTAAGTACTTTCTAATGTTATCTTACTTACTTACTTACTTATGTGGCCATAACAACCGAATATCGATTTAGGCCGAAAATAACATGCTTCGCCAGCCATCTCTGTTCTTTGCTAGCTGGCGCCAGTTAGAAATTCCAAGCGCCTTCAGGTTCTCCAGTACTTGGTCTTTCCACCGGAGGTTTGGTCTTCCTCTTCTGCGTCGTCCTCCAGCGGGTTCCGAATATAACACCTTCTTAGCCGGAGCGTGTTCTTCCATTCGCTCGACATGACCTAGCCAGCGCACCCGCTGGATTTTGATGCGCTTTACTATGTCAATATCGGCATACAGCTCGTACAGCTCATGGTTGTACCTTATTCGGTACTCGCCACCAACGCAAATAGGTCCAAAGATCCTGCGTAGGACTTTTCTCTCGAAAACTCCAAGCATTCGCTCATCCGAGGTGGAAATTGTCCAGGATTCAGCGGCATATGTTAGGACAGGCATGATGAGAGACTTCTAGAGTGTAGTTTTCGTTCTTCGAGAGACGGCTCGACTTCTCAGTTGCTTACTCAGGCCAAAGTAACACCGGTTAGCAAGAGTTATCCTACGCATGATCTCCAAGCTGACGTCATTACTGCTGTTAATGCTGGTTCCAAGATAGACAAAGTCCCTTACTACTTCAAAAGCGTAGTTGTCAACAGTGACTTGCTGTCCAAGACGCCGGGACTCTTTGTTTGTTGACACTAGATACTTCGTCTTGCCCTCGTTCACCGTGAGACCCATCCGACGCGACTCTCTTTCCAACTCTGAGAATGTTGCACTGACTGCTCGCGTGTTCATGCCGATTATGTCAATATCGTCGGCATACGCTAATAGCATGACACTTTTGTTGAAGATAGTGCCATTATGTCGTAGATCAGCAGCTCGTATTATTTTCTCCATAATAAGATTGAAGAAGTCGCACGATAACGAATCACCTTGTCTGAAACCCCGTTCGGTATTAAACGGTGCGGAGAGGTCCTTCCCAATTTTCACTGCACAACGGGAGTTATGCAGTGTCATTCTACAAAATCGAATGAGCTTTGCAAGAATACCGAACTCAGACATTGTTGCGTAGAGGTAATCCCTTACCGGACTGTCGAAAGCGGCTTTATAATCAACAAATAGGTGGTGTGTGTCGATCTGTTTTTCTTGGGTCTTCTCCAGGATTTGGCGCAGTGTGAAAATCTGGTCGATGGTGGATTTACCAGGTCTGAAGCCACACTGATAAGGTCCAATCAGGTTGCTGAGCATAGGCTTCAACCTTTCACACAGTACGCTCGATAGAACCTTGTATGCGATGCTCAGGAGACTTATTCCACAGTAGTTGGCGCAAATTGTGGGGTCTCCTTTTTTATGTACAGGACAGAGAACACTGAGCCTCCAATCATCAGGCATGCTTTCATCCGACCATATTCTGCTTATGAGCTGGTGCATGCGGGTGAGCAGCTCATCGCCTCCGGTCTTAAACAACTCGGCAGGCAGGCCATCAGCACCTGCAGCTTTGTTGTTCTTCAGCCTTAAAATGGCAGTTTCAACCTCGTCATAGTCGGGTGGTGGAACATCAACACCATCATCTGTAATTGGGGTTATCGGGCATTCTCCTCCACTGGCGGAATTGTTCGTAGCATCGCCATTCAGTAACGTGGAGAGTGTTCCCTCCATAGGCTCAGTACACTCTGGACATCTGTAACCAGATTCCCATTTCCATCAAGACAAGAAGAGGCTCCGGGATTTAAACCTCCACTCAGGCGCTTGATTTTTTCAAAGAATTTTCGAGTCTCATTCTTGTCGGTACACATCTCTATCTCCTCACACTCGCGTCTTTCCAACTCCCTCTTCTTGCACCTGAAAAGACGTCTCTCTGCAATCCTTTTCTCTCTGTACCGCTCCTTAACAGCTGGCGTTGCGCCTGCTCGCAGGGTTCTTCTGTAGGCGGCGTCTTTCTCTGCGGTAGCGTCGCGACACTCCTGATCATACCACTCATTCCTCAGAGGCCGGTAGTAACCGATTACCTCCTCGGCAGCAGTAGTCGTGGAGTGGGATATATGTGTCCACCGTGCGCATGTATCATCAAGTGGGGGAGTGTTCTGCATAAGCAGATCCGATAGTCGAGTGGAAAATGCATCTGCTGTCTCTGGTGATCGCAGCTTACTGACGTCGAGCTTTCTCTGTGTGGGACTTCTCTTGTTATTTGCGACACATAGGCGTGTGCGCACCTTAGCTGCAACAAGGTAGTGATCCGAGTCAATGTTGGCACCACGGATCGATTTCACGTCCATCACACTGGAAGCATGCCTTCCGTCAATCACCACATGATCAATTTGGTTTCTTGTACGTTGATCTGGAGACAGCCATGTCGCTTTGTGGATGTCGAGATGCTGGAATCTGGTACCACCAATTACCATGTTTCGTGCTGCGGCGAAGTCGATCAGCCTCATTCGGTTATCGGAGGTGTTCTGCTGGAGGCTGAATTTTCCGACAGTTGGACCAAAGGTACCTTCCTTGCCCACCCTGGCATTAAAGTCGCCAAGCACGATTTTGATATCGTGGCGGGGGCAACGGTCATAAGCTTCCTCGAGGCGCTGAAAGAAGCTCTCCTTGGTCACATTGTCCTTCTCATCCGTCGGAGCGTGGGCACATATAAGGCTGATGTTGAAAAATTTTGCCTTGATGCGGATTGTGGCCAGCCGTTCGTTCACAGGCGTGAACTGTGAGACAAGATGTCGTAGTCTCTTGCTGACCAAAAATCCACATCCTAATTCGTGCCTTTCAGCATGGCAATTGTAGTAGGTGTCACAGGACGCTCTTTTGGAGCAGTACTGTCCTGTCCATCGCATTTCCTGGAAAGCGGTGATGTCAGCTCTGTATTTTTCCAGGACATCAACCAGCTGGATAGAGGCACCCTCCCTATAAAGGGATCGGACATTCCAAGTGCATATCCGTAAATCATTGTCCTTTTTTCGTTTGCGGGGGTCATCAACAAAAGCGGTAGTCCTTATCCGAGTCATATTTGTTTTTTTCATTGGGGGGGATTTTTTTATGTGGAAGGTCCCAAACCCAACGTACAACCTCTAACCGAGGAGATATTCGCCACTCACTTCAGCCGCCTCCCAGCGGGTGCCAGGAAGACGTTGTTATTTTTAAATGCTGTTTTTCTTTTATTTTAAATAAAAGGAGAAATTCCGACAATTAGAAAGTGTGCCTTAGGATGCGACGGACATCAGGGCATGTTTATGCTACGAAGTGTGGAGCGGCAGCCAGAAAGGTATGTTTATATATGTATACATGTACAGAAAAAGTACAATTATTAAAATATTTGGGTCATATGAATATCTCAGAACGGCAAATGCATGATTATAATATTATCTTTTATTAAATTAAAAATCATCTGATACTTTTACATTTCTTCGGCCAGATTCGGCCTCTGTCTTGTATATATGTACTATATACCTGTTTGTTTGTATTTATATTATTATTTTAGTGTAATACTACAATTGTATTGTATTTATATTTAATATGGGTGCAATAGGCATACAAGGAAACCGAACACAAAAAAAAGCGGTAACGAGCCATGGTGCATACCTCTATGGTGGTGTGGGAATTGCAACATAACTGAATTTAGGTATTCTATCACAAAAATGCTCATTAATGCGCAAATGCGTTGAGTCGCAACCAACCTGCACCATTAGTATAATGGTTTAAAGTACACTTAAAATTTTATTTTGTAGTAGAAACTTTTACAACTTCTCCACATGTCAAACACATAGAAAGCATGTACTAACGAACATACGAGTTCCCCTCAGTTAATTTTTGTTTAACTCCTCAATGCTAGGAGTTAAAATTGTTGTAAAGAAATTAACCACTTTCCGAAATGCTTCATTTTTTAAGGAGCTTCTTCGCTTTTATGTTAATATAAAAATATATTAAATACTACACATATATATTTTCACGGCAAACCCGATATGCAAGCATATTTAACACAGTGTAAGCTTAATTTTTTTCTTCATATGTAATTTATATCACTTATTTATATTACATATACATTCAAGAATTAAATTGGAAAAAACGTCAATTTTGGTAATGAGCCCATTTTAAGGGGTGAAAATAGACAGTAAGTATGCTAATATCGATGTAAATCTGTGACATGGTTCTACAAAAAATAAAGAGATTAAATTATTATTGTAAAGGCTATAATGCACTGCGACCTAAAAGATCTTTTGTGCATAAGAAATTAAATAATTTTCTTCAAAAATACATACATAGCTAACCAATAGAAACCACTCACCAACACTGCAACTCACAGCTATCAAATCAGTCTCTCGTCCAGTCACATAGCAGTAAATTGTGTTTTACCACATCAATTGTGTAAATACGCTTGAAAATCTGTGATATAAATAGATAGATTTCTTTGTAGTTAAATAAATAAATATGGACACTTACCGAAATCTAAGTAAACAGAAATAAAAACTTCAAAGAAATGTATGGTGAATTGAATTTAATGATGCACAAGGTTGTGTTTCTAACTGTAAAATTTTAATAATATTTTACACATACGAACTTATTTACATGTAAAACTAGTAAATGCTAGTAAAAATAAAAAATAAAAATAAATGCTAGTAGTAAATGCTTTTCTACTACTTTTCATATCTTTTTACTATTACAATTTTAAGTTGAAAGGGTATGTGAAAAGACAACGCTGACCAAAAATAGCCAAAGAGTAAACAACAATAGGTGGTGAGCTCACGGGCAGAATGCGTGGCAATAAATATATATAGAAAATGGAAGTTCTCTGAGCGGGAGAGTGAGTTTCAGCTCTAGGTTTTCTATGGTATGAACAATAGCCTGCAGGGTGGTTTTTGTGTGTGCAGCACTACTAAGCAATATTGTCGATGTGAAATTTTGTACTCCTGGTCTAATTGTTTAACTATTGGAGCAATAATGAATATTTAATTTTAGTTCTGTTGATTATCATTTTCTTCTGATGAGCGTCAAAAGAGATTGTTACTGATAGTATTGTTGATGCTGCATATGGCAGTGTTTTGTTGGCTTTTTGTATGTCGATGTAGCGCTGGTGAAGCACGCCAAATTTGGTGTTTGATTATTTTTTCTTTGATGAGTTTTTTATTATTAAGGGTGCTCGTTGTACAGGGCCTGCCACTTCTCTGTTCTAGGTTTATTTCTTTTATTTTGCTGTCTCAAGGATAGTTTTGTGTCATCATTTTGGTTGTTGATACTGTTGTTAAGGCTACTAATGTTGCTGCGTTGGCATCTGCTCTCTTGTCCGTGGAGAGGAATCACCAGCAATCTTTACAATTATAGATCACTTATATATATGTACATATGTGTTTTATATAGTTAAATTTTCCTATTTAGATATACATATATTCATATTTACTTATTCATAATTAATATTCCTTGTTTAATCTATTTGTCTGTTTGATAAAAATATTGTTTTGGATATATCCTCTATTCTTTTATTCTATATTAACTTTTGTTTTAATGACAACAACAGATGTCTTGATATGCATGAACACTACGCTTTCACCCTCTGTAAGTTGTAATTTTTTTTTTATATCTATTTAAAATATCAGTCCCTTTCTTGTTACGCGTAATGGTGGGTTCCTCTTGGATCTGCTCTGCTATAAATAATATTTATTATTTTCGTATTATTTTTCGTTAAATAAATCAACATAAATATAAATTTTATTATAATTACAATAAATGTTGCGCTTTAATTATATGAAATATCTTTGTGGTAATTTAACTCTTTTATTTCTTCAATATTCGAATATGGTTTTGGTACAACTTTATTAAATTGGATTTGTGATATGCCAGTCTTATTTATTATTCTGTCACTAGGATAGAAATACCTATCCTGTACTGTCTCTTTGTGGTTAGTGTATACTTCATCTCTAATTTTGATTTCGCAGTCATTAAAGACTATTAAATAATTTTCTGTCATGGACATAACATGATGAGTGAAATTGGGAAGTGTCAGACGTGTTTTAAAATCGCTTCGAAAAATTTCTGTAAAAACAGCATATTACTAAGTGATACTTGTAAATCGTGTCCGTACCATATGATAACTCTGTACCGTTGACTGCCGGTATTGGTGTTGGTCTCCTTGATTCCAGCGCTGAGGACTTGTCGTCAAAAACAGAAAATTTGCAAACCAGCAAACACATAACAAAATTGTATATAGTATAATTGTACATACAGCTATGGACAACGATTTAGCGCACAAGTAATTATAATTACAAAAATTGCAGTTACTTTTCTGAGAGCAACAATTCCATGAATTTCTCAATAGCAGGTCATTATTACTCTTAAAATTCACTCAAATACCAAAAAAAGTACCGTTATCATTTCTGCTTTGTTGTTGTTGTTTCTTTTTTGTCAAATAGAGTCGCAAATGTTTCGGACAACGATTTAGCGCACTCATATGTATTCTGTTATCGCTTGTGATCGGGTGTACAAATAATTGAATACTGTTGTGAATTTGCAATAAATATTCATTATTTTTATATATTTTAACAAAATGGCAAGAGGAAGCTACTGATCTGTTGAAAAAAGAAAGCTAATTTGGGATCTTTACAAAAAAGGTACAAACCAAGTGGAAATTTCCAAAATATTGAATTGTTCTAGGAAAATGGTGTACAATGCCATCAAAGATGTTAATAGCGATTCCAATTTATTATATCAACAAAAAATTCGTAAAGCGCCGGCTCGCAAAACAACCCCCAGCGAGGATAAAATAATTGTTAGGAAGAGTAAATTAGATCCTTTTAAATCTTCACACGCAATAATGGCAGAAGTCAACTCGGATTGGGCTTAAATGTGTCAAGTAGGCTAGTGCGAAGACGTCTGAATGAAAATAATTTGTATGGACGTGTCAGCAGACAAAAACCTATTCTGTCGAAAAAGAACATTAGGAAACGTTTGACATTCGCACATAATCATAGATCAAAAGACTTAAAATTTTGGAAAAGGATACTTTTTACGGACAAAACCAAAATAAATCGCACTGGTCCTGATGGCAAAACTTATGTACATCGCGAGAAAAATCAAGAAATCAATCCCAGATACACAAAAAAAAACCGTGAAGCACGGTGGAGGAAATTTAAAATTTGGGGATCTTTTTCGTGGCACGGTGTTGGACCTTTGGTTAAGATAGAAGGAAATATGGATAAATTTGCATATCTTCAAATACTGAAGAATAATATGGAGCCATATGCCTTCGAAGTTATGCCACTTAACTGGATCTTTATGCACGATAACGATCCCAAACATAGAGCAAAAGTGGTTAAAAACTGGCTGTCCCATGAAAAAATTGCAGTTCTCGATAGGCCAGCTCAAAGTCCCGACCTGAACCCAATCGAAAACTTGTGGAATGATGTAAAAACTTAAGTTGGACAAAAAAAATTTTAAAATTTAGACGAACTTTGGGAAGGAGTACAGGAAGCGTGGAACACTATCCCTTTAGACAGATGCCAAAAGTTAATTTAGAGTTTACCACGCAGGATTGAAGCAGGTTTAACAATTAACGGTTATTCCACAAAGTATTAACCAGGTAAATAATAATTCCAATGAATTTTACTCCATTTCTTATAAATATTTACTTTTACTTACAGATCGATGAAAGTGCGCTAAATGCTTGTCCAAAGTAAATTGCGACCAAATAAACTTTACTGAATCTTACTAAATATTTTAAAATGATAAATCATCTAAATTAAGTTATTTCAAAGTTTAATGAATTAATAAATAAGTTTTGCACATCATAACGACTTTACTCTTATTGAATATAATATTATTTAGCATTTTTTCCCACAATGAGTTAGTGCGCTAAATCGTTGTCCATAGCTGTATATACTATACATAAAAATAAAAACAAAACAAACTGTCAGCTGCAGCAGTAACTTTATTTATTTCCTCAGATGTCAAATCTATCAGCAGTCAAATAAAATATTAATATACACAGCTTTATCGACTTTTGAGTCAAGCCCAAAATTATGCTTCAACAATGTCACCTTCTCCAGGAAAAATTAAACTACTCTAGCAAATAAATCAAAGCAAAATAAAACTAATAGCCAAACATCAATAACGTACTTACGTGAATCGATATTAGGTAAACAACGAGCGTCTTCAGTCAGCGAAAATTTCAAAATGCAAATTCTACTGCAAACCTGGAAAAACGGGTAAACTGTCATTAGAAGAAAAATTTCAAAATCTAGAAAAATTATGCACACATTTACAAAACGAAGTGAGCTTTTATTAGAAAATGCAAAATTAAGAGAAAACCATTTGCCTTCTGATTTGAACCATGTTTCAGATAGAATTAAGAAGGACACGAGAAATGTAGTTTATGAAACTGACGAAGAAAATCTCTCCCGAGAAACGGTCTGGATCTTACAAAAAAAGTGGCCCAGTAAAAAGCACAAAGCGGAATCCTTACCTGAAATAAATAAGTTAACACAAAATCTAGAAAAGAATTTTAAGCAAACAGTAAATATTGAAAAGAAAACCATTCGCCCACCTCCCATTATTGAGACTAGTGAATGTGATTACCAAAATCTATACGAAATCGTGAAACAAGAGGCAAGCAAAGAGTTTTTTATTAAGCTGCTAAATAACAATATATATAAAGTTAATACTTTAGACTCTGAAATTAAAACTTCTTGGCATAGCTATGAAAATAAACAAACGAGACCTATTCGAGTACTAGTTAAAAACTTACATCATAAATGTAAAGCTATTATTGAGGACCTAAAATCCCAAGGTGTTAATGCATTGAATGCTATAAAAAAACTGAACTGGAAAACGAAGAAACCTGTGGATATGTTTATTTTAAGTTTCCATGTATAGGGTGATTTTTTGGCAAATTTCTTTTTGGCAACACTGTTTTCGGCAGCTCAGCTGTTTTTATGTAACATGTTACGGCCAAACATGTTCAGTTTGGTCTATAATTTAACCATGAATCGACTTACAAACGAACAACGGTTGCAAATTATTGAATTTTATTATCAAAATTCATGCTCGGTAAAAAAGTGCATCGTGCACTTCTTCCATTTTATGGTCAGTTTGAGCGACCTTCGGAGGCGGCTATTCGGAATCTTGTAACTAAATTTCGCACCAAATTTACATTATTGGACATTAAACCATCAACACGCATACGTAGAGTGCGGGCAGAGGAAAATATCGCAACTGTATCCGCCAGTGTTGTTGATGGCCGTGAATTATTGATTCGGCGTCGTTCGCAGCAATTGGGCCTAAAATTTTGCGGAAGGATTTGAGTGTAAAACTAACTTTTGGTGAATGGGCACTGGTAAAGTTGGATGAAGATCCTCCTTTTTATCGGAAAATTGTGTTCAGCGACGATTCTCATTTCTGGATGTATGGATACGTGAACAATCAAAATTCACGTATTTGGTGTGAAGAGCAGCTAGAAGATCGTGCGATTTAACGCCTTTAGACTATTTTTTGTGGAGCTACATATGTTAAGACTAATGTCTACAGCGACAAGCCTACAATGGCTGACGCACTCAAAGCCAATATTGAAGAATTTATTCTAGAGATACAGGTCGAGATGTTCGAGGGAAAATTGGACCCAGCGTAGGAATAAAATACGAAGGCTCTTAAAAAATTACCCTGTATATTTAATTTAGATGATTACGGATGTGAAAATTTGAAACAAATCAGAATCATTTAGGCAGTTAAGTAGTAAACTGAGGTTACAATATCCATGCGCATTTGTGTGAATATTGCCTGATTGAATTTCTCTCTTATCGTCATTTGACCTCAAAAGAACTTTATTCAGTTGAC
This sequence comes from Megamerina dolium, assembly GCA_963854835.1. Lineage (NCBI taxonomy): Eukaryota > Metazoa > Arthropoda > Insecta > Diptera > Megamerinidae > Megamerina > Megamerina dolium. Next base: position 12,302,626 of record OY978530.1, read on the forward strand.
GCTTATATAAATTATGGTGAACCGATCTTATTGTATGCATAGGTCGAGTGAGTATATTCCCACCATAAAGATTGCATGATTACTCCATTATTTTCATCTTTCATCATACCTCATTTTTTATTATTTTGAATTGTATACCTTTTTAAAGGGGTTATCAATAGCATAGACCGATGTATCAAATCTGTTATCAATATCATCTTTGATATCTTGATAAAAATCATTAGTGCGAATATTATATGTGAAAGAATCGGTGTCCATATAACATAGCGATAAAATTTCCTTTAATTTTTGAATAATATATTTATAATGAAAATCATACATTTTAAATTTTGGTAATTCCAAAATTGCAAATCTGAGATATATTTTATTATACAATACTCGCAATCTATTCATTTAAATAGCAAATATATTCTTATCAAAAATTGATAGCTATGATGATTCGTTTTGCAACGTTTTCCAGTGTTTTTCCGTAAACAGCATTATTAATTAACTTGAACAGGTTTTTTCAAATTTCAGCTAAGGTGCGATGGTGATTGTTTAAATCAATATACTGATTTAAAAAAATAGATTGGTTAAATTTTTACACCCTATGAACTTTCGACAACTCTAATCCATTTCGTAATGCCTGTTGCAAAACCTTATGGTGTATTACATAGTTTTTCTTATTGTCTAAATTTAATTAATTTTTTTACTTTTATCTTATAATATTTGTAGGGTTAATATTTTCAACACAAAATCGTAAATCGTTATGCAGCTCAAGTATCTCGAGGGGATAATTTAAATCTACCTCTAAAAAGTATCCAATAGATGAGTTACTAGGTGTATTCAATATATCTTTAACATTATGTTTTCAATCCACTCAAATCCATCTGTGGGTAGATATTGTGACATTGCCCAACCATATAGGTTACTGGTATCTAAATATACTAAGGTAAATATTCAGATGGTTTTAATAGATTGAAATCATTCATATATTTATTGTTTGCCTTCGAGTGTCTTTTACTAATTTGACAAATACCACCACGAATTCCCTTCTCTACAAAATTATGCATTGAGTGTGAAGTAAACAACTCTAATGAAATGGTGGTATGGTTCAACATTGAATCCCATGATAAACCCGGTGCCATATAATACTGACATGGATCAAGTTTATACACATTCGCACATTTTTCCTGCACATCACATTTTAAATAAATTTCTATATAATCTTTCAAGGAAGAGCAGCCGAACTTTGCCCACACTTTTTAGCGTGATTGTATTCCTCTTCAGAACACGAAGAATCTGTTCAAGAATTTTTCTCCTGGAGGAAGACTTTTCTCATGTAAAACTTCCTCCGTTTGTATATATAATAGTTGTAAGGATATATGGTACACACTTACGTCGAATTAGATCGAAATCTTCATTATTAAGGTGTGCTGCTCTAACCATGTGGAAATCTGAAGAATAGAGATTTTTATCTAAGCTTTCCAAAATTGAAGCCATAAAACTGAACGAATCTAAAAATCTTATCTCCAGGAATACTTCAAGGTAAACATTTTGATGTTGAAGCTCTCTAATAAATAAAGGTAAAGGGTTTTCCAAAAAAGCTACCTTTGGTTCAGCTGTCGGAAAATTCAGCCTTCACCAGAACAATTCTGATAATAAGGTTGATCGACTTCACCGCAACACGAAACATAGTAATTAGTAGTACCAGATTTCAACATCTGGACATCCCTAAAGCGAGGTGGCTGTCTACAGATCAGAGATCGAAAAACGAAATTGATCACCTTTTGATAGATTTCACGTCCAGTGTGATGGACGTGAAATCTATCCGTTGTGCCAACATCGACTCGAAACATTACCTTATTACAGCTAAAGTGCAAACACGTTTATGTGCCGCAAAGAACAAGCAAAGTCCCACACAGAGAAAACTTGACGTTAGTAATGACTTGCATTTACCACTCGACTATCAAATCGGTTTATGCAGAGTACTCCACCTCTTCATGATACATGCACACGGTGGACACAAAAAACTTACTCCTTGACTACTGCTGCCGAGTACTAACGGTTCCAACCGGCCTCAGAGGCGTGAGTGGTGTGGTCAGGAGTGTCGTGACGCAACTACAGAGAAAGATGCCGCCTAGAGAAAAACTCTATGTTCAGGTGCTACGCGTAATTTAGGGAGCAGTTCAGAAAGTGATAGAAATGTGTAGAGACAGGAATGAGCATCCCAAATTCCTTCGAAAAGATCATGCGCTTGAGCGGCGGCTTAAATCCCGGAGCCCTTACCCTATCGTGACAAAAATAGAAATCTGGTTACAGATATCGAGAGTGTAGTGGACTTAAGGAGAGAATACTTTTCCAAGTTATTGAATGGCGCCGCTTTGAACAATTCCACCAGTAGAAAAGATATCGAACACCTGAATAGCGGGTGATGGTGTAGATGTTCCACCAGCGAGCTGTTTAAGACTGGAAATGATTAGCTGCTCACCAGCATGCACCATCTCATAATCAGAATTTGGTCGGATGAAAGTATACCCGATCATTGGAGGCTCAGTGTTTTCTGTCCCGTATATAAAAAAGTAGACCCACAACTACCATCTACTGCGCCAACTACCGTGGTAAAAGTTTTTTTAGCACCGCATATAAGGTACTATCGAGCGTACAGTGTGGAAGATTGAAATCCTATGCTATGGGGCAGACCTAACTCTGGAGGAGAGACCAAGTTCTGAGAAAATCGACAGTGCTTGGAACTTCTAACTAGCGCCAGCTAGCGAAGTAAAGAAATAGCTAGCGAATCATGCTGGATTTGGCGTAAATTGAATTTTGGTTGTAATGCCCACATGTGTAAGTATGTAAAGTTGGCTATGTATGTGTAAGGAATCGGTTTGGCATATTAATGGATATCCGAATACGTTTTTAGTATACAACCTAAGCCCAATTCATTTGGGGGAAGTGGTTAATCTTTTATTACTACTAAGTCATGTTCTGATATATTGCGTTCTGGAAATTTCAAATTGTACCCCTAATGCAGTTCTACTAGGTATTAATTTTTCCATTTTATTCCTAATTTATGGTGTAATACTTACTTATGTGGCCATTACAACCGAAAATCCAGTTAGGCCGAATCTAGCATGCTTCGCCAGCCAGCTCTTTCCCTCGCTAGTCTGTAATACCATTCAAGTTTTTCCCACTGGTGAGTTGGCTCTCAGTTCAACATTCATAAGGAAGTTTTGCATAGGTCCTACCTTATTGGATGTCAACAAATTTTCGGGTATTATTACACATGTTTCACAGTTTCATTCTCCTCCCTGCAGTGTTGGCAGGTTTCATCCGAAAAGATTCGTTTCGTTAGGCGATAATTCAGCCTACTGTGTCCTATGAGTATTGACCTAATAATTCATAGACTATGCTTATTTAGGTCAATACATTCCTCAAATCGTTTTAGGTTGTGGGATCCTAAAAGTGACTTGGAATGGCATAAATGGCATGAAATGGCAGTTATCAAAACAACCTAACACTAGTTTTGATTTTACCTAGTTAGAGTTGAGTGCCTTGATAGCTGCCAAGCTCTCTGTCAGGATTGCAATACTTCGATTCCTGTATTCACGTATGATATTAAGGTAGGCACACCATGTCAAGCGCTTATACTTTTACATGAAAAACAGTAACATTATTACTTAAAGGATACGAGTATTTTAACCCTGGGCCAACCACTCCTGCCCCGGCGTCTTCTTCAATTAAGGAAGCATGATATCATGTTCCAGTTGATCCTGTATGTTTTGGATATACCTTCCTATTTGCATTTGTTACTGAGTTCAGTTTTGAATCTCTCATTAAAACTGAACTCCGGGTACATTGAGTCCGGGTACATTGAGGAATTGCGACTTCATGATGTTATTTTGCTAGAATATCATACTTCTTGCGATTCATCCAACTGCCTGGTTCGATATTGACAGCAGAAATTCTTAAGATAGCCCTCGAAAAATTACAGACCTTTATCGTGTCGCTGCAATAACTACTGAGAGAACGGCAAAAAGAGGTATCATTTACGAAATAAGAATACTAAAGGAAGGGACTACAAATAACAGAAACAGTATTTTCAACAAAAACCTTGGAACTGATGTCACCACCTTAATATATTTAAATTTAGTCGTAATAATTATTATTATAATGTACCTAGTAAATAAACACTACAAAAAATATGTGAAAAAATATATGAGCATATCAAACATCAGAGCAGCAAATAATATCTTACATAATTTTTTTTTTTCAAATATACTATAAAAATACAATATAAACAAAATTTTTGAATAGATACTACAGTGGGAAATTTATAGAATAAAGAAGGAAATTATTAATCAACATTTGGAAGTCGTTACCACAATTATAGAAACGAAATTTCTCCCCGAAGCCACAGAAAAATTAAAAATAGTAGAGAAATAGACAGATTTTTAAAAACGAAATAGATAATGTCGATATTTAATATAGAAATGGCCTTTAACGCAATAGAACATTCAATGGACAATATAAGGAAGTAGAACCATTCCTAAAGATGATAGAATTGCTTTACAACTCGTACGACGAAGCATCAAAGACACTCTAATAGAATTCGTGACCAGCATAAAACCTTAGGAAATGTGACGATTACAACTTTCTCCAACTTAAAAACAACACTACAAGAGACATACGTTAGCGAACTAACGATTCCGCAAATTCACACACAACTTGTGAGTTACTACCAAGGGAAACGGAATTTGGCCCAGTTTAAAGACAAACTATTAAACCTGCAGTGGATCAGTGGTTAGTGTGTTGGCCTTCTGATCTGTAGGTCGTGGTTCAATCCCCGGCTCAAGAATAACAAATTTAATATCGAAAAGATTTTTCTTTCGAACGGTACCCACCTGTCGGCAAGCAATTGGCAATTCTTCCGACAGTAACAACTTGCCATGAAAAAGCTTCTAACAAAGCTCAGAAAAAGTGATGTCTCAAGGGTTCTGCCATTCGGAACCGGCTAAAATAAGTAGGTCCCTTATAAAACTGTCCAAAATTTAACACGCACAGCAGTAATTGAAGAGAAGCTCGGCGAATGAGCCCTTCGGGGCTTTAAGTGCCACATATTTAGTTATTTATTTATTAAACCTGACAGCAGAACTAAACAGTCTACAGATAAAAGAGTGAGGAGAGAGTGCAGCTCAGGCGCAAAAAGAGGTAATACTCAAAATGAATGAAAATTGTGCACTCAAAATCTTTAAAAGTGGCGTAAATGAACAGCACAATATGCAGCACAACCCAGAACTCTAGTAAAAGCTTTCAATCTGGCACTAGAACTGGAAAAATCTAACGTGCAAACTAAGAAAATTTTCAATATACAGAGGTCCAACAACTACAACAATAATAACAATAGAAGAAACAATAAGAACGATCATAACAACAACAGGAGGAATAACACCAGAAACAAATACAATAGTAATACCAACAATAACAAAAGATATACTTATAACAATAATGGTAGAAGCAACGGCAATAACAATAGAAACAATCGTCACCGCAATGACAATTGCTCCTCTAATAACAACTGCTATAGAAACACAAATAACCAGAACAGGTCGTATAAAAATAATGGGAACACTAATAGGAACTATAGTGGAAATAAGAACTTTCAATAACAATAATAACTCTAACAGTCGCTCGGCCAACGAACCCTTCGGGGCTTTAAGTGCCACATATTTATTTATTTTTAGCAGTCAAACTATAAATTGCAAAATTCCAAACAAAAACATGATACAAATATTAATAACTACAAAATTTGTGTAAAGTATTTCCGACATACTATAATATTGCAAAATTATTTCTCATTTTCTCATTTTCATTTTCGTTGGGTTACACCGCGTTTGATGGACGTGTTCGGAACTCGGACTAAATCTTTAGCCCCAAAACTGTTGCCCTCAAAACCAATACAACTTAAGCGTGAAGCTTATATAAAGGTTTTATTGTGCGCATCACTGTTCTGTTTGCTGCTGTATGACGAGTCATCAGAGTATATAACTTTGCTCCCATCGGTGTGGAAATTTTCAGTTGCCCATGGCATGAGTTTTTCGATATAAATATCCGCCAACAAAGTTTTTGCAACGTCAAACTGTATCTCTATGGGAGAACACACTTAGGCCAGAAAGGCGTATTGTGATACCACCAAGCTTTTCCTCCACTACTGAAATGCGTGTTAAATTTGGATAGTATTAGAAGGGACCTACTTATATTAGCCGGTTCTGAACAGCAGACCACATATGACATCACTTTTTCTAAGCTTTGTCACAGAGCTCTTTAAGAAGCATTTTTGTGGCAAATTATTACTGCCGGAAAAATTGCCAATTACTTACTGATAGGTTGGAACCATCGAAAAAAAATCTTTTCTATATTAAAGTTGCCTCAGTTGGGGTTGAATCCGTGAGCTACGGATTAGACGGCCAATTCACTAACCACGGAGAGACGGTCGTTTACCTTTTTTTACGTTTGCATTAGTCTACCCAATGCTGGACCAATTATTTTTTTTGGACAGAAACTGAAAGACAAAGAAAGTTCATATTATTAGTAAGTATTAAACAGGTTATTGGGGTTATCACACCGCATATCCGATATTACTTGTTCATTTTTATCGCCACTCCTCTTATTTGGCACTTAAATATCCAGGGCTCTTGACCCAGCAGTTTAGCCCTAAGTGTTTCCCTCGTAATCACCGCAGAAGCAGCCTTCGAGTGATGGTCGTTAGATCAGGCCTCCTTCACCCTGATAACGTCGGAATTTTCCGCTGAGCCACTCAGTTACTAACTTTGTTCCACAGTCTACCAGTATTTGTCCTGATCAAAAATAGATGCCGTCAAATCTTAACTTCGACTTCCATCCCTTATAAATCTTCTCCACTCCACTTGTACTACTAAGACCTGTCAGTTTCCTAGCCTCTTTAAAAGTGAGAGTATCGCCGGAAATCCGTCCAGTATTCGTCGATGGCAGCAGCAGCTCCAGAGTCTTCTTCCCTTCGAATTTCCTTCCATATTTGTCCTGCTTTGCTGCCAGTCTGTTTTGCCGTATGTAGTGGTTTATTTCTTTTGAATACCGAAGCATCCTTAGAGCTCACCAACCCTTGACCTTCCTGCCGCATTGTTGATCGTTTACGACTTTTCATTTCATTACAATCAGCTGGATACAATAATCACAATAATGAAATTGTATCAATTATCGAAGAGTTGAAAGAAGCGAATATTATTATTTGAAAGAATGAGTGTTGATAACTTTGGACTTTATTCAAATAGCTCAGAAAGAAGACTTAATGTTGCCAAGAAGGCTATAGCTGATAACAGTTTGCTCGATGCTGATTTTTATTTTTCTTTGTTTTTATTTTCTTTTCTTTCTTTTTTTTTACAGTTTTTCAAGAATACAAATTCAATTCCTTACTATATGCCTTTATGGAATGATAAATGAGAATTTATAGGATTGACCAGTGCCACCTGGTTGCACCTAACTAATCAGTCGTCTGATAGATCCACCTCACTTATTTGTGCCATTTCAATGGTTGATGATCTGTTAATAGTTCGAATTTTCTCCCGTATACAGTGGCTCACAGCTTATTTCGTACAGTGTATATATTTTTATGTACATGGCTGTAACATCGAAACTAAAAAACTTATCGATAAGTTTTGAATGTAGATGTCTGTGTATGTGTTTAGTAAACCTAATAAGAAAACGGGGAACCCCAAAAATTGTTATTTTTGTCATGCAAGAAAGAAAAACTATTGATCAGCTGATTTTCAGCTCACATCTTATTTCGTACACAAACTTCAATGTAAGTAAGTTTCATTCTGCCGCGCAGTTACAAAGTTTTTTTGAATTGTATGAGTTTTTGGACCTTTTTAACTATTATAACAATTTTTATTATTATTATTTTAAATAGTTAAAGTGCTGTAAATTAAACATTTAGCGTTATGGGCGTCGTACAACGATGGAACAGCGTAAACTGGTAATTAACCATTTTAGGAAAGGTCAGAGTGTGCGAAAAATTGCTGAAATGACAAATTTAAGTGCCTCAACTGTCCAATACATCATTCAACGCTTCGTTCGCGAAAATCGGTTGGAGAACAAGGGCAGAGAAGCACCTAATAAGATTTTCAACGCATCAGACGAGCGTTATATTGTACGAAAAATTAAGAAAAATCCAAAGTTATCCGCTCCGAAGTTGGCTGCAGAGGTTCAGCGTGAAATAGGAAATCATCCAGTGCTGAAACTGTCCGACGTGTGCTGCGCAATCATGACTTGAACGGTCGAGTAGCCCGAAAGAAACCATTCATTTCAAAAATGAATATACAACGCCGACTTGACTCCGCCAAAGAGCATATTATTAAGACTCCTGCGTTCTGGAATACCGTTATTTTCGCGGATGAGTCTAAGTTTAATATTTTTGGTTCGGACGGAATGTCATATGTTTGGCGTAAAGCGAATACCGAGCTAAACAAGGAGAACCTTAAGCCCACAGTGAAGCATGGTGGCGGTAGCGTGATGGTTTGGGCCTGTATGTCAGCAGCCGGAGTAGGTGAATTGGTTTTTATTGAGGGGACAATGGACAAAATGAAGTACCTCGAGATTCTGAAAAACAATTTACTTCAAAGTGCAGACAAACTGGATTTGCGGGATGAATTTCGGTACTACCAAGATAATGACCCAAAACATAAATCTGGGATTGTGCAATCTTGGCTTATTTGGAACTGCCCACACTTGATGTCTCCACCACCACAGTCACCTGACATGAATGTGATTGAAAATCTTTGGTCTATTTTGGACAATAAAATAAGAACACACAAGATTTCTAATAAGCAAGACCTAAAGAAGGTACTGATGGAGGAATGGAAAAAAATCACACCAGACATCACTCAAAAATTGGTGGATTCAATGCCAAATAGACTCCAGGCTATCATTAACGCTAAGGGATGTCATACTAAATATTAAAATCAACTTACTTTGTTTTTAGTTTGAACTTAAAGAGACTGTACGAAATAAGCTGTGACATGAATTTTCCTATTTTATTCTTATTTTATTTTTTTATAGTGTCAAACACTAAAATTTTGAAAAAGTAAATTTTGGAAAATAAAAAACAAACCTTCCTTTCAAAAATGGCATTTATATTTTGTTCAAATTTTTGCTATATTAGGAATTACGACTGCAGCAATTTTTAAACTGTCACTGTACGAAATAAGCTGGGAGCCACTGTATGTAAGGTCTGAAATAGACTAGAGCTAGCAACTCCTTCTCGGTTGTTGATCTTTTCATGATCATTTAAAGTTCTGCTGGCATAGCATTGGGATGATCCTCTTGTTGTAGAATTGCACCAAACGCGAAATCGTTTGACCTATTTAAATTTTTTATTGAAATTCAGATATTTAAGTACAGAGTCTTCTGTTATTATTGTCTTCATGTCAAGATGTAATTAGCGTTATTTAAGTCTATTTTAGCTTCCTTTCATAACATTGGGTCATTGGTGGTGCTACCTTAGCGAAATCCCTTATGAATTTCCGATAGTATCTAACTGCTCCTAAAAACGATTTAACTTGTTTAGGGGTGTGGGGTATATTGAAATTCAGTATTGTATTTACTTTGTCAGGATTTGGTATGACGCCTTCAGGTGTCAATACATGCCCTAAGATTTATGTTTCTTTTCTGAAGCAATTGCATTTATCAAATTGTACCTTCAGATTATGGTCGCGTAAAGTTTTGAACATTTTTTCAATGCTTTCTACGTGCTCTTCTATGGATGTGATGAAGATAAGGATGTCGTCCATATAAACGACACAAATTATATTTATGTATTCTTTTAAAACGCTATTCATCATTCTTTGCAATATTGAGGGGGAGTTTTTAATCCGAAATGCATTTGATTGAATTCGTAATGTCACCGTGGTATTTCGTGCTGACCTGCTGTCGTCTTGGTTAATTGGTCGCCTTCACGGAAAAACAATTCAATATTTGATGCTATTATTTTCTCTAATCCTTAATTTTCTTGAGGATTAAGATCTTTGAAATGGTTTTCGAATATCGATATGTCGTCATCTACAAACTCCAGTTCATGAGCTTCTTCGGGCAGCAGTCCTTAAATTTTATTTTTTGTCCATTGATTGTAAGTGACTGTTGCCATATCTATGATTGCTTGTAAAGGTTTTAGAAGGTTTTGACTTAATATTGCGTCGAAATCTTTATTTCCTAAATATGTTAATTTCCATGCCATGAGGTAATCCTTATTAAACTCTTTTAGTTTTATAATCGATGTGGCTGATCCTTTAAGGCATTTTATATTTGTATTTCTTATTTCAAATTCTATTATCGGTAAAATTTCCTTGAAGCTTCTGAGAGAAAATTCGCTGAAATCTGCCTGTATTGTCTTGAATAATTTCTGTTTTGTCTATACTGACCTGAATTATTGATATTTTGTCTGTGTTGACTTAAGCTGTTGATATTTTGTCTGTATTGACCTACGTTATTGTTATTTTACCTGTACTGGCCTGAATTATTGTTATTTTGTCTAATTTGACCTGCATTATTTCTACTTCTGTGCTGTGTATTATATTGTTGGTTGTCAAAACTCTGATTTTGTTAGTGTTATAGTTATAATTCTGCCTTTGTGGATTGTTGTATTTTGGGTAAAATTATTGAGTAAATTATCTTACTGAAATTTTTTTGTTTTTGACTAATATTTCTAGCTGCTTCATATTTTTATAAACCGGTGGTAGTGGATGAGGTTGTTGTTGAGACGTGAGAGGGTTGTAAGCTTTTAGTTTAAGATAAAAAATTAAAATTTGTTATTTTTTATAAAAACACGTTATAGAATAGTGATATTGAAAAAAAAAAGAATTTCGTCGCGTGCATTATCGCTGGATACGTGAGAATAATAATTAAAATTAATCAGTGAAGAAGAAGAGTGGCCGTTAACAAAAATTAAGCTGCCAATTCTTTTAATACGTACAAACAATTTAAAGATGTACTCAGGCAATGAACGTTACGTACTCTGGTGTAGACAAGATCCATTATTTGAAGGTTTGAATTCCTCAGGTTTATTTGTGTCATATTTAGTTTACCAGTTTTATGACCGTAAATTGACCCAGACATGTCCCGTCAATTATGTAGTAATATTCTAGTAAAAACTAAATTAATATACATGTCACTTTACATGTAATTTTATCGAGATTTGACTACCTTATATCGATTTAATTTATGTTTTATTCTTGTTAAGAAAACAATAAAAAAGCTTCTTAGTGGTTTTAATATATATTTTGAACTTCATTTATTTAATATAACAGATGGAGGTTTAAATCCCGAAGCCTCTTCTTGTCGTGATGGAAATGGGAATCTGGTTACGGATGTCCAGAGTGTACTGAGCCTATGGAGGGAACACTTCTCCACGTTACTGAATGGCGATGCTACGAACAATTCCGCCAGTGGAGGAGAATGCCCGATAACCTCAATTACAGATGATGGTGTTGATGTTCCACCACCCGACTATGACGAGGTTGAAACGGCCATTTTAAGGCTGAAAAACAACAAAGCTGCAGGTGCTGATGGCCTGCCTGCCGAGTTGTTTAAGACCGGGGGCGATGAGCTGCTCACCCGCATGCACCAGCTCATAAGCAGAATATGGTCGGATGAAAGCATGCCTGATGATTGGAGGCTCAGTGTTCTCTGTCCTGTACATAAAAAAGGAGACCCCACAATTTGCGCCAACTACCGTGGAATAAGTCTCCTGAGCATCGCGTACAAGGTTCTATCGAGCGTACTGTGTGAAAGATTGAAGCCTATGCTCAGCAACCTGATTGGACCTTATCAGTGTGGCTTCAGACCTGGTAAATCCACCATCGACCAGATTTTCACACTGCGCCAAATCCTGGAGAAGACCCAAGAAAAACAGATCGACACACACCACCTATTTGTTGATTATAAAGCCGCTTTCGACAGTCCGGTAAGGGATTACCTCTACGCAACAATGTCTGAGTTCGGTATTCCTGCAAAGCTCATTCGACTTTGTAGAATGACACTGCATAACTCCCGTTGTGCAGTGAAAATTGGGAAGGACCTCTCCGCACCGTTTAATACCGAACGGGGTTTCAGACAAGGTGATTCGTTATCGTGCGACTTCTTCAATCTTATTATGGAGAAAATAATACGAGCTGCTGATCTACGACATAATGGCACTATCTTCAACAAAAGTGTCATGCTATTAGCGTATGCCGACGATATTGACATAATCGGCATGAACACGCGAGCAGTCAGTGCAGCATTCTCAGAGTTGGAAAGAGAGTCGCGTCGGATGGGTCTCACGGTGAACGAGGGCAAGACGAAGTATCTAGTGTCAACAAACAAAGAGTCCTGGCGTCTTGGACAGCACGTCACTGTTGACAACTACGCTTTTGAAGTAGTAAGGGACTTTGTCTATCTTGGAACCAGCATTAACAGCAGTAATGACGTCAGTTTGGAGATCATGCGTAGGATAACTCTTGCTAACCGGTGTTACTTTGGCCTGAGTAAGCAACTGAGAAGTCGAGCCGTCTCTCGAAGAACGAAAACTACACTCTAGAAGTCTCTCATCATGAATGTCCTAACATATGCCGCTGAATCCTGGACAATTTCCACCTCGGATGAGCGAATGCTTGGAGTTTTCGAGAGAAAAGTCCTACGCAGGATCTTTGGACCTATTTGCGTTGGTGGCGAGTACCGAATAAGGTACAACCATGAGCTGTACGAGCTGTATGCCGATATTGACATAGTAAAGCGCATCAAAATCCAGCGGCTGCGCTGGCTAGGTCATGTCGAGCGAATGAAAGAACACGCTCCGGCTAAGAAGGTGTTATATTCGGAACCCGCTGGAGGACGGCGCAGAAGAGGAAGACCAAACCTCCGGTGGAAAGACCAAGTACTGGAGAACCTGACGGCGCTTGGAATCTAACTGGCGCCAGCTGGCGAAGAACAGAGATGGCTGGCGAAGCATGTTATTTTCGGCCTAAATCGATATTCGGTTGTTATGGCTACATAAGTAAGTAAGTAAGTAAGATAATATTAGAAAGTACTTAATATATATATAAAGTAGAAATAATATACATAAATAAAGTAAAATTTTTAAAGATATGTAAAATTTATATGAATATAAAATATATGGGTGCCGTAGCTCAGTGGTTAGTGTGTTCGCCTTCTGATCTGTAGGTCGTGGGTTCAATCCCCGGCTGATGCATAACAAATTTAATATCGAAAAGATTTTTCTTTCGAATGGTACCCACCTGTCGGCAAGCAATTGGCAATTCTTCCGACAGTAACAACTTGCCATGAAAAAGCTTCTTAAAGAACTCTGTGACAAAGCTCAGAAAAAGTGATGTCACAAGTGTTCTGCCGTTCGGAACCGGCTAAAATAAGTAGATCCCTTCTAATACTGTCCAAATTTAAGACGCACAACAGTAATGGAAGAGAAGCTCTGCCAATGAGTCCTTTGGGGCTTTAAGTGCCACATATTTATATTTTTTTATAAAATATATGTACTGATATGTACATAAGTATTTATTTGTTTATATTAATAAAAACTATATATGCATACTGTCTACGCCAGAAAATTACGTCGCGCGCACTGTCTGGTGGATTTGGAGCCACCTTTATAAAAGGCGAATGGAAGTCTGACTTGATCCGTCAGCAGTCGTTTGTTTGTTCTTGTTCTTTTTTTTTCCTTCTCATATAATTTTTCCCGACACGAACAGTGCGCACATTTTTTATCTTATACATATTTTATTTTATACATATAGTTCGAGTGTTTTTGTACTCTGTAATAATTAATTCGTGTTAATAATAACAAATTATATTCATCTCTAATCGTTTTCTTGTAATAAACAATATACATAAACGTATACAAGTAGATCTCGAGTGTTTTTTCTTTGTACAAAGTGATAGACAAGAGAAACAATTGATTTGTAATTTACGTGCATTTCTATTCCGTCTCAATACGAAATTTTTACCGATAACGAAAAATAATTTAAATAAATCAAAATTTGATTTAAACATATTCTTTGAGGAATGGTATTGGCCACCAACGAAAAGTTTAACCATTTAGAAGGTGAGAAAAGGTGTGCTGATGCAAATACAACAGCAACAGTCAGAAGCAGCAGCACCACCATCACAGCAACCGTAACATCAATAACAACAATTAAGAAAAAGAACAAATGGAGGAAAATCAGCAGCAACGGCGACAACAACGGCAAGATTTGCCGTCAAGTAACAATAGCAATAGTTTGAGAGTGGACAAGATGAAGACGAAAAATTACGCTACCAGCAAAACATCAACAACAGCGAAAACATCGCATACAAGTAGATTCTATTTATTATTATTTATAATTTATTATGTATTATTTTCTTATTTAAGAGCGATTAAACTTAAGCAACTTTAATTTCTTATTAGAATTCAAGAAGCAGTCGGTAATTGAAGCAGGAAATCAGAACATCAACTCAACCAAGGTATGAGCCCACCGGCATCTCTCTCACATACACACATACAAACTAGTTCATTCTTGTATCGTATGTTTACATAATATAAATCAATATAATGATACAGGCATAATGATAAAGGGTTATCCATTTTGCGGTTTCAAAAGTAAATGTAAATAAAACACATATAAAATATTTTTTATCATGATATTTCTTTTTTATTATAAAGTTTGAACGTTGACATTATGTGTGAAATACTACATCATTTAAATGACCACCACGCGAATTGTTGCAAGCATCGATTCTTTTGAGGTAATTTTCGACCACTTTTTGACACATATTGGGCGGTATCTCAGCCATAACATGACGAATGTTGGTATTTAGGTGCTCAAGAGTTAAAGGTTTATATGCATAAACACGGTCTTTCGCGTAGCCCCACAAAAAAAAAGTCAAGCGGTGTCAAATCGCATGATTTTGGTGGCCACTTGATATCGCCACGACGAGAAATTACGCGGCCAGAAAATTTCTCTTGCAATAAAGCCATATTCGCTCGAATTGTGTGGCATGTGGCACCGTCTTGTTGAAACCACATATTCTCTAAGTCGTATTCTTCAATAGCAGGCAAAAAAAAGTCGGTTATCATATGACCATAACGCTCCGAATTGACGGTGACAGTCGTTCCATCGTCGTTTTCGAAGAAGTAAGGTCCAATCACACCTCCGGACCAAAGAGCGCACCAAGCAGTGACTTTTTGTGGATGTAGTGGCCTCTCTTCAATTACTTGAGGATCCTCAGAACCCCAAATTCGACAATTTTGTTTGTTAACATACCCACCGAGTGAGAAATGTGCTTCGTCGCTGAAGAAAATTTTGTTCGAAAAATCGCCGTCCACCGCCTGTTGTTCAAGCACCCATTCGACGTATCTACGACGTTGTGAATGGTCAGCTGGCTTCAGTTGTTGTGTGAGCTGGATTTTATATGGATGTAGGTGTAGATACAAATGCAAAATATGCCATAATGTGCCGTAAGACAGTCCTAATTCCTGAGAACGACGAGGAATCGACACATTCGGGTCTTCGGCAACACTTTCACTTACAGCAGCAATATTTTCGGTGGTACGAGCGAAACGATGATGCACAGGCCTTACAATATCTGTAACCGATCCAGTCTCTTCATATTTCTTCACAATTTTGCCAATTGCTTGCGTAGTTGGACGATTATGTAAACCATAATCTCCTCTTAAAGCACGATATGTGGCTGTGGCAGAATCACCATTTTTGTAGTAGGTTTTTACAATTTTAATGCGTTGTGCGAGAGTTAAGCGATCCATTTTCGCAAATGTCAGACTTTGAACTGAAAAAGAAAGAAATTGTTTTAACAACTCAGTTTGACAGATGTCGAATTCTAGCCCTATACTTTTGAAACCGCGAAATGGATAACCCTTTACATACCTATATAATAAAAGATTAATAGATTATTTATAAGAGAACATGTGACTAATTATACTTTTTTCATTAAATATTTTTTTTGCTTAAACCTATTGTGACTTAATTCTATACTCTTTCGTACTCTCTTCTCAAAGTCGATGCGCCCTCGTTGTTTAAAAATACCTATCAAAAATTCAAATACAAGTGTGATTAAATCAATGAATATGAATTTAAAAAATTGTAAATGTTACCAAAAAGCACTATAACAGCAATTCAAAACTGCAGCACTTCGTCGCTAAAAATTGTCTTTAGTACTGCATCGATATCTCCGTTACTTCCTTTTACTAAAAAGCAATAAGAAGTCTGCAAAAACAAATGCTATCGTATATGATATTGTTATTATCAAATATTATCAAAATTTCTTATAGCAAATATCAAGAGATAAGCTGATGAATTTATACTTACAATTGCGTCCTCGAAGATTTTGTCTTGCAGCTTCTCCTCAACATCGAAGACCGCATCAATGGACATGAGGGGAATAATATCCGCCAGCTCCGTTTGTAGGTAATCACTCGTTTCAGCACTAATTTTGCAGACTATATGTTGTACTTTTTGGTGAGGACTTTTGACTCTCTTATAGTCTTATGGTGGCCCACACGTCAGTTTTTGGTATCATCTGAAATAAATACATACATATATAAAATTAGATTAAATTTAATGAACATCATAGGGTAAGCATATTTTTGAAATAACATATTACATTTTCTTTCAGCCTGACAATGCGCGATTCCAAACTACATTGCTTTTGTAAAATTTGCTGCAACATGTCCATTATTTCTGTAGAAATAGAATATAATATTTAAATACAATATTTTAACACGTGTTTCAAAAGGTTTTTATAGTACTTTTATTGGGGCTTGGAGGATCCGTCTTCGAATTGACAGCTAACTCGCTCTGATCAGATATCGAGCTTAATACTAAAAGTAAAGACTATTTCAATAAGTGATATATGCATTTGTACTTTTTTAAGATCCCAATTTTACTTTGTGAGTTGAAGTCGGTTGATAAGAGGAATCTTTTCTTAATTGGTCCCTTAGGTGTAGATGTGGCCGGAGGGGAGTTTCCAAAAATGTCAATGTCCATGCTGTCCACTTTCTTAAAAGGAATCCTTGTATGCGAGACATTGAAAAGATAATATATAATTTTAGTAGTATACGATACAATTTATTATTTAAGAAGTACGAACACGTGTTTGAAAAATGATATTTCCGCCTACATTTTTTGTGAATACTTTTTAAATCACCCAATATTACTATGAATTGTTTATATAATGCAACTAGTTTGAAAAATCGTGAAAGAGGTGATGCAAAATTAGGATTAAAATAAAGTTATTGTCAATAGGTACACCAAACTATTTGTACTCAATTTGCCTCTTCGAAATTTTAATTTTTTCATTATTAAGTTCACCAAATACCAAGTGCAGAAAAAGATTCAAGAGGTTCATCAAAGTAAATAAATATTTGCTTAAAATTACACCCAATAAGTAATTCTTCTCCAAATTTTACAAGAGATTCTGTAACTTTTAAAGGTCCTGTAGTTCGGCTTAAATAAAACGAGTCTTTTTTTTGGAATTAATTATAAATTACCCGATTTTCACTTTTTTTCTTCACTTAAATATTTCCGTGGGACTTTTTATAATTTTTTTTTAAGAGCTGCATAAAGTTTTCAAATTTATAGGCGGAAAAAGAATCTTGAGGCCCAATATCTTTAGCACAATCAGACAAGTGAAGTAAACCCTGAATGTTAAAACTTATAAAATGATCTCCATATATATTACCAAATAGCTTAACAAATTCCTCTAACAGCTGTTGAACTACATTCGTTTCTGTTATGTAGGACCTTTCACAGGAGAGAATACGTATACTGTCATGCAATAAAATAAAATTATAAAATAGATCATCATTAATGCAATTTTTTAAAATGAATATTTCCGAATATAACAAATATTGCCGGTATTCGGTAGATTTCCAATTTCCGATATCATCCAAATTTCTGCACACTCTAGAATTCAGCTGGCACCCAATCGGAAACGTGGTTAAACTTTTCATGCATTTGACTCACATTTCCGTTTTTCATCAACAGATGCAGTAGTTTGTTACCACTTCTAAATCAACGAGGTGCATCGGATCTAGCGGTAATTGAGAAACCATACCGGAATTGGCTGCTTATAATACACTTTCTTTATTCAAAAATTGTTTATTATGATGAACTTGACAAACTTTTTCTAAACGATATATTTGTTCTTAAATCACTTATCTCTTTAGAAAATAATACTTGTTTGATTGAATAGCTGCCTATTTGACAACATTTTGGACAGCTATTCTTCCCGTTGTGATTTTGAACGCCGGTCACAAAAGCACGAGCAGGAGAATAGCACAAAAAAGCTCTTTGAAGTGGGGTTTTGAAGAACAACTTTCAAGCCATTTCGTCTTAAATACACCACTTCGTCACAAACTTCTTTCATAAAAACATTTACATTAATTGGCTTTTCTTTTTCTGAGAAGCAGCCAATGGTAAACGGATTTTCGTTTAGAAATCCAATAATTGAACCGAGAATCGGTCAAAACTTTGCTCGAACTTTTAAATAACTTTAATCCATCCATTCCACCATCTATTAGTATTTCACTATTTTTTGTTTTGAGAGTAAAGAATATACACTGTTTCTTCATAAAGAAACTTTGTAGCTAGCTAAAAGTCAGAACGAAAAAATCTATTGGGCAACACTGTTTTCTTTTTTTTTGTTCCATGGTGTAATAACAGAAGGTAGAGCCATTAGGGAGGAGTAAGCAACATCTATATGTCTCGAAGAGTACATCTCTAAGCTAGTAATATCTGCGAAATACTGTCCCCCAAGATACAGTATTACTGAACAGCAATATAAAGAATTTTTCTCAACTCTTTGTAGCAAATTCTTGGTTGCTGGCGATTTCAATGGCAAACACACTTACTGGGGCTCCCGCTTAATAACTCCAAAAGGCAGAAGACTATGCTCAATCATTACTAACCACGGCTACGACGTAATCTCAAATGGACAACCGACATATTGGCCGACGGACAAGAGGAAGATACCCGATCTCATAGACTTTGGAGTTGCCAAAGATTTGCAGATGGAAAATATCTAAACAGAGTGTAATTATGATCTCTCATCTGATCACTCATCCACGGTAATATCTATAAAATTACCAATCCCCCAAGGTAATTGCGTTAGAAATAAAATAGACTGGTTGAAATTCAAGAAATATGTAAATTCCCATCTTCCTCTAAGTACTGTATTAAGAAATGGACAAAATGTAGCACTCGAAAAATTCAACCAATTCCTCTCATTAGCTCTCAGCTCAGCCCCCTGCACAAGGGTGAACAAGCAATCAAACCATAGCCCACACACACCAACCGACATTGAATTGCTAGTAAGACAGAAAAAGACTCCGAAGGCAATGGCAAGAATTCAGATCACCGAATCTGAAAACACAACTACAGCAATGCACTCGAAAGTTAAAGCAAGCCCCAAAAAATAAAAACAACATAGAGTTAGAAGAGCACATAGCCAAATTAACACCTGGTGAAGCGTCAGACTACTCTTTGTGGAAATCAGCAAAAAACTCAAATTGGCCAATTCTCACTGATTCCCCCATCCGTTTGAGTGACAGTAATTGCGCTAGAAGCAAGTATGAGAAGGGTTTGGCTTTTGCAAACCACTTAAAAAGTGTGTTTACACCCAATCCACCCTCTTCACAGTCTTCACTAACAAAATTACCTTCTCAACCTTGCTCAATAGCGCTTAAAATTAAAAAAAAAAAGGACATATTGAAAGCAATTTATAAAGACTTAAACCCAAAAGAACCACCTGGCCCAGTTAAAATTACCGGTAAAATGATAAAAGAGCTACCAGTACTTCATCTCATGCACATTTTCAATGCTATCCTTCGTATTAAACATTATCCCAAATGCTGGAAAACTTCAAAAATTATTATGATAGCAAAACCAGGAAAAGACCCTACAAATGTTGCATCGTACAGACCTATCAGCCTCCTGCCTCTACTCTCTAAAGTATTCGAAAAGCTACTTGTCATGAATATAACTCCATTTATTAATCTCAACGAACTGATTCCTCAACATCAGTTTGGATTTGGAAAACAGCACGGCACAATAGAGCAAGTCCACCGCATTGTAACTCTGATAAGGAACATTTTTGAAGAAAAAAGTATTGCTCAGCTGTCTTTCTTGATATCACTCAAGCTTTCGATAAAGTATAGCACGATGGCCTTATTTACAAACTCAAAGTATTACTGCCTGCAAATGTCTCCTCATTGCTTAGTAGCTATCTCACGAAAAGACAATTTCTCGTACATCACAAGGACTACACAACGAATCCATTGGATATTCACGCTGGAGTTCCTCAAGGAAGCGTGCTGATGATACGGCAATATTGTGCTATCGCTCTAACCCCATAGAAGCTACTAAACTCCTGCAGACTCATGTCGATTCTCTCAAAATCTGGTTAGCAAAATGGCGCATAAAATTCAATGAATCAAAGAGCGTACATGTAACCTTCACGCTAAGGCTAGATACATGTCCCCCACTTAAAATAAATGGCCAATCAGTTCCACAATGTTCCTCAACAACGGACTTGTGTGTTCAACTCGACAGAAGGCTGACCTGGAACAATCACATAGAGGCAAAGAAAACTCAGATCAAGCTAAAAATTAATCGGTTATGGTAGCTGTTACACAAAAGCTCAAAGTTGAATCTTGAATACAAAGTGCTATTATATAAAGCCATCCTGAAGCCAATCTGGACTTATGATATTCAGTTATGGGGCACTGCATCCCCCTCAAACATTGAAAAATCGCAGCGAATACAATCTAAGTGTCTGCGAATTATTGTAAACGCGCCTTGGTATATGAGGAACATTAACATCCATCGAGATTTAAATGTACCCACAATTTCTGAGGAAGTTGCAATGTCCTGCAGAAGCTACATTCAAAAATTACACAATCATCCGAATCCCCTTGCTAGGCAATTGTTGCTGAGCACGGGGCATCGTCGATTAAAAAGAAAAGACACACTGAATATGCTGTGAAATTGCTATACCTCGCGACTCAACAAATTGTGATGGAAGGTAGGGAATATCACATAATTTTAGTTAGTTTGTAAGATTTGATTACTTATTGTTAGTTTCTACGAATGGTAGAAAGACACAATAAATTCTTAGTATTAAAAAATAAAAATAAAAATAACAATTAGGAAGAGTTCTCATGAATGAAAGAGAAAAAGTAAATAAAGCAACAACAAACACATGGTAAAAGAAGAAGCAGTAGAAAAGGAAGCAACAGAAGTAGAAATGAAAACAACAAACACACTACTTTGACACTATAAAAAGCCAGTTCTTGACATTATATGGCGTAGCCAAGAGGAATCTTTCACAGTTGCTCCACCTTCTATTAATATCTCGTACATATGTTCATTTTGCTGTTCTCAAAATTGCATCATCCACATGCATGCAATGTGTGCGAGGGACCCTGCTAGCCATGACTACCCACTTCCCCTTAAAATTCCAATACAATCTCACACATATACATATTTCTGGGATATTTTTTATTGCTTTATTTTTCATGTAATGAGTGCGAATGAAACAGCATGACATTAATTGACAAAATAATTTGAGCTTTCATTCTTGTTTTATGAAATCTGTCAAAGTGATAAATTCAAAAATATTTTGATACATTAACCCCTGGTTATGTATGAGGGTTAAACTTCTAAAATGCATGCTTTTTTTCTTTTCGATTAGTATTAATTTCATCGTAATTACGCGTGTTAAATTTTGGACAGTATTGGAAGGGACCTACATATTTTAGCCGTTTCCGAATGGCAGAACCCTTGTGACATCACTTTTTATGAGCTTTGTCACAGAGTTCTTTTAGAAGCTTTTTCATGGCAAGTTTTTACTGTCGGAAGAATTGCCAATTGCTTGCCGACAGATGGGTACCGTTCGAAAGAAAATATTTTCGATATTAAATTTGTTATGCATGAGCCGGGGATTGAACCACGACTTACAGATCAGAAGGCCACTGAGCTACGGCAGTGGTTAGTGTGTTAATTGTAAAATATACATTCAAAATTTTGTGGTCAACCAGAGGGTTAATAAAGTTGATAATGAACAAATGTTGAACTGTCAAATAATTTGTAATAATTTTATATTGAAGCGAATAAATTGGTAAGTTGGCAAAAATTTTATGAAAATTTATTTAAAGTATTTATATTAAGGGGGGATAATTTGAAATAAAAAACACTTTTTTCTCTGATTTTTTTACGGAGATACAGCTTAAGCAAATCTATTCAAACTTTTTTTAATTATAAAGCATCATCTAGAGAATATTTAGTTAAATTTTTGTAATTGAATATTGAAAAATAAGCCGGTGACAGAGCATTTCCCAAAACGTCTTTTGAAAAATATGTTGTTCGGTGAACTCCGCGTAGAATTATCTGAAATCAAAAATGCTGTTAAATTTACTTAAATTATGAGTTAATTCTTACCCTCCCGTCATTATTGAGTTATCATTTTCGTTTTACAACAGTTCGTGGCCTATTTAAGTAAAACACGCGATTTTGCGCTAAATTTCCCCTATTTTTTAGGTGACGAACTACCTCAATATGAAAATAGAAAAATGTAAATAACGGGAGGGGGAGGCATTTTATACCAAGAAAGTATGTTTCGAGTTTGGAAAGAATCGGTCGAGTAGATTTTGCAGGATCGTGTTCACGGACTTCGAAAAATTGGTTTGCAGAAAAACACGTTTAATTTTTTTTTTTGTTCAAAAATTGAGAAAAATTTTTTTTTTGTAAGTTACACTGAATTATTGATCCCAGGTCCATAAAGTACGATCCCGGCAGCAATCTCGTTGTCTTGGAAAATGAAAAAGAAAAAAATCGATTTTTCGAATCTGCTTATCTGTTAACCTTGCATGCATTGTAGTGCTTTAAATTTGTGTAACATTTGTGGTAAAATGCAACTGGAGGTGAGCGGTTCAGTGCAGTCAAAATCTAACCAGATCATAAATTCACCAAAGTTAATTATAATCACGTATAGTCTTTGTTAAAGTGCTGAGAATATGGTGTCAGCATATTTGGCGAATTTATGGTCTGGAATGTTGGGTTGTATGTCAACACTATAAAATTACAGCGTTCACTAACTTGCATATTCAACATAGTATTATGGGTACAACAAATAAGCCTTAATCTCTGGCTTATTAATAATTTATAAATGCTTTTATTGATTTCTTTATTAATTTTTTTTATTTGCATATTATTATTACTATTACAACATTCCCACCATCAGTGCAATAGACGTTGAAAGTTTACCGGCGGAAAACGCCCTTACTTAAACAAATATATGTCGTGAGTATCAATATACGCTTAATTATACTAATAATATAAATTACTTAAAACACATATTCCATTGGAGTATTAATTTATTTCTTATATTTTGCAGATTGGATCTAAGTGGTTGCATCGAAAACAACAACCTTTTTAAACAAATTATTTAAATAAAGAAGATACTCATATTTATGAGGCTAGAGCAATCCTTGTTGAACTCATCGCAAGTCCACTCACTGGCTGTCATGTAGCTTGTTTTGGGCGCTATGTGATGACACCTTTATTTGTTAATGAAGGGTAGTCATGTAGCTTGCTCTGCTTACTATGTGATGGCGCTTTGGTACCATGATTTACGGATATACACCTGGAATGTCCGGTCCCTCTATAGAAAAGGTGCCTCTATCCAGCTGGTTGATGCCCTCGAAAAATGCAGAGCTGACATCACCCCTCTCCAGGAAATGCGATGGACGATACAGGGCTGCTCCAAAAAGAGATTGATATGGATCTGATAATATAAAAATTTTTACTTTTAAAAAATTAAAAATATTTTTATATATTGTACAAATTACTTCGTACACTTCGTTAAAATTAGCAGAATTGAATGCACTTGAAAATCTGGAGGAAATTTTTTACCTATAAAAAAACCATTAAAACAACTAGTTCCGAGTATCAAAAGTAATGAAGAAGATATGAAAGATGAAAATAAAATAGAGAACGATAACAATAATGAAGTCGCGACCATCAACAGTACCTTCGACTGCGTTCGCTGTGCCGGCCTGCGGGGAGATGGAGGCGGTGATAGCGGTGGCTTCTAAAGGAGTGGCTCCACAAATCGCACCTAAGGCGATCCCTGTTCGAAGCCAACTCTGGCTGAAGCTGTCAGCTCTAAAAAGGTCGGGGTTATCCCAAACAATTTCCCGGAGGGCATATGATCCACTGAGGAAATTGGCAAGGTGCAGAAATGCATCATCGACAGGGTATAAGTCCCGCGGTGGCCCGGTGAAGCCTCACTTTGCAGGCTATAGTGTTAAGCCCGGATGATTAACTATTAACTGTCTGGACGACGAAACTATGGTCTGGTTGAAAGAGATGGTACAAGCCCTGAAGCCATGGGAGGGGGCCGATTTAAAGGTTGTGGACGAGGCAAAAGTGCCGAAGGCCAAAATCTTTGTCGGATACTTCCCTGGCTCAGTATCGTGGCAAAATGACCAAATTCTGGGGCATATTGAGTCACAGAACTCGGACATTTGTGTTAGCGGATGGAAGGTGCTAAACAGGCTTCACAAAGGTGACCTTGTCGAGCTAGCGGTGGCCCTGGACCCACAGTCTTCGGAAGTGGTCGAAAAGCTGAGCAACAAAGTCTTTTATGGCTTTGGCAGTGCCCAGCTAAGACCCAGACTTAAGGATAACAGGCCAAAAGTCAAGACTGTTGCTGAAGAGCAACCCTCGACCTCGGCGGCGGCACGTGCGCAAGCACATAGCCGAAAGCCGAAAACGGTTTCCAGCACCGCAAAGCCAGCAGCAGAGAAGAGCACCAGTGCCCGGTGTCCAAAACCATCTCTGCTCTCTGGTCGGCTAAGGAAATGGGAACGCAAGGATCTGGAGGCCAGGGAAACCTTGCGAACCACGAAAGGTGATAAGGTCCGAAGGTGCCAGTCTGGGAAATAATGTCCCAGGCTCTACCACGAATGCATACTGGCGGTTGGAGGCAGCTCAAATGCCTCCAAATAAATCTCCACCGGGCAATAGCAGCATCATATAGACTCAGTGTCATGGTGGAACAAAATTGTTTGGACTTTGTGTCCATACAAGAACCATGTTCAGCAAATGGACAAATAAATGGTCTGCAGACAAAAACATGTAAGTTGATCTACGACGTAAATGCTGACCGACCCAGGGCAGCGTTACTCATAAACAAAAATATTAAATTTCTTCCAACTTTAGAGCTCCTACAACGTGATCTAGTGGCGATACAGACAGAAGTGTCCAGTGCCAGAGGAAGAAGAATTGTAATACTGGCCTCCTTGTACCTTCCTGGTGATGATTCGGGGGAGGCGGTGTCCTAGGAGCTCCAGCAGTGAGGTTACTGCCTCACTCGGAATATTCAATGGGTGATGTGTTGCGACGCTCATGCACTTCAAAAGGCATGGGGAAGCACAGATACAAACACTCGAGGTGTCACATTTTCATTTCATTACTACTAACAACATTGTGGTGTTAAATAGGGGAAATGAACCAACTTTTGTAAATGCAATCAGGGGGAGGTGTTAGATCTTACTCTAACCAGTGCATTTATATCTAATAATATTTCTAACTGGAGGGTGTTAGATGAAGTCTCCTTGTCAGATCATCGCTATATACGCTTTGACCTGAAAGGGGAAGTTGAAGACATCTTCGAAATTAGAAATGCTAGGAAGACCAATTGGTCGCTGTATAACTTCTACTTAGAGCAAAATTTAGGGTGCCTAAGTGAAAGAATTAACAATTCTCAAGAACTGGACCTCGAGGTCAGGAAACTTGAAAAAGCAATAACTGAAGCCTTCGTAAAGATCTGCGACTTGGTGGTGAAGAAACGTTCTAGGGACGTCCGTTGGTGGAGCGAGGAACTTAACAAGTTACGCAAGAAAGCACGTGAGCTTTTTAATAGAGCCAAGGCCAATGGGGACTTGGTATCCTATAAATGTGCCTTAACGGCTTACAATAGCAAACTGAGAGAATCTAAGAGAGATTCATGGAAAAGGTTCTGCGAGGAGATCGAGGAGCTCCCAGTAGCTACCAGACTCCAGAAATCGCTCAAGAAAGATTACTCAGTTGGCCTTTCCACACTTAAAGAGGCAGACGGAAATTATACGGGAAGTCCGAAAGAAACGGGACAGTTACTGCTGGATACTCACTTTTTAGGCTGTGCCACCTGTGATGAGGACAGTGAAACCATCGAGGATATCAGTTTCTGGCTACACGCAGGTCACTAACACTGGCTCGTAAAATTTTTACCGTCAATAAAACTAAATGAGCAATCTCCAAATTTAATCCATTTAAATCTCCGGGTGTTGATGATATTTAACCTTGCCTTCTTCGGCAAGGGGCTGATATATTAGCACCAATTCTAACGAAAATTTTCAGGATAAGCCTGGAATTAGGTGCGGTGCATAAATCATGGACAAAAGCTAGGGTCGCTTTCTTCCCGAAAGCAGGGAAAAAGGCGGATCACAAGCCCAAATCCTTTCGTCCCATATGCCTAACATCCTTCCTGCTAAAATCAATGGAAAAAATTATAGATCAGAACATCAGAGAAGTTTATCTTAAAGATACACCACACTATACTAAACAATATGCTTACCAATCAGGCAAATCGACTGAGACTGCAATACATTGCCTAACGATTAAAATCCAACAGGCATTGGAGGGTAAAGAAATAGCTCTTTGTACATCGGTTGACATTACAGAAGCTTTTGATAATGCTACTTTCTATTGAGGAAGGTATGGTCAGGAAGCAAATTCATAGACTGATCATAACATGGGTTCATAATATGCTGAAAAACAGGACATTAATTTACGAAATGGGGACAGAAAAGTTAATTGTCAAGTCAACCAAGGGTTGTCCTCAAGGAGGCGTTTTATCGCCGCTCCTATGGTTATTGTTCATTGACGAGCTTTTACAAACTCTCGATGATCTCGGATACGAAGTTCAGGGCTTTGCAGATGACTTAATAATTATGGGTAGAGGTAAATTTGACTCTACCATAACTGAGCGTATGCAACTAGCTCTTGACATCACACAAGATTGGTGTCAAGTGAAAGAACTTTCGATAAACCCTAGCAAAACGACGTTAGTACCCTTCACGAAGAGGAGGAAGTTGAATTTAGGGATCTTGAAGTTAGGTGAAACAGAACTAACACTCTCTGAGGAGATGAAATATTTGGGAGTAATCCTGGATAAAACTCTTACTTGGAACAACCATTTATCATACATCACTAACAAAGCCCTGAGGGCTACCTTCGTTTGCCAAAGGCTGCATGGTAAAACATGGGGACTACGACCTAAAATGATGGCGTGGTCTTACAAAACTGTAATAGTACCAATGATCACCTATGTCTCTCTGGCATGGTGGCCGAAGGTAAATCAAATTGGGACTCAGATGATCCTTAACAGGATTCATCGAATAGCCTGTTTGAGCGTAACTGGAGCGATGAGAACTAGCCCTAGGAATAATCACAGGTCTCAATCCTCTACACCTTGTGGTTAAGAGGACAGCAGCCAGTGCAGCCATAAGGCTTTCGAACTCTATTCACCTGAAAGATGGTAACTTAAAAGGGCACATTAAGGTTCTAGACGTAGTCTGGAATTCACCTGGCCTCACGGTCTTTGACAGGATGGATAAAAAATTTATATTCTCCAAACTCTTCAAAGTGATCATCCATGATCACTCATAGTGGAGAAACAACGAAATATTTCTAGATCAGGGCTCACAGTTATGGTACACTGATGGGTCCAAAGTGGAAGATGGCAGTGCTGGAGGGGGAATTGTAGGGCCAAATTTCTGGAAGGCAATTGCAATGGGAAAAATAGCTACCATTTTTCAGGCGGAGGTCCACTCCTTAGAGCTATCTGTCAGAGAATGCCTACGTAGGGGCACTCGAGGAACCAACATATGCATTCTATCGGACAGTCTGCCAGCTCTAAAATTACTAATGAATTTCTCGTTCCAATCTAAGTTCGTTTGGGAATGCTTTGAACTTCTCAACACTCTAGCAAAGAGGAACTCTGTGACTCTAATATGGGTATCGGGACACGAGGGGCATGCAGGAAATGAAATGGCAGATTTACTGGCCAAAAAGGGCGCAGACACTCCTTTCATAGGCCCAGAACCCTTCTGCGGGGTAAACAGTAGTTTCATGAACAACTTAATATGTGAAAAAGAAAAAAGTAGTCTAACCGATTACTGGAGAGCCCAAACAGCAGTCGGAAAAGATTCATTGACCCTGAACATATCAAGGTTGATACTATCTTGAACCTCAGCAGAAAAGACATCAAGCTGTACACTGAACTACTAACAGGTCATTGTAAACTTAATTATCACATGATAAAAATGGGTGTGGTTCATGCAACGATCTCTGTCGACTCTGTCTTGAAGAGCAGGAAACAGCAGAGCACGTTCTTTGCAATTGCCTAGCTGTGGCTAGACGCAGACTATACTACCTAGGCAACGGATTTATAGTTCCCAGGGACCTAGTTAAAATCAATCCCACAGCAGTGACAAGATTTATAAATAGTCTTAAGATCTGTTAGTTAGGGAATAGGCTGCACAAAAGATTTTCAGGTCGCAGTGCATCATAGCCTTGATAATAATAATAAAATGAAGTCGCGAAAAAATGTCAAAAAATTGAGCTTAGCACATAACAAAAGGTAAACCAACAACTTCTACAAGCTATTTTTTATATGATGATGACGACGTCAACAGTGAAACGAGTAGCGATCAATATGATCAGTTAACATTGCAGTCAGAGTTAACAAATTTAAATCTACATAAAAAATTAGATAGGTTGTATGGCCCTCTTAAGGATCCAAAAGGAAACTATAAATTTGCTTACTCAACCTTAGAGTTAAAACATGATCAAATAAAAATTTGTGATACAACTTGGCCAAGCTTTGTAGACCTATAAATACAATATTTCTCCAGATTTTTCAGAGAATGCAATTCTCCTAACTTTAACGAAGTGTAAGAAGTAATTTGTACAATATATAAGAAAATTTTAAATATTTCAATAGTAAAAAATTTTTCATTTTCACCCCTGAAGAAGTTAGAAAAACACCAACGAAACGGCTGGAAAAAGTGAAATAAATTCAGTTTTATTTGCATCATCAAAAATATTGACCATTTAGCCTGAAGGCAACATTGAGCTGCTAAAGTAGATTGATAAATCGTATTTTGAACACATTGTAACGACATCAAATCCTTTTCGGTGTTGTGAGCCAAAAGGATATGTCTTTAATTCATGCATTTTGGCTCACTAAATTTTAAAACCATTATCATAACAATTATTATATTCTATATTATATCATGAACATTATATTACTATTAAACTGTAATAACATCATAATCATTATATACCAAATATAACATTATATAAACAATCAGTTAGTGGACGTAGACTCACTTAATAACGGTATAAACTCTTTACCAATCGAGCTAAATTTAACCTCATATAAACTTTGTGGACCGGGAACGTCTAAAAGGACGTCTAAAAAGTGGTGATCGAAGTATTAACTCACTATACGCCGTTTGTAAAGAACACGATATTGCATATATATATATATATATATATATATATATATATATATATATATATATATATATATATATATATATATATATATTGTATTCTTATTATATTTTTCATGTGTACATTAGAAATAAACAAAGTGATCCCTAAATTTATGTCGTTTGGATTGAGGGGGCCCAGGTTAGGTTATGTGGCTGCCCTCTCTCTGAGAGGACACACTTAGGCCAGAAAGGCCCATTGTGATACCACTGAGGTTCTCTTCCAATACTGTTGTGCGTATTAAATTTGGACAGCATTAGAAGGGACCTACTTATATTAGCCAGTTTCGAACGGCAGAACCCTTGTGAGATCACTTGAACTTAGTTTTGTCACAGAGCTCTTTAAGAAGCATTTTTGTCAAAATGTTACTGCCGGAAAAATTGCAAATTCTTGCCGGCAGGTGGGTACCGTTCGAAAGAAAAGTTTTTCCGATATTAAATTTTGTTACTCTTCAGCTGGGGATTGAACCCACAACCTACAGATCAGAAAGCCAACGCATTAACCACTGAGCTATGGGACCCACTTGACGGGGGTCACTTGCGTTGAATTCGTAAGGAGGAGTTCGACGACAGTCTTATTTCGCAGTGTTACATTGCCCCTGCCATTCAAAGAATTCCCTTTTTTGAAGTGAAATATTAATTAACTGTTACATAGCCACTGCGAAACGAAGGAGAGGAGAATATTCGTTTTAATTGGAAGCACGTGTGTGTGTATATGTGACTGAGTCCCGTTAAGTTGGAAGGTTCTTAACATTCGACTTTTGCCTAAACATATACACATGTACATTGCCTACCGTTATTGCCACTTTCCGCCAATACAGATAGGAATTGAATTGAAAGTGTGTGTATATGTGTGTATGATTGGAGCAATTTGTCATATTGCTTATACAAATATTCAAACCGACATTCGCGATTACAATTCTAACATGACTACACTAATTAGACAGCATGTCACTGTTGACAACTATGCTTTTGCAGTAGTACGGGACTTTGTCTATCTTGGAACCAGCATTAACAGCAGTAATGCCATCCTTCCTTCCATCCGTCTCTCATCATGCCTGTCCTAACATATGGCGCTGAAGCCTGTACAATTTCCACCTCGGATGAGCGAATGCTTGGAGTTTTCGAGAGAAAAGTCCTACGCAAGATCTTTGGACCTATTTGAGTTGGTGGCAAGTACCGAATAAGGTACAACCACGAGCTGTACGAGCTGTATGCCGATATTGACATAGTAGGACAAAGCACTGGAGAACCTGACGGCGCTTGGAATTTCTAACTGGCGCCAACTAGCAAAGAGCAGAGATGGCTGGCGAAGCATGATATTTTCGATCTAAATCGATATTCGATATTTGGTTGTTATGGCCACATAAGTAAGTAAGTAAGTACACTAATTAGAACATCAGCTACGAAAAGCAGTGCATCTGTACTAATCGCCGCACCGTCCAAGGTTTCAGCGGGTACCAGTGTAGATCCGTAGATCCCTCCGCAGCCTCTATTGCCGAAGGGGTTACCACACGTTCTTCACTAGTCGCTGCCACATATAAAGAAGCTATGTTTCAGTCAACGCAGACGCGTATAGCCAAGCTGGAAAGCAGCCTTAAAATCACCCACCAAAAAAAGAGCTCGAATCTGCGAGTGATGTCCGTAGCGCAGAAACGCAAAGCATGGCCAGTGTACCCAGCGACAGCTCCCTCACTGAAGTTGCCATGCCGTCGTCAGGTTTACCCGTGTCACAGTCACGGTTAACTCAGCCACAATTGCCGATGGCTACTAATGTTACCAATAATGTAAGTGCTGTACAGCTGCCACCTTGTAATTCGACCACCATACATTTTCCGCAAATGGTTCGGCAGCTACAACAACAGCAAATAATATGTACGCCAGTTCCGCGCTGCCTCTCCATGACGTGAATTTGAACAATTATTCGTCGAAGGTGCCCATTCCTGCTAACATGGGCTCCGTACCAATGCAATTTTCCATCCAGATTCTAGCGGGAAACCGGAAGATTGGCGGATCTTTTCTACCGCCTTTACAGCTGTTCTGAGAACAATTTACGATTTCAAAAGTGTTTAAATTGTGCGGCACGAGTAGTCATAAAATCGCTACTAATCCACCCGAATAACGTGAACAATATCATTGAACAACTTAAGTTCCGATTTGGTTGCCTGATGCAATTAATCCGTAGCCAAATAGGCCATGTTCGAGTAATTGCTCCGATATCGGAAAGCACGATGATAAAGGTGATACCGTTTGCGACAAAAGTAAATAACATTTGTGCAGTGGAGAGCAGCATATAGCGAACCCAATGCTTCTTGATGAGCTTGTTGGTAAGCTGCCCATGAGTAAGCGTACCGAATGGGCAGGTCTTGGAGCTTCTTCGCAGCCGTATGCAACGGTTACACATTTCAGCGAGTGGCTTACAAGATTAGCCAACATTATATGTACGGTATACGATGCAGATGCAACGCGAGACTCCAAACGTCGTGATGTGTTGCACGCTGCTGAATTACAACGTTATTCGATCTGTCCTGTGAGTCAGGCCCAACATAGGCCAGCCGACTGTGAGCAGTTTAGCCGACTTGCGGTGTACAAGAGATGGGAAGAAGCAAAGCGACGTCACCTTTGGTTTGGGTGTCTCAATGTTGGACATGGTTCGCGGAATTGCCAACGGCGCAAACCGTGTGCCATCGACGGGTGTAAAAGAATGAACCACATGTTGTTGCATGAAGCTACGTGTCCTGCCAACAAGTCACCAAATCAGTTAGTGTCGACTCAATATCGCACCAGACGTGTTTCCATGACTGAACCATGCCAAGGTCATAGCACACAGACGCAGCCAGCGTCGTATAGTCAACAGAAGGGTGATACAGATACAGCGGTTCTTAGTTGCAGCAGCGATGTTGCCCATGGCAAACTTCTCTTTCGAATTCTGCCAGTCGTACTGTACGGGAACCAGAAGCGTGTAGAGACGTATGCCCTCTTGGACGAAGGTTCGTCAATAACAATGATTGATAACATTCTTATTGGTGAACTGGGGTTGCGTGGCCGAGCTGAATGTTTGAATTTCCAGTGGTTCGTAAGACGTGCCACACAGGAGCCAGCCAACGTAGTTGATTTATCCGTTAGTGGGGTTGGTATGCGGAAGAGGAACATTTTGATAAATGTTTATGGTGTGTCAAATTTGCAGCTGCCTTGTCAGACCTTGAGCAAGGCTGATTTGCGTTGCCAAAATAGATATATGAACAAGCTTCCAGCGCCGCCGTACACGCAGGTCAGGCCAAAACTGTTGATTGGTCTTGACAACTGCCACCTTGGTTCGCCATCAGCCACTATTAAGCTGAACATGTGTGGTCCGTTCGCCGCCAATACCGAGCTGGGGTGGGTTGTGTTTGGTCCAGCAACCAGCACATGCCCGACAGTGTCATCATGTTTATTCGTTAACGGCTACACGGACCAGTGCACAGTGTAGTAGCCGATAACTTTGAGACTGAAAGCTTTGGGGTTCGAGCGGCACCTCGTATTGAGAGTGAAGCTAATCTCTGCGCTCTAGAGATATTGACGTCCACAACATGCCGTGTTTAAGGAAGATACCAGACTGGTTTCTGCCAGCTTTGAAAAGGCGCTGGAAAGGTTGATGGGTGTTAAGGCGAGCAAATTGCATATGGTGTGTGACGCGGCCGCCGATGTTGACGGCGTGTCCCTCAAATCACAGCTTCTGAAGATTCCACAGGAATATAGACCATTGCCTACTATACTTACGTGAGGGAGCAATTAGTGTGTGTGGTGACATCAAAGAGATGTTATACCAGATGTTAGTTCAGCGGAGCAATAGGTATGCTCAACGATTGTTTTGGCGCAATGGTGACGCACCCAAACAGCCTGAAATTTATGTGATGCATATAATAACCATTGGGGCTGCATTTTCGTCTTGCGCCGCCAACTACATCAAAACGCGCAATGCATTAGAGTATTGTAACGAAGTGAGCGATGCGGCGCGAGCCGTGAAATCCATATTAGATCACCACTACGTTGATGACTAAGTCGATACCTTTGACACCGAAGATGAAGCAGGTGAGATCTCG
This sequence comes from Megamerina dolium, assembly GCA_963854835.1. Lineage (NCBI taxonomy): Eukaryota > Metazoa > Arthropoda > Insecta > Diptera > Megamerinidae > Megamerina > Megamerina dolium. Next base: position 12,336,367 of record OY978530.1, read on the forward strand.
AAACAGGTGCGAGCTATTCATGCAAGAGCTGGTTTCGAACTTTATAATTTCGCGTCAAACTCGTCAAGAGTGACGGAACATAGCGGACATAGCAAAGAAGAATGGAGTGCTGTCTGAGAGGGTTCTTGGATTATTTTGGCAAGCATCATCGGACATTTTTGAATTCATATTGATAGATATAGCACGGCGTCCGACGAAGCGAAAACTCCTGAGCGTGGTCATGTCGATCTTCGATTCTTAAGCAATTTCGTAGTAAGCGCTAAATTAGTTATGCAAGAGGTGTGGAAGCATGATATCCGGTGGGATTAGCCATTGTCAAACAACGTAAACTTTGCTTGGGAAGACTGGCGGAAGCAGTCAACAACCGAAAACGGTGTTTTGAGCAATGAGGTTTTCACGAATATTATGTTGTATTCCTTTTCGAATTATTTCTGGATAAATATCTCCACCAATTAATAAATCGATTTGATCGCTCTTACAGGGTAAGAGGTAAGGGTATATTTGGGATATTTTTGTAAATAAAGAAATCGATTACGTAATCGACCACGATTACGGATATGCACTTGAAATGTTCGGTCTCTCTAAAGGGAAGGTGCCTCTATCCAGATGGTTGATTTTATTGAAAAATACAATACAGACATCACCGGACTTCATGAAATGTTGGATTTGTTGATGAATTATCAGTTAAAGTAATCGTTATAGACATTTTGACTGATTAAGATAGACTAATATAAGATAGACATATTAAGATAGACATATATCCCACTCCATGACTACTGCTGCCGAGGAGGTAATCGGTTACTACCGGCCTCTGAGGAATGAGTGGTATGATCAGGAGTGTCGCGACGCTACCGCAGAGAAAGACGCCGCCTACAGAAAAACCCTGCGTGCAGGCGTAACGCGGGCTGTTAAGGAGCGGTATAGAGCGAAAAGGAGTGCAGAGAGACGTCTTTTCAGGCGCAAGAAGAGGGAGTTGGAAAGACGCGAGTGTGAAGAGATAGAGATGTGCACCGACAAGAATGAGACTCGAAAATTCTTTGAAAAGATCAAGCGTCTGAGTGGAGGTTTAAATCCCGGAGCCTCTTCTTGTCGTGATGGAAATTGGAATCTGGTTACGGATGTCCAGAGTGTACTGAGCCTATGGAGGGAAAACTTCTCCACGTTACTGAATGGCGATGCTACGAACAATTCCGCCAGTGGAGGAGAATGCCCGATAACCCCAATTACAGATGATGGTGTTGATGTTCCACCACCCGACTATGACGAGGTTGAAACGGCCATTTTAAGGCTGAAGAACAACAAAGCTGCAGGTGCTGATGGCCTGCCTGCCGAGTTGTTTAAGACCGGAGGCGATGAGCTGCTCACCCGCATGCACCAGCTCATAAGCAGAATATGGTCGGATGAAAGCATGCCTGATGATTGGAGGCTCAGTGTTCTCTGTCCTGTACATAAAAAAGGAGACCCCACAATTTGCGCCAACTACCGTGGAATAAGTCTCCTGAGCATCGCGTACAAGGTTCTATCGAGCGTACTGTGTGAAAGATTGAAGCCTATGCTCAGCAACCTGATTTTCACACTGCGCCAAATCCTGGAGAAGACCCAAGAAAAACAGATCGACACACACCACCTATTTGTTGATTATAAAGCCGCTTTCGACAGTCCGGTAAGGGATTACCTCTACGCAACAATGTCTGAGTTCGGTATTCCTGCAAAGCTCATTCGACTTTGTAGAATGACACTGCATAACTCCCGTTGTGCAGTGAAAATTGGGAAGGACCTCTCCGCACCGTTTAATACCGAACGGGGTTTCAGACAAGGTGATTCGTTATCGTGCGACTTCTTCAATCTTATTATGGAGAAAATAATACGAGCTGCTGATCTACGACATAATGGCACTATCTTCAACAAAAGTGTCATGCTGTTAGCGTATGCCGACGATATTGACATAATCGGCATGAACACGCGAGCAGTCAGTGCAGCATTCTCAGAGTTGGAAAGAGAGTCGCGTCGGATGGGTCTCACGGTGAACGAGGGCAAGACGAAGTATCTAGTGTCAACAAACAAAGAGTCCCGGCGTCTTGGACAGCACGTCACTGTTGACAACTACGCTTTTGAAGTAGTAAGGGACTTTGTCTATCTTGGAACCAGCATTAACAGCAGTAATGACGTCAGCTTGGAGATCATGCGTAGGATAACTCTTGCTAACAGGTGTTACTTTGGGCTGGGTAAACAATTGAGAAGTCGAGCCCTCTCTCGAAGAACGAAAACTACACTCTACAAGTCTCTCATCATGCCTGTCCTAACATATGGCGCTGAAGCCTGGACAATCTCCATCTCGGATGAGCGAATGCTTGGGTTTTCGAGAGAAAAGTCCTACGCAAGATCTTTGGACCTATTTGCGTTGGTGGCGAGTACCGAATAAGGTACAACCATGAGCTGTACGAGCTGTATGCCGATATTGACATAGTAAAGCGCATCAAAATCCAGCGGCTGCGCTGGCTAGGTCATGTCGAGCGAATGGAAGAACACGCTCCAGCTAAGAAGGTGTTATATTCGGAACCCGCTGGAGGACGACGCAAAAGAGGAAGACCAAACCTCCGGTGGAAAGACCAAGTACTGGAGAACCTGACGGCGCTTGGAATTTCTAACTGGCACCAGCTAGCGAAGAACAGAGATGGCTGGCGAAGCATGTTATTTTCGGCCTAAATCGATATTCGGTTGTTATGGCCACATAAGTAAGTAAGTAAGTAAGATAGACTAATAATAATTACAATGATTTTGTTGTTTTTAAATGTTTTATTGTATTTAATAACAATTTTTATTTATATAAAGAAAGTAATATATGATATAAGATTTGGCTTTTACTGATCCAAGAATTATGTTGATTTGAAAACACTAACCATTTAACAAAAGCTTTTTCACTTTCAACTTTTAAGACTTTTTCTACTAAATACATATAAGAATGATTGGTTTTCAATAGTTCATATTCATAAAATCCTCCCTTAATTATATTATTTTGATAATCCTTAATATATATGTTATCGGTTTTCTATTCTGAATCCGATGTATTTCGAAAACTTCTGTTGCCCAATTTGGTGTATAGCCTTTCTCAAAAACGTGTTTGTATTTTCTTATGCTTACAGTATCGTTAACGTGAAATTTAGGTTTGTTGAAAACGTTAAACTATTGTAAGCTATTTTAGTATTCTTTCCTCGTTTAATGAAGATACTTCTCTGGGTTTCATCTGAATGGTGCGATGAACTTTATTATTTTACACATCAATTAAATCTTGATAATTATCAATCCATTTATAAGATCCATGATAACTAAACTCCTTTCACATCATACCTTTTAACGTTCTGTTGAAGCGGTCAACAATTGATGCTTTCAACGTGCTATATGTTGAATAATGATTGATATTATATAATTTCATCAGATTTTGAAATTCTTTGTTGAAAAATTCTTTACCATCATCAGTTTGAAGATTTTTCGGAATTCTTCCGTTGACAAATATTAATTTCATCACCTTAGCAACATCCTGAGCATTTTTCGTTTTTAATGCTGCACCCCAAGCAAATTTGGAAAATGTATCTATAACTGTGAGCAAGAAGCGAAAACCTTTGTTATATGTGGAGTGAGTACCCATTTCAACATGATCAGGTTGTCAAAGATCATCAACGCCTTCTGTTATAACTTTTCTATGTGGTAAATTTATCCGAGCCTGTTTATGCAACTCTGTAACAGGTTCTCTTTTACTCATTTTGTAATTTAGTTTTCGTATTTTTTGTATTATCCTAGTTTTTCAAAGCAACGTGCTTGTTGATACCTCTATTGTTCTTCTGATTTTCCTCATTGACTGACTCAGATAAATTCTCGTCATCAATGTTTAAGTGATAATAAACATACTTCATATGCTCCTGAATATTTTCATCAATATATTTTTCTATAGTTTTAAAGTGTTAGTATATTTTATCCAAATCCTCTTCAATATATTTGAAACGCTCGTTCAGCGATGATATCAAAGAGCTTTTTACTTCATTTAAACGATCATTCAACAAAGATACTACAAAAGCTTTTGTTGAATCATCGTTATCATCAATGGGTTCTCCTACATTTCTAATACGTTTATATTTAATGTTTATATTTTTATTAGAATCAAGCATAAAACTGTTATAAGCTATAGCCTTCTTGACAATATTAAGTCTTCTCTTTGAGCTATTTGAATTTGAATTTGAATTTATCAACACTCATTCTTTTAAATAATAATATTCGCTTCTTTCAACTCTTCGATAAATGATACAATTTTATTATTGTGATTATTGTGTCCAACTGATTGTGATTAAAAGTCGTAAACGATCAACAATTTCATTGGGATAATCCCAATAAATATAATTGGTTTTATTACTATTTAGGGTCATTAAACCTTCACCTCTACGTGGAGATGATATCGAATCAGATTTCGCACTATTACTGAATAGGTTTTTGATTATATGCTTGTATTTATATATTCTAGTTCCTTTGAATTGTTGATGTAATTTAAAATTTCGTTTGTGAGCATTCGTTGTGGTCAAGATATCTTTATAAATCTCTAATTCAGCCTCAATATGTTTTGTTGGATGTTTAAGGAATAATAAGTCAAACAACCCCGTTGTTAGTGGCCAAGTCTTATCACCAATTTTTTATCATTTTTTAACTACAAGATTGATTAAGCAAATTTTCAGTTTCCTCTTGAATCCTTATGACGACCATACAACTTATCGAACTTTTTATCTTGATTTAAAATTGATAACTCTGATTGCAATGTTGATTGATCGCCATGTACAGTATCATATTGATCGCTACTCGGTTCATCATCAGCATCATCATCATCATCACCATCAAAAGTATAGCTTGTAGAAGTGGTTGGTATACCTTTTATTATTGGTGTGATAGACTCTATGTTTTCAAATTTCTGAACTCTATCTTTAATAGAGTTGTATATTTTATTTTCATGCTTCTTACTTAATTTTTTTGGTACTCGAAACTAGTTGTTTTAATGGTATTGTTATAGGAGTAAAAGTTTTTTCCAGATTATCCAGTGTATTTAATTCTCCTAATTTTAACGAATTGAATTTTCATTTGAGATCATTTCTGCTCCGTATAATATTTCTCTTCACTTGTTCATTTATGTTTTATGATCATTGTGAATATGCTTTATATTTAAACCATCTTGTTTAAACATAATAATCATGCTGGCATTATCACGTTTGGGTATTCTTGTATACAATATGTTTGACATAAATAAAAATTATCTATGTTCTGATGACGACTCACACAGAAATATAATCTTATATTATTTTGTTTCTCACAAGCGACATCTTCAAATATTATTATTGAATTACTTTTTTCTTCCTCGAATGGTAATACATTATCATTTTCAGAGAATGTATAAAAGCCCATCCCTTTGGTGGGCTTAATTAATTAACAATGAACTATGTCTAATTTGACTTCTAGAACTTCCTGTTACTTTAAAGTCAAGAATTTTTATAACAATATTTAATATTTTATTTTTATTAATATTTTTTTGTTGCTTTATGAAACGCATCTTCACAACAATCACTATAACTGATATGACAACACTTGTTTTATAACATTTAAATATATAAGCTGTAAATATAAATTTATATTTTTCAGTCAATCAATAAACGTCATCGTTTTTATACATAAGTTCACAAAATTAATATAATGGTTGTTAAATATTCAAAACGATTTAGTTATAAACAATCAGTTAGTGGATGTGGATTACTTAATAACGTTATAAACTCTTTGCCAATCGAGATACATTTTCCTGTATATCAATTTTGAGGTCCGGGAACCAAATTGAAAGAACTTCTAAAAAGAGGTGATCGACGCTAGACGCCGCTTGTAGAGAACACGATATTGCATACTCACAGATAGATACACACACTCAACCTAATAAAATATTCTACACACACTCACAACCTAATTAAATATCCTAGACACACACCGATGACGTCATAGCACCTCTGCACCTCTGTGCTAGAATCCCCCAATCCTGACTACTCACTCAAACTCCACACAACAACACCAACAACTATCGCAGCAACTTTAAACTTCAAAATTCAAACCAAAAACCAAATTTTGTCTTTGACAATATCTTTATAGATGCTCAAGCAATAATGATTAAAGGCCCAATGTATTGAATGGTTTATAAATGTTAATGTACCAAGCAGCCAACTGAGGTATATCAACGAGAACGATTCATATGATCGATATGTTTTTTTATATGTAGTAGTTTTTCAGGCTATTAATATAATATGCAATTAACAGTGTGAGAGCGACGACAACGATTCAAATGATCACTATGTTTTAATAATGTAAGGGCTATCAAACTGTTAATATACTAGGAACTAACCGAATGAGAGCGACGTGTTGTGTACTATTCGTCCACAACACTAACTAAGTACTTAACGGCTAGAATCAAGGATGTAACGCACAATATTCGCAGCTAATACTAAGCTCCTAAATATCCTTCGAGACTAGCACACTAGTTAGCTGAAATAAAACAATTATACTTTATCAGTTATACGATACTTGCGATTTTGGGTTTTCGCTTTATTCCTGGTATTACTTCCAATTTTATACTTTTACACTAATACTGGAGGGCCTCGTAAGGATCGCAGTATTTTACAATTTTACAGTTCACAACTCGGTACAAGACTCACAACTGAAAAAGTTTTTTTTAATTTTTTTTTTTATTCGAAGGGGGAATCTTTCTTAGATACCGTCAACCATAGACGGCATTTACGATTCATACTGTCCGCTAAAGGTACACCTCATTCGGGACCACGCCCAGTCAGTATTATCTTACTATGCTGGACTTGCGACCAAGTACTCCTACGTACTAAACCCTTAACTCCGACTTCTATAGCTTGATTGTGTGTATACATACACCACATGTTTTTTTTTTTTTTTTGTATTCGAAGGGGGAATCTTTCTTAGATACCGTCCACCATAGACGGCATGTACGATTCATACTGTCCGCTAAAGGTACACCTCATTCGGGACCACGCCCAGTCAGTATTATCTTACTATGCTGGACTTGCGAACCAATACGCCTACGTACTAAACCCTTAACTCCGACCTCTATAGCTTGTTTGTGTCCTGCGGGACCGCCGTTAAGCACTACTTCGCAGGACTAAGCTGAGCTAATATGCCTCTTCAAACATCCCGTACATGGCGTTCACACAGCTGCAGTTATATTTCTCCGCTGCCACTCCTTCTTCCTGAGCTCCTTGAGAGGTATTGCAGCCCATTCTTTCATCTTAAACCACACCAAACTCGATCGCAGCATATGGCTCACAATGTTATCAGGTGTCATCCTTTCATTTATTATCTTCTCTATGGTCATTCTCTGCGTCTCAAATCTTAGGCAGAAGAAAAAGATATGCTGAGCGTTTTCGCCAACAGTGTTGCAGAATGAACATTCTGTCGCGTCATCATGACCGAATCTATGGAGGTACTCTCTGAAACAACCATGGCCCGTCAAAAACTGCACACCACATGTGTGTATCTATGTATGTGTGTACGTATGTACTCGATCGATGCACTCCACATGTGCGTATGTTAGAAAGCAACTTTTTGATATTCACACACACGTAAGTGCAGAAATACGAATTGTGTGGGAAAGTACTTTGTCAGCTTTTTCACACCCAACTCAGTTGGCTCAATGTTCTGGGATTCCACAATTATAAGTAATATTAGTATGGATTGCGTATATGATAACTTCGAGCAATGTTGGTATGTGTATGGACAAATGTGAAGTTCACAATTTCGGGAAATATGTCGCGAGGCAAAATATGCATATGTGCATATTTATTTATTCTCCTCGGTTAGAGGTTGTGCGTTGGGTATGGGATCCGCCACATAACAAATCCCCCCAATGAAAAAAACAACAATGTCTCGGATAAGGACTACCGCTTTTGTTGATGACCCGCGCAAACAAAAAAAGGACCATGATGTACGGATATGCACCTGGAATGTCCGTCACTTCCACTAGATGTATGTCTTCCGTCGAACACCATGTGATCGATTTGGTTTTCGTTCGTGGATCTAGCCACAGCCACGTCGCTTAATTGATGTCGAAATGCTTAAATATGGTACGACTAATTACCATGTTTCGTGCTGCGGCGATGTCGATCAGCCCCATTCCGTTATCGGAAGTGTTCTGATGGACGCCAAATTTTCCGACAGAGTGAGAGAAGATACTTTCCTTGCACACTAGCATTAAAGGCCCCATGCACATTAATTTACTGAAATATCAACACTATTCTGTGAAAACTTAATACACACACACACACACACACACACAGCCAAAGCCAAAGCCAAAGCCAAAGCCAAAGCCAAAGTTGCATCAAATGTGGGGAAAAGGGTCACTTCGCAAAGACATGCGATAAAAAGCCATTCTGTGGAGCATGCAAAATCAACGGGAAGGATGCGGGTCACCAAATCGGCAGTAGGAAGTGTCCCCTATATCAAGCAGCGTGCAAAAGGATATAATGAGAGTTGTACAGATCAACTTAAACCATTGTGAAGCTGCACAGGAGTTGCTCAGGCAGACAGTATACGAACAGAAGATAGAAGTGGCTATAGTTTGCGAGCAGTACAAAAACTTAAGCGCAGGAACCTGGATCTCTGATCAGGTAAACAAAGCTGCCATATGGGCCTGTGGAAACAACTCCATCCAAGACAAGCCGCTCCTTGGAAAATCCTACTACACGCGGGCGAAGATCTGTGGAATCAATTTTTACAGCTGCTATGTCCCGCCGAGTGTGACGCAAGTCGACTATGAAAGGATTCTAGACGAACTAGTGCGAGACGCCAGAACTACTACGCCAAACGTAATAGCAGGTGACTTCAATGCATGGGCCGAGGAATGGGGCAGCAGTTATACAAATAGGCGGGGTGATGCCCTGCTCAAGGCGTTCTCCTTGCTAGACGCTGTATTGCTCAATACTGGCGGTAGGAATACCTTCGAGAAGAATGGTCGCGGATCAATTATTGACATTACGTTCGCCAGCCGCGCGCTCGTTCGATCGACAAGCTGGCAGGTATGCGACTTTTACACACATAGCGACCACCTTGCTATTGTGATGGAAGTCGGCAATCATGAGCAGATTCAAGGGAGCCTACAAAAAACACAAACTAGAGGGTGGAAAGTGGAAACGCTCGATGAAGAAATCTTCAAACTCATTCTAGACGTGAACCCAGACTGTTCAAACGACGTGGACCGACAGGCTGACATGCTGTCAAAGTACGTAAGTAAAGCTTGCGACGCCGCCATGTGCAGAAAAAGACAGAATATGTATAGAAAGCACACGTACTGGTGGAATCAGGAGATTAATACATTAAGAAGTGAATGTCATAGAGCAAGACGTCTCTCCCAAAGAAGCCAAGGTACGCCGGAGCATATAATACTACGTGAATGCTTCAAAAAGAAACGCAAGGAGTTTAAAAAGGCGATCAAAAGCAGCAAGTCCTCATGCTTCAAAGAACTCTGTGAAAGGGTGGACGAGAACCCGTGGGTCGACGCGTATAAGATAGTGATGTCCAAGGTCAGAGGTGGTAGAGGTAAAGCACCAACCTGCTCTATCCTCCTAGCAAAGGTAGTAAAAACGCTTTTTCCGGCGCAAGACTTGCAACCGTATATGGTGATACCCCCAATAGAAGAGGCAGTGAAAATCGACGAGTCGGAGATTATCTTAGCGGCGGAGAGATTCGGTAACGCAAAGGCGCCTGGACTTGATGGCATCCCGAATAAGGCGCTGAAAATCGCCATTAATCATAACACGAAGCCTTTTGCCGAGCTTTTTGCGAGATGTTTGAACGAGGGTGTTTTCCCGAAAGTATGGAAAAAACAGCGCCTGGTCCTCCTTCAGAAGCCGAATAAACCGGCGGGTGAGCCAAATGCGTATCGTCCACTTTGCATGATTGATACGATGGCCAAAATATTGGAACGTTGCGAAGGAGCTCTCCCAAGTTCAGAGCATCTGCAGAGAGACAGCTTCGAAAATTAAGGATTGGCTCACGACGACAAAGCTCCAGCTTGCGGTACAGAAAACAGAGGCTGTACTTATCACGAGCAGGAAAAAACTCGAAAAAATCACCCTAAACATTGACGGCTACAACATTACAACGCAACCTTCGTTGAGATATCTAGGTGTAATGATTGATACGATGCTCAACTTCAAGGCGCATATCGAAAAAGCCTGCGGGAAGGCGGCAACAATGACAGCGGCTCTGACGAGAATCATGGCCAACATTGGTGGCCCCAGCCAGAGTAGGAGAGCGCTCCTGACTAAAGTCAGTCAATCAATATTGATGTACGCGGCGCCTATATGGGGGGCAGCTCTGCGGCAAAAGACATACTCGAAGAAGGCGAAGATAGTTTTCAGGTTAAGCGCTATTAGAGTTGCATGTGCATTTAGGACAGTGTCACAAGAAGGTGCCGGTATTATATCCGGCATTATGCCGCCGGACATAATGGCCTCGGAGTTGGGCAGAGTATATAACAGAACCAAAAGCCTGAATAGGCGGTTAACGGCAACCGAACGGAAAGAGGAGAGACAGACGAGCCTAGATGAATGGCAAAGTCAATGGGACGCCGCAGGAAAAGGGAGGTGGACCCACAGGCTCATCAGAAACGTGCAAGCTTGGGTCGAAAGAGGACACGGAGAGACAGACTACTACCTTACGCAGTTTTTGACGGGCCATGGTTGTTTCAGAGAGTACCTCCACAGATTCGGTCATGATGACGCGACAGAATGTTCATTCTGCAACACTGTTGGCGAAAACGCTCAGCATATCTTTTTCTTCTGCCTAAGATTTGAGACGCAGAGAATGACCATAGAGAAGATAATAAATGAAAGGATAACACCTGATAACATTGTGAGCCATATGCTGCGATCGAGTTTAGTGTGGTTTAAGATGAAAGAATGGGCTGCAATAGCTCTCAAGGAGCTCAGGAAGAAGGAGTGGCAGCGGAGAAATATAACTGCAGCTGTGTGAACGCCATGTACGGGATGTTTGAAGAGGCATATTAGCTCAGCTTAGTCCTGCGAAGTAGTGCTTAACGGCGGTCCCGCAGGACACAAACAAGCTATAGAGGTCGGAGTTAAGGGTTTAGTACGTAGGCGTACTGGTTCGCAAGTCCAGCATAGTAAGATATTACTGACTGGGCGTGGTCCCGAATGAGGTGTACCTTTAGCGGACAGTATGAATCGTACATGCCGTCTATGGTGGACGGTATCTAAGAAAGATTCCCCCTTCGAATACAAAAAAAAAAAAAAAAAAAACACACACACACACACACACACACACACATATTTTGTTGTTTTGTGTTGTGTGTTGACGTGGTCAGTGAGCGCTCCGCTGTTTTTTGTATGAAATATTGGGAAGTGGAAGGATATTGGGAGTCGCATGCATTGGATCGGATGACCTGTGGGACTGAGAGGTCGTGCGAGTAGAGGAATCCTGCTAATATCGTAATGAATCCTGAATTTAAAGATAAGTGTATCAAATACAATATTGATTTGTGAAGAAAAAGTGGTTAATAGGAAAATAGCTGAATGTGCTGTTCTTTTTCTTTTTACATTGTTGGTACAATATTTTGTTGTTATCAATTTGTTAGTTGGTATATTGCCAACTACTGTGACGTAAATATAAATTAATTAAAAATAATTAGTGTAGACACACACCTATTAAGAAATTGGAGACTTACATAGTTGAGTTTACTTGGTGGTATTGCCAGCCAGTACTTGGGAAAATCCCCACAACTGGTCTTACACTTTGTAGGGATTTTATATATAAATTAGGAATATTTAAACATTAATCGATTTAATTTAAATTAAAACTGAAATAAAACATGTTATTTTTATCTCTTGACAAGTTCAATTGATCTTACACATGTAAGATGGTATATGTGTATGAGTAGTATATATGTGTGGAGTACATAACGATGATATGTATTTGAATGCGTAGAATGCGTGCATATGCAGAAATGCACAAATATGTGTGTGTGTATGTAAGTGTACATGTGTTTGAGAAGTTATATTTTGTGGACACGATCGTGGGCGTATGTGCATATGAGTATTTACATTTTTCGAGCGTGAGCATAGAAATGCATGAATTTGAAGGAGTATATCTTCAGTGGTGTGTGCAAGGGTGTACCATGTAAGATGTTGTAGAAAGGTATATGGTGGTATGCATGGGGTAAAGGTATGTGTGTAGTCATAGATGTGTATATGGGCATGCCTATGAATATGAGTATGTATGGTTACAAATGCATGTATGTATGTATGTGGGTATGTGGGTGTTTGCATTTATATAGACATGGGTGCGGATGGCTATGTGTGTGTAAGTGCTTGTGTGTGTTCATGTATACGTGTGTAGATTTACATTTATGTGGATTAGCGCATGGATTCATATATAGTAAATATATCTCTTGTTGTGCCAGCGTGAGTATATGCGTTGGCACATGTAACGTGTAATTATTTTCGGCCATTGGCATTAAGACCGAGACCAGTAAGGTCTTAATTAAGGTATACTGGAAACAATGAATATAATATGGTAGTTTTGAGCTGGTAATTGTGGTATTCTGTTACCTCAGTATGCAGGGGTGGTACCCTGCAGAAATGGCTTTCGGGCTAATGCCACAATTGCCTCCGCCCCGCTAAAACCATTGCAGGCCTCGAAGAACGCTCAATGTTCGTCACCAATGTTCGTCACCAATGTTCGTCACTCAATGTTCGTCACCATGTCAGAGTTGCCGGTAGAGGTCTACTCACCGATAGCAACTACAGGTAGAGGAGATAATGCGATAAAACAAAAAGTAATAAATGAGGAGAACGAACAGCAGGAAGGTGAGGAAGACCTAACTTCTGCTGATACTCGGAAAAATGATGCATTTGATATCCTGGGCCACAAAATTGCTGAGCTTCAGAGTATGATTGGATCGCAAAGGCACATTAACCAGACGGTGCGAGATTTGGTATCTAATATTGCAGCCCTTCACGAAGAGGCATCTGAAAGATACTCACATAAGCGGCTAGGCCCAACCATTATGGAGGCAAAGGGTTCACAGACATCGCCTACAAGACAGCATGACAAAGTCATTATTCAGAAGCAGGAGATGCGAAAAGGAGAAGTGAGGGCGAAAGAACTTGAAATGGAGACGACACAGAAACCAAAACAACAGAGTAAGGAGGACTGGCAGCCCGTTATAAAGAAGGGAACAAACAAGCCACCACCAAAGAAAGGACTTCCTTTAGAAAATAAAGGGAAAGTAGTTCCAAAGCGTATCCGTGCTCGACCCGAAGCTATAGTCATAACTAAAACCGGGGACTTATCATACGCTGATATATTAAAAAAAACTGAAGGCCAATCCAGATTTTAAGCAGCTCGGCGAAGAGGTTAATAAAATCAAAAAGACCTCTAAAGGTGAAATATTGTTGGAGTTAAAAGGCAAGCCAGGCGAGAAAACAGAAAAATATAAGGAAGCGATGGAACAAGCTCTCCAAAAGTCAGCTAGCATCAAAACACTGCGACCACATACCCTTATTGAATGTCGGGATTTAGATGAAATTACTGTGGCGGAAGACATATGCGCCGCAGTGGTGGAGAAATACCCAGAAATAGGACACTTGGACGCAAGTGCCGTAAAGTCCATGCGAACGACGTGGAATGGTTCGCAAACAGCGCTGATTAGACTCCCTGCAGAAATAGCAAAATCAATATTAAATGGTGAGCGAATCCTTGTGGGTTGGGTGAATTGCAGGCTACGTGAGTATATAACTCCAACGCGCTGCTTTAAGTGCCTTGGTTTTGGACATATATCAAGGCACTGTAAAAGTACTATAGACCGCACAGATGCTTGCATGAGCTGTGGAAACAAAGGCCATCGAGCAAACCTGTGTAAAGCACAGCCCAAATGTGTTATCTGTGAACCAGGAATTAAAGGTGGAAACGAACACCCTACAGGATGCTATAAATGCCCAGCTTATAAAGCAGCTCTACAAGAAATAAGAAAACGGAATGATTAGGTGCATTCAGATAAATCTAAACCACTGTGAAGCAGCACAAGATATCCTCCTGAAAACAATAGCTGAACAACAAATTGACGTTGCACTAATAAGCGAGCAATACAAAAATCTAGTAAATAATGGAAAGTGGTTAAGCGACATGAGCAGTAAAGCAGCGATATGGACCTGCGGCAATCTGCCTTTTGAACGCAAAAGTAGCACCCAACATGTAGGCTTTGTCTACGCACAAATTAAAGGAGTACATTTCTACAGTTGCTATGCACCGCCAAGTGCAACAATACAAGAATTCGAAGATATGGTAGACCGATTGGTGAATGAAGCGAGAGGGAAATCACCCATAATAATCGGGGGTGACTTTAATGCCTGGGCTACGGAGTGGGGTAGTGTACGCACGAACCGTAGAGGGACTCTAGTCTTAGAAGCGTTTGCCTGTTTAGACATGGTGGTGCTGAATCATGGTAATGCATTCACCTTCGATAATGGAAGAGGAGGATCAGTTGTGGATATTACATTCGCAAGCCGAACGTTAGCAAGAGTTATGGAATGGAAAGTGTCGGATGTATATACACATAGCGACCATATGGCTATTGTGTTCAATACGAAACCTACTACAAGGTTTCAATTACACAGAACACAAACAAAGGCACAAACAAACGGCTGGAAAGTTAAAAAACTTGATATGGACGTTTTGGAATACGTCCTTAATGATCTGTATACAATCGAAGGCAATGCTGAAAAACAAGCAGAGCATGTAATGCGATTACTTGAGAAAGTATGTGACGCAGCAATGCCTCGAAAGGGGAAAAGTAACGGGAGGGCCCCAGTATACTGGTGGAACGAAGATATAGCTAGCTTACGCTCACAATGTCATAGACACCGCAGAATGCAACAGAGGGGCAGAGGTACAGAACAATATGGGAATTTGCAATCGCAGTACAAGGCGACAAGGAAACTGCTACGGAAAGCGATATCCAAGAGCAAAAAGCAGGCATTTCTTAACTTAATTGATGAAGTGCAAAACAATCCCTGGGGGAGCGCGTACAGGATTGTGCTGAATAAAGTTAATAGCAATAATGCTAATTCCCCCATCTGCCCGGCCATTATGTCAAATATCGTAAATGGTTTATTCCCACAACAGAGCTCGGAAATGGTTGAATCGGAAATCCAAGTTGATATAGACACAATTCCACCTATAACCCCAGACGAAGTTGCCACAGCTGCACATAAAATCAAAAATGAGAAAACCCCAGGACTTGATGGTATACCTAACGTGGTACTCAAAACAGCAATTAAAATGAAGCCAGAAGTTTTTGCGCAATTATACACGGCCTGCTTTAGAGAAGGATCATTTCCACGTCGGTGGAAACGCCAAAGACTTGTCCTAATCCCCAAAGGCGATAAACCACCGGATGAACCGTCTTCATATCGTCCACTATGTATGCTGGATACTGCGGGTAAGGTACTGGACCGGATTATATGCTCTAGACTGGAAAAATACACTGAAGGTGAAACAGGCCTTTCTGAATGGCAATATGGATTCAGGAAAAAGCGCAGTACTGTAGATGCGATTGAAAAAGTGTGTGAAATTGCAAAAAAAGCAATGGAAGGGAAAAGATGGAGAGGGGGCAGTAAAGAATATTGTGCTGTTGTAACCCTAGATATCAAAAATGCTTTTAATTCAGCGAATTGGTCGTATACACTAAATGCTCTTCGAGGTATCCATGCACCGGCGTACTTGATTCGAATAATTACAAATTATTTTAAAAGTAGAACTTTGTACTATGACACAGAAGAAGGACCAAAGCAGTACATGGTGACGGGTGGAGTACCGCAAGGCTCGGTACTGGGACCACTTCTCTGGAACATTATGTACGACGGTATACTTAAAATACAGAAGCCGAAAGGAGTAAATATCATTGGGTATGCAGACGATATCGCTACCACGGTAGTTGCAAAAACCCTGCCGGAAGTAAAACGAAACGCTGAAGAAACAATTAAAAGTGTTAAACAGTGGCTTGAGTTAGCGGGACTAGATCTCGCGGATCATAAAACCGAAGCAGTATTAATGAGTAGCCGGAAGAAGGTAGAGCATATTGATGTGCGTGTTGGTAGCCACATCATATCATCCATGCCATACATTAAGTACTTGGGAGTCCTATTGGACCACAGGTTAAATTTTAAGAAACACCTCAAATATGCGGGTGTTAAAGCAGCAAAAGCAAGTGCGGCACTGTCGAGGCTCATGCCGAATATTGGTGGACCACGTCAACCGATTAGACATCTACTCACAGGTGTCAACACATCGATAGTAATGTACGCTGCACCCGTATGGGCTACAGCGACCGGTTGTAGCTCTTACATGAGAGGGATAACAGCTGCATACAGATTATCGTCCCTAAGAGTCTGTAGCGCATTTCGCACAGTCTCTAATGATGCAGCGAATGTAATCGCGTGCCGGTGTCCTATTGATATCATAGCGGCCCAAGCGAGGTCAATTCGTGATAATAAAAAACTACCGCAGGCTGAGCGGATAGAAGTAGAAAATATAATTAGCCATAGTGAGCGAGTATGGCAATATAGATGGGACGCATCGACTAAAGGGCGGTGGACACATACACTAATACCCAATATAAAAACTTGGATAGACAGGAAACATGGAGAGATACACTACCACCTGACCCAGTTCCTCAGTGGCCATGGATGCTTCAGAGAGTATTTGTATAGATGCAAACACGTTGATGACCCGTGGTGCCTATATTGCAAGCACGAAATTGAGAACGCACAACATGTGCTATTGAGGTGCGTCAGGTTTGAAGGCGAGCGCTCCCAGCTGGAACACCGGAGGGACTTATCCGATGCATGCTCTCCTCGACAGAAGCATGGAACGCGTCAGCAGACATCATTACAAGAATGATGCAAAGATTGCGACGTGACGAACAGGCGGCACGTACAAGAAATAGCGGAGAGTGAAAACACTCAAATCCTGCCTTGCGAAGGAATGCCTTGATTGGTGGTACCGCAAGGATGAACAGGACAGTGATATCGGGGGAGGTGGTTTTAGTACGTAGGTACATATCGGGGCATAGCCCCAATGTGTGAATCGTGCATGCTGAATAGTACGGGCTTCTCAGTATCTATGAAGATTTCCACCTTCCAGCGTATCGAAGCAAAAAAAAAAAAAACACACACACACACACACACACACACCCGGACGGTCTGATCCTACGGGATCGGGTACTATAGCTGGGCTCTAAGCTACCGGGGGGGTCGACAGGTCGCGGATAGCCGGACGGCCTGTAGTAGCAGGTTAATTGCGAGATAAGTTTAAACGAATAAGCAATCCCCGACGATGAGCGGCAGGAATGGAGGAGGCGGTATAAAAGCCAGCGAGTCCTATGAAATTCCTGTGACAGTGGCGAGCCGACACCGCCTCTTTGAATTATGTGTCCCCCTCATCATGCATGGGCATGATGAGTTATAAAAAAACCAAGGCGCGACGGTTTCCATAATGGACGGCTTCCTGGTCAGCGTCTGTACACCATGTTAGGTGCGGCTGTTAAATCGACCGGTATACTCGGCGGCGCACTGGGAGTCCTTCAGAACCTCAACAGCTTTCTCTGCTGTTGGGAGGATGAGGGTGATGTGAGCTTCCTCTGCCGAGGTGTTAGCCGCGGTGGGTATCAGTAACCAGCCCCTTCGGGCCTTAGTCAGGAAGTGTGTATTGGACGCAGGAGTTGTAGCCTGCGTTGCTCCGGGCGAGCGCCGGTTCGTCCGTGTTTTCCGGAACCGGTAAAGCGAAGGACAGGCCTCAGGGAACTGGGGTAGGGGCATTGTCCCCGAGGGTATACCCGCTCCTGTCTATTTCGGCCCGCCCCCCTACACACGATGCGCTGGTACAGAAAGTAAATGGAGAACAAATTGAGAAACAACAAAAACAATAGCAGCAATATAGTTGGCATCACCATGAGCAGTGGTACTCAAAGTCCTTGCGATGGTGGTAGCAAGATACCTGGAGCTGAGCCGCCCAAGAAGACACCGATACCGAGTGAAGATGGCAAAACTGTCGAAGCTGACCCTTTTAAGCGTGCACCAAGACTGGTGCGGTCGCCGAAAACTGCGGAAAAGCCAGTAAGAGCAAAGTCTTCGCCACCTGCGATGCAAGATAGCACGCCTATGGCTACAACGACGCAATCGAGTGCCGATATCATGTCAGAATTAGGTGAGGCAATCAGGAAGTTGACTGAAGCCATGCGACTACCGCAACGATCAATCAACAACCAAATCAGGGATCTGCTCAGTTCAGTAACGCGACTTCACGAACGTGCCCGAGAAGAGTATAATAAAAGCAAAGAAAATAGACGAAATGTTCCCCTCAGGCTAACATCTATAGGATCAACGCCGAAGAGGCCCCGCGAGGACGAGCAGCTTACACGGAAAACACCACCCAAGAGGAGCAGAGCCACTCACGAGGAAGTGCAAAAGCCGACGGATAACACGAGCAAAAGCGATGGAGGCAATAATAGTCCTGCCAAAGAGAAAAAGAAAACAGAGAGCTGGGCGCAGGTCAAACGCAAAACGCAGAACCCTAAGAAGAAGGCGACCTATACACCGCCTCCGAGACCAGACGCGATAATCATTGCACGTGCTGGAAATATGTCATACAGTGACATACTTAAAGCTGTGAAAAAGAATGATGCTCTACATGAACTCGGTGAGAACGTTGCACGGATCAGGAAGACGGCGAAAGGCGAAATTTTGCTTGAATTGAAGGAGGCCCAGATGACAAACATGGGTATTTATGAAAAACATATAAATAAGGTGCTGGGTGATAAAGAGCAGATCAGGGCACTAACCCATGAGGTATCGTTGGAGATCCGCGATCTAGATGAAATTACCACCAGGATGATATTGTCGAGGCGATCCGATCGCAAATAAAGGAGTTAAGTTTCTTCGACGAAAGAGCGATCACAAACATCAGGGAGGCATATGCAGGTACGCAGACTGCGGTGGTAAGCCTTCCGGCGTTGAACGCAAGACAACTTCTTGATGCTCTTAAGATCAAAATTGGATGGGTGGTGTGCCGAATAAGGGAAAAACCGAACCTAAAGAAGTGTTTCAGGTGCCTAGAATATGGGCGTGTGGCGAGGGCGTGCAGCAGCACAGAAGATAGGAGCCAAAGTTGCATCAAATGTGGGGAAAAGGGTCACTTCGCAAAGACATGCGATAAAAAGCCATTCTGTGGAGCATGCAAAATCAACGGGAAGGATGCGGGTCACCAAATCGGCAGTAGGAAGTGTCCCCTATATCAAGCAGCGTGCAAAAGGATATAATGAGAGTTGTACAGATCAACTTAAACCATTGTGAAGCTGCACAGGAGTTGCTCAGGCAGACAGTATACGAACAGAAGATAGAAGTGGCTATAGTTTGCGAGCAGTACAAAAACTTAAGCGCAGGAACCTGGATCTCTGATCAGGTAAACAAAGCTGCCATATGGGCCTGTGGAAACAACTCCATCCAAGACAAGCCGCTCCTTGGAAAATCCTACTACACGCGGGCGAAGATCTGTGGAATCAATTTTTACAGCTGCTATGTCCCGCCGAGTGTGACGCAAGTCGACTATGAAAGGATTCTAGACGAACTAGTGCGAGACGCCAGAACTACTACGCCAAACGTAATAGCAGGTGATTTCAATGCATGGGCCGAGGAATGGGGCAGCAGTTATACAAATAGGCGGGGTGATGCCCTGCTCAAGGCGTTCTCCTTGCTAGACGCTGTATTGCTCAATACTGGCGGTAGGAATACCTTCGAGAAGAATGGTCGCGGATCAATTATTGACATTACGTTCGCCAGCCGCGCGCTCGTTCGATCGAGAAGCTGGCAGGTATGCGACTTTTACACACATAGCGACCACCTTGCTATTGTGATGGAAGTCGGCAATCATGAGCAGATTCAAGGGAGCCTACAAAAAACACAAACTAGAGGGTGGAAAGTGGAAACGCTCGATGAAGAAATTTTCAAACTCATTCTAGACGTGAACCCAGACTGTTCAAACGACGTGGACCGACAGGCTGACATGCTGTCAAAGTACGTAAGTAAAGCTTGCGACGCCGCCATGTGCAGGAAAAGACAGAATATGTATAGAAAGCCCACGTACTGGTGGAATCAGGAGATTAATACATTAAGAAGTGAATGTCATAGAGCAAGACGTCTCTCCCAAAGAAGCCAAGGTACGCCGGAGCATATAATACTACGTGAATGCTTCAAAAAGAAACGCAAGGAGTTTAAAAAGGCGATCAAAAGCAGCAAGTCCTCATGCTTCAAAGAACTCTGTGAAAGGGTGGACGAGAACCCGTGGGGCGACGCGTATAAGATAGTGATGTCCAAGGTCAGAGGTGGTAGAGGTAAAGCACCAACCTGCTCTATCCTCCTAGCAAAGGTAGTAAAAACGCTTTTTCCGGCGCAAGACTTGCAACCGTATATGGTGATACCCCCAATAGAAGAGGCAGTGAAAATCGACGAGTCGGAGATTATCTTAGCGGCGGAGAGATTCGGTAACGCAAAGGCGCCTGGACTTGATGGCATCCCGAATAAGGCGCTGAAAATCGCCATTAATCATAACACGAAGCCTTTTGCCGAGCTTTTTGCGAGATGTTTGAACGAGGGTGTTTTCCCGAAAGTATGGAAAAAACAGCGCCTGGTCCTCCTTCAGAAGCCGAATAAACCGGCGGGTGAGCCAAATGCGTATCGTCCACTTTGCATGATTCATACGCTAGCGTGTTAAAACAAAACCCACACCAACAAAGCAATGTAAATAATGAGCAGAAGCCCTCACTGCCCACCCAACAGCCAAGTACCCTTGAACATTTGCTTCAAACATTAATTCAGAATATGAACCAATTCATGAACTCAATGCAAACAATGATGCAAGAAATGATGAAAAATCAATCGATGTTACTCCAAACATTGCTATCCAGACCATGAGTTGTCTCAAAATATGCCACTGGAACGCCAACGGCTTAAGCCAGCACCGTTTGGAGCTAATTCAATTCCTTGAATCCAGCCAAATCGACATAATGATGATATCTGAGACCCATTTCACTGACAAAAATTGCTACCAAATACCATATTACAAACTGTACACCACAAATCATCCGCATGGTAAGGCACGCGGAGGAACTGCCATATTGATAAAAAGCAGAATAAAACATCATGTTCTTGAAGATTTTAGTAGCGTCTACTTGCAAGCAACATCTATATGTCTGGAAGAATACATCTCTAAGCTAGTAATATCTGCGATATACTGTCCCCCAAGATACAGTATTACCGAACAGCAATATAAAGAATTTTTCTAAACTCTTGGTAGCAAATTCTTGGTTGCTGGCGATTTCAACGCCAAACACACTCACTGGGGCTCCCGATTAATAACTCCAAAAGGCAAAAGACTATGTTCAATTATCACTAACCACGGCTACGATGTTATTTCAAATGGTCAACCGACATATTGGCCGACGGACAAGAGGAAAATACCCGATCTCATAGACTTTGGAGTCGCCAAAGGTTTGCAGATGGAAAATATCTCCACAGAGTGTAATTATGATCTATCATCTGACCACTCACCCACGGTAATATCTATAAAATCACCAAGCCCCCAAAGCAATTGCGTTAGAAAGAAAATAGACTGGTTAAAATTCAAGAAATATATAAATTCCCATCTTCCTCTGAGTACTGTATTAAGAAATGGACACGATGTAGACTCAGCACTCGAAAAATTCAACCAGCTGCTCTCATTAGCTCTCAGCTCAGCCACCTGCACAAAGGTATGCAAGCAATCAAACTATAGCCCATACACACCAGCCGATATTGAATTGCTAGTAAGACAAAAAAGAAGACTCCGAAAACAATGGCAAGAATTCAGATCACCGAATCTGAAAACACAGCTACAGCACTGCACTCGAAAGTTAAAGCAAGCCTTAAAAAATAAAAACAACAAAGAGTTAGAAGAGCACATAGCGAAATTAACACCTGGTGAAGCGTCAGACTACTGCTGGAAATCAGCAAAAAAATCAAATCGGCCAATTCTCACTGATTCCCCCATCCGTTTGAGTGACGGTAATTGGGCTAGAAGCAACTGTGAGAAGGGTTTGGCTTTTGCAAACCACCTAAAAAGTGTGTTTACACCCAATCCACCCTCTTCACAGTCCTCATTACCAATATTAACTTCTCAACCTTGCTCAATAACGCTCAAAATTAAAAAAAAGGACATATTCAAAGCAATTTATAAAGATTTAAACCCAAAAAAATCACCTGGTCCAGATAAAATTACCGGTAAAATGATAAAAGAGCTACCTCCGGCTTCAGTAATTCATCTGATGCACATTTTCAATGCTATCCTTCGTATTAAACACTATCCCAAATGCTGGAAAACTTCAAAAATTATTATGATAGCAAAACCAGGAAAAGACCCTACAAAAGTTGCATCGTACAGACCTATTAGCCTCCTGCCTCTACTTTCTAAAGTATTCGAAAAGCTACTTGTCATGAATATAACTCCATTTATTAATCTCAACCAACTGATTCCTCAACATCAGTTTGGATTTAGAAAACAGCACGGCACAATAGAACGAGTCCACCGCATTGTAACTCTGATAAGGAACACTTTTGAAGAAAAAAAGTATTGCTCAGCTGTCTTTCTTGATATCACTCAAGCTTTCGATAAAGTATGACACGATGGCCTTATTTACAAACTCAAACTATTACTGCCTGCAAATGTCTCCTCATTGCTTAGTAGCTACCTCACGAAAAGACAATTTCTCGTACATCACAAGGATTACACAACAAATCCATTGGATATTCACGCTGGCGTTCCTCAAGGAAGCGTTTTGGGTCCCTTACTGTATCTCTTATACACTTCAGATATGCCCAACAATAACTATACATTCATATCGACCTTTGCTGATGATACGGCAATATTGTGCTCTCGCTCTAACCCCATAGAAGCTACTAAACTCCTGCAGACTCATGTCGATTCTCTCGAAATCTGGCTAGCAAAATGGCGTATAAAAGTCAATGAATCAAAGAGCGTACATGTAACCTTCACGCTAAGGCTAGATACATGTCCCCCACTTAAAATTAATGGCCAATCAGTTCCACAATGTTCCTCAACAAAGTACTTGGGTATTCACCTCGACAGAAGGCTGACATGGAAAAATCACATAGAGGCAAAGAAAACTCAGATCAAGCTTAAAATGAATCAGTTATGGTGGCTGTTACACAAAAGATCAAAGTTGAATCTTAAATACAAAGTGCTATTATATAAAGCAATCCTGAAACCAATCTGGACTTATGGTATTCAGTTTTGGGGCACCGCATCTCCCTCTAATATCGAAAAATTGCAGCGAATACAATCCAAGTGTCTGCGAATTATTGTAAACGCGCCTTGGTATATGAGGAACGTTAACATCCATCGAGATTTAAATGTATCCACAATTTCTGAGGAAGTTGCAATGTCCTGCAGAAGCTACATTCAAAAATTACACAATCATCCGAATCCCCTTGCTAGGCAATTGTTGCTGAGCAAGGGGCATCGTCGATTAAAAAGAAAAGACACACTGAATATGCTGTAAAATTGCTACATCTCGCGACTCACCAAATTGGGATGGAACGTAGGGGATATCACATAGTTTTATTTAGTTTGTAAGATTTTAATACTTATTGTTAGTTTCTTGTATTTAAGAAAGATTCAATAAAAAAAAAATAAGCTAACAAAAAAAAACAAAAAAAACACTTTGCATGATTGATACGATGGCCAAAATATTGGAGCGGTTGATATGCACGCGTCTGGAACAACATCTAGAAAGGGAACCACCTGGTCTGTCCGAGAACCAATTTGGTTTCAGGAGACATCGGTCGACCATAGACGCAATTAGAAAATTGACGGACATTGCTGGCAAGGCCATAGAAGGCACTAAATGGATGCATGGCGATAAAAAATATTGTGCAGTAGTGACACTAGACGTACAAAATGCCTTCAACTCGGCAAACTGGCATCTTATTATGAGGGCATTGGAGGCAAAGGGAACGCCAGCGTACCTAATGCGAATAATAAATAGTTATCTGTCTGACAGACTACTGTTGTATGACACGGACGAAGGGCCCAAAAGCTACGTGGTGACGGGTGGAGTGCCGCAGGGATCTGTACTTGGCCCGCTACTGTGGAACGTTCTGTACGATGGGGTGTTAAACCTTCCATTGCCAAAAGAAGCCCAGATAATTGGCTACGCGGACGACATTGCCGTGACGATCGTTGCGAAGGAGCTCTCCCAAGTTCAGAGCATCTGCAGAGAGACAGCTTCGAAAATTAAGAATTGGCTCACGACGACAAAGCTCCAGCTTGCGGTACAGAAAACAGAGGCTGTACTTATCACGAGCAGGAAAAAACTCGAAAAAATCACCCTAAACATTGACGGCTACAACATTACAACGCAACCTTCGTTGAGATATCTAGGTGTAATGATTGATACGAGGCTCAACTTCAAGGCGCATATCGAAAAAGCCTGCGGGAAGGCGGCAACAATGACAGCGGCTCTGACGAGAATCATGGCCAACATTGGTGGCCCCAGCCAGAGTAGGAGAGCGCTCCTGGCTAAAGTCAGTCAATCAATATTGATGTACGCGGCGCCTATATGGGGGGCAGCTCTGCGGCAAAAGACATACTCGAAGAAGGCGAAGATAGTTTTCAGGTTAAGCGCTATTAGAGTTGCATGTGCATTTAGGACAGTGTCACAAGAAGGTGCCGGTATTATATCCGGCATTATGCCGCCGGACATAATGGCCTCGGAGTTGGGCAGAGTATATAACAGAACCAAAAGCCTGAATAGGCGGTTAACGGCAACCGAACGGAAAGAGGAGAGACAGACGAGCCTAGATGAATGGCAAAGTCAATGGGACGCCGCAGGAAAAGGGAGGTGGACCCACAGGCTCATCAGAAACGTGCAAGCTTGGGTCGAAAGAGGACACGGAGAGACAGACTACTACCTTACGCAGTTTTTGACGGGCCATGGTTGTTTCAGAGAGTACCTCCACAGATTCGGTCATGATGACGCGACAGAATGTTCATTCTGCAACACTGTTGGCGAAAACGCTCAGCATATCTTTTTCTTCTGCCTAAGATTTGAGACGCAGAGAATGACCATAGAGAAGATAATAAATGAAAGGATAACACCTGATAACATTGTGAGCCATATGCTGCGATCGAGTTTAGTGTGGTTTAAGATGAAAGAATGGGCTGCAATAGCTCTCAAGGAGCTCAGGAAGAAGGAGTGGCAGCGGAGAAATATAACTGCAGCTGTGTGAACGCCATGTACGGGATGTTTGAAGAGGCATATTAGCTCAGCTTAGTCCTGCGAAGTAGTGCTTAACGGCGGTCCCGCAGGACACAAACAAGCTATAGAGGTCGGAGTTAAGGGTTTAGTACGTAGGCGTACTGGTTCGCAAGTCCAGCATAGTAAGATATTACTGACTGGGCGTGGTCCCGAATGAGGTGTACCTTTAGCGGACAGTATGAATCGTACATGCCGTCTATGGTGGACGGTATCTAAGAAAGATTCCCCCTTCGATCATCATCGTCGTAGACGATGATGATCGTCGTAGACGATGATGATGGGGTGTTGTTGTTGATAGTATGATGTAGAGATAACGTTGTTATATAGATGATGTTCAGGCTGGTGGAATTTTGAATGTTGATTGTGGTGATGGTAACAAATAATATGGTTTTCTTCGTGTTACACAATTGTATTTATATTTAATATTGTATAAAAATGTTGAGTGTGGGCAGCATGGCTCAGTGGCTAGTGTGTTGGGCTTCTGATCTGTAGCTCGTGGTTCAATCCCCGGCTGAAGCGTAATTAATTTCATGTCGAAAAGATTTTTCTTTCGAATGGTACGCTCCTGTTGGCAAGCAATTCGGAATTCTTCCAATTTGCTATGGAAAGCTTCTAAAAGATCTTTGCGACAAAGCTCAGAAAAAGTGATGTCGCAAGAATTCTGCCGTTCGGAACCGGTTAAAATAAGTATGTCCCTTCTAATACTGTCCAAAATTTAAGACGCACAACAGTAATGGAAGAGAAGCTCGGCCAACGAGCCCTTCGGGGCTTTAAGTGGCACATATTTATTTATTTTTGTTTTTTTTAATATTGAGTGCCGAGAGGGAGATACTCGTACTCGCGTGCACTATCACTTGTTCAAGAGAAAAAAGTATAAAAATATTCAGCTCGGACACGTCGTTCAATTCAAGAGATTAGTGAGCAGAAAAAATAAAGGGTTATCCATTTCGCGGTTTCAAAAGTATAGGGCTAGAATTCGACATCTGTCAAACTGAGTTGTTAAAACAATTTCTTTCTTTTTCAGTTCAAAGTCTGACATGTGCGAAAATGAATCGCTTAACTATCGCACAACACATTAAAATTGTAAAAACCTACTACAAAAATGGTGATTCTGCCACAGCCACATATCGTGCTTTAAGAGGAGATTATGGTTTACATAATCGAAGAAATATGAAGAGACTGGATCGGCTACAGATATTGTAAGGCCTGTGCATCATCGTTCCGCTCGTACCACCGAAAATATCGCTGCTGTAAGTGAAAGTGTTGCCGAAGACCCGAATGTGTCGATTCCTCGTCGTTCTCAGGAATTAGGACTGTCTTACGGCACATTATGGGGTATTTTGCATTTGGATCTACACCTACATCCATATAAAATCCAGCTCACACAACAACTGAAGCCAGCTGACCATTCACAACGTCGTAGATACGTCGAATGGGTGCTTGAACAACAGGCGGTGGACGGCGATTTTTCGAACAAAATTTTCTTCAGCGACGAAGCACATTTCTCACTCGGTGGGTACGTTAACAAACAAAATTGTCGTATTTGGGGTTCTGAGGATCCTCAAGTAATTGAAGAGAGGCCACTACATCCACAAAAAGTCACTGCTTGGTGCGCTCTTTGGTCCGGAGGTGTGATTGGACCTTACTTCTTCGAAAACGACGATGGAACGACTGTCACCGTCAATTCGGAGCGTTATGGTCATATGATAACCGACTTTTTTTTGCCTGCTATTGAAGAATACGACTTAGAGAATAAGTGGTTTCAACAAGACGGTGCCACATGCCACACAACTCGAGCGAATATGGCTTTATTGCAAGAGAAATTTTCTGGCCGCATAATTTCTCGTCGTGGCGATATCAAGTGGCCACCAAGATCATGCGATTTGACACCGCTTGACTTTTTTTTGTGGGGCTACGTGAAAGACCGTGTTTATGCAGATAAACCTTTAACTCTTGAGCACCTAAAAACCAACATTCGTCACGTTATGGCTGAGATACCGCCCAATATGTGTCAAAAAGTGGTCGAAAATTACCTCAAAACACTCGATGCTTGCAACAATTCGCGTGGTGGTCATTAAAATGATGTAGTATTTCACACATAATGTCAACGTTCAAACTTTATAATAAAAAAGAAATATCATGATAAAAAATACTTTATATGTGTTTTATTTACATTTACTTTTGAAACCGCAAAATGGATAACCGTTTATAAAAGTATATAAACAATAAAACGGGAAGCAAGAAGAGATGCTTATGTGAAGGAGAAGGTTGCCAACCCGCTCAAATGAAGTATACATTTATGTGATTAGTACGCGCATCCTACTTTGGCGTCGACATACATGATAAAATAGTGTTAAAATTAACACAACTTTTTCATTACTTAAAATATCTGATTGATATATTTTTTAATTGAGCGATATTTTGCGGCGCTTGTTGAGAGATGCGTACTTTCAAAATTGTCAGGCGTTTTCAAGTGGCGACAGGTTGGAGCTTTGCGATGGTCACTTTAAAACATTAATATATTCATCTTCCAAGTATTATGTTACTTTTTCGGCGAAGTGGATAAGACCGATAACTATATGAATAAATGAATTTCCTGTTAGTTTTCTCCCTTTAGGTATTTCCGCTTCTTTTATAATATTTAAGTAAATATAGGCGTTCACTTTATCTTCCATAGTGATTAATTTCCCTACTCCTACTGCGCATAAACTGTACTGTACATGATTTTTGATATAACTGCATTCTTCTTTCAAATTTTGTTTGCTAACATAAGGAAATATTCTTACAATACGTCCATGCTTGCCAGCTAATACTTTGTGCTGATGGTACTGCATTGCCGTAGCTTTGTAATTGTACACACACTTTTGACACCGAAATTAATGGATTCGTATTCAAAATGTATTTAATTCTTTCCTCAACCCTTCTCGATGCAATTATTTTCGTACCTCCACGTTTTCCAGGACATACCCACTAGTGTTGTTTAAATGCGCGAATAACATTTCCAATGGCAATGGCTGCAATTTTTCTGTGGGAATCGCCAGTTTTATACATTTTAATTATAACATTACGCTCTTCCACTGTAAATTGGTTAAACTTTCCCATTGAAGTACCTAAAAGAGGGACTTGCAAATTTTATCAAGGACTAATGAATTCAATCATTCGTCAGTCATAGAACAGAACTGGGGAACCGGAGAACCGGGTCTCTTAATGAACCGACCGGACTGGATCTTACAAGAACCGAAAATCGGTTCCTACAGGACCGAAAATCGTTTCAGAAAGAACCAAAAATAGATTCAAAAACAGACGAAAAATTTACAAATCACATGTTTATTCAGAAACGTCGTACGTTAAAATACCACTAGCTCGCACTGAGGGAATGAATGTAAACTAAGGAATGAATGTTATTTATTATTTTTTTTTTTTTACTTTATAACGAACATAAAAAGAAATTGAATTTTTGTCAATCTTTTTTATAAACTTTAGCTTTTTCGATAGGGCCTATTTCGTTACCACTTTTTGAGAACCGGAACCGGTATGAATACCCGGTTCGAATGGATCGTCATATCTTCAGTATTTACGATCTGATTTTAAAGTATTGTATTTATGTTTTTTCTCTATGACCGTTTTTCAGGGCCATTGGTTTTAAGTACACCATTGTAGTACTTACCCACAGTTCTTATCACCCTAATATCAAAAAATTAAAACTCGAAATCATCATTAAAGTTTGCTAAGAAAAACTTTTCGACTATTACAGTACAACTACATAATATTGTTACGTTTTTATTTTGTGTACGTTTAATTCTATCTGAATCAACCCTGTTCGATCACTGGATTCTGTTAATAATAATTGCAGTACTTATTTTGTACTAACTATGTCCAACAACAATTTATTTAATCAACTCTATTTAATCAACTTTTTACAATCACTTTTTAATTTGACTTGTTATCGTGTGATGTTGCGTGGATCACTTGATGGTGTTATGTTGCCTCTATCACTTTCAGAGTCGAATTGATTCATCTGTCAATAACTGGCCCTATTTATACTCTGTGGCAACACTACAGAATTTTTCTTTATTTTAGTCGAGTTTCTTCTCCTTCTTTCTCGTTGGCTTGTTGTGGTTATCGCATATTTCTTTTTGTTGACATTAGTTTCGATACCATTATTCGTGTCATTCACAATTAGTAATGAATAACCAACCATCGATACTCCTTACAATATAAAAAAAAATTTGTATTTGTCGTACCCATCAGATCTTCAGTATTTACAGTCTGATTTTAAAGTATCATATATATGTATATTTTTGTATAGAGGATACCAATATTTTTGCTCCAAATTGCCTTGCGAAAATATGTATCTTAAATTCTACTGCGTACTTTTTGGCTCGTGTGGTCTAATATATAGGAAATCAAATTAAAAGACGCACACTGCCATTGTTTGACTTAAGTGTTTCACGAAAATCAATTCGATTTACATAAAACTACTGCAACATTACTGGAACAAAAACATTAAGAAAGGAAGTGAACGAATCGCTTCTGTGAGTCGAGAATATTTCTAGCCTGCTTACCTGCCCACAATCATGTGAGGCTTGTTATAAAAACTATAAATTGGTTTATATACTCCATTGAAGCCAGAGCAGTCAAAATGTCTATTTCTCACGCACTCATCTACATAGTATCCCGTTGTGAGGAGTATTCTTGTCTCTGGCTGGAATTACTTCTACTGACTCCTACCATAAAGAAAAGTTTCGTCAGGACTGACGTTAGTCATGTCATATTGAAGAGGATACATCCAAACTGGGCATCCTCCGCATAACTCTCTCCTCATTTGGATATTATATTTCAAATTTGGGTGAAGTAGCACAGTTGGTTAGTGCTTTGGCCTTATTCACAACGAATTTTCCAAAATCAGGATGCCAAAATTTTAAAAAGGTCATCTGTTTGAAAACTTGGTATGCAGTATTATTAAGATATGTATGAACATTATACATTTAGGCAAACATTGCCGAAAAGCGATCGCATCTGAATGTAACGGTAGTTTCATTCAAAAAACTAATTATTTATTATTTATTATTATTTAATTCCATTTTAGTTCACATATAAGATATAATAATCTTTTACATGCGCAGAGTAAACATGAAATAACAACTTCAACATCAAAGATATTAACAACAAATTGCTTAAAAAATAAAGGAATAAAGTAATTGCTTAAAACTAAATAGGGCTGTCGAGAAAAGGGAAAAGGGAAAAGAAAAAGAAAAGAAAAGAAAGTGCGTGTGAAAGAGAGAGAGAGAGAGAATGAAAGAAAAGAAAAGAAATGAAAAAAAAAATTTAATTAGGGTTTGTTAGAGAAATGTAGAAGAATTAGGTGCTTAAAGTTTGCCATAGTAACAGCATTTTTAATATGTACCGGAAGTGAATTCCACAATCTAATAGCGCTAACGGAGAATAACCTACTAGAATTTTTGAAATTAAAACTTGGTATAAGAAGATTTCTGCCTCTACCCGACCTACAGAATTGAAGCTTATCATACAAGTACGCTGGACTCTGCGAGTGGATAAGTCTGTATAAAAAGATGCAATTTCTAGCATCAAGATAATTAGAAAAATCAACACCAAGAATATTTCCACTATAGGCCGAGACATGATCAAACTTTTTTAACTGTGACAAAGCTCAGAAAAAGTGATGTCACAAGTGTTCTGCCGTTCGGAACCGGCTAAAATAAGTAGGTCCCTTCTAATACTGTCTAAATTTAAGACGCACAACAGTAATGGAAGAGAACCTCGGCCAATGAGCCCTTTGGGGCTTTAAGTGCCACATATTTATTTATTTATTTTTTAATAATTTTTTCTTATAAAGAAAAAGTTAAAATTATGCTTATTTTGTAAAATTTAGAACAATGAAAAATGTATGATACTATGAGGAATAAAATACGAAGTATTCTTTACATATATGGTTACTGGTAATTCGGTGAATATGGTGTCCATGATGACGATGTGTTTCCTGCTGGTTGTTGTCTGCTGTACTTAGCTTTTTTAATAGTTTTGTTGCAGCTTTTGTTGTTGAAGTCTAATGATAAAAACAGTAACTTCCTCTTTATCAAAGTTCGATTTTTGTTTCGGCAATGAGAGCGAGATTATTTACATTAGGTTGATCTTCTTGCTGTTTTGTCATGGAAGTGTTATCTGGATTATTATCTTGGTTTAATTGAAAGTTGGTTTGGTGTGCTTGTGGGTTGATGCTGGTGTCTAATGCGTCCAATGGTTTGATTCGACCGAAATTTTTTTTTTATGGAATGGTATGAACAATAGCTCGCAAAGTGGGTTTTGTGTGTACCGCACTGCTAAGCAATATTGTCGATGTGAAACTCTGTACTCCTGGTGTAAGTGTTTAATGATTGAAGTAATAATGAATATGTAATTTTGGTTCTGTTGTTTATCATTTTCTTCTGATGTGGATCAAAATCCATTGTCACTGATAAATACAGTAGCTGAAATATTTCATTCGGTTGTGGTTGCATAGCTATTATTGTTGATGTCTCTTTGGTACGTCGCGCCGGCTAGGTACGCCAAAGTTATTGTTTGTAAATTTTATTGTTTTGTAAGTTTGTTATGGGTACTCGCTGTACTGGGCCTGCTTTGCTTTCTGCTCTGGGTTTATTTGTTCTTTACTGCCTCAAGGATAGCTTTTTGTCATAATTTTCTTGATTGTTACTGTAGTTAATGCTGTTAATGTTGCTGCGTTGGCATCTCTCGAAATTTCACTGTATGAGTTGATATTGGTTTTTCGTGGACATATTGATGCTCTCTTGTGTTTGCAGGGGAATTACCAGATTCCTTTTCAATAATAGATCATTTATATTTACTATATATATTATAACTACTATATCTACTATATCACTTATTTAGTTAATTTTTCTTATTAAGATATGCATATATTCTTATATTCCATATAAAAATAATTTTTTTTTTTGTAATACGAGGGCGAATTGATAAAGAAGCTACCTAAGTACGAAAAAGGCAGCACAAACACAAAAACTTTTTGAAATTGCGATCTGTCAAACGTCAGTTCTTAAAATTTCACCCAAATTCATCGATTAGTGACAGGAAAAAGTCACTAGGAGCTAAATCTGGACTATAAGGTGGATGATCAACCAATTCGAAGTGTATGTTACGTAAGTTTAGCATCGTATCTAATGCTGTGTGAACCGGTGTGTTGTCTTAAAGAAAGAGCACTTTTTTCATCTTTAAATGTGGTCGTTTTTTCTTGATTGCATCATTTAGTTGATCCAATAATGCACGATAATACTTTCCTGTGATTCTGGATCCTTTTTCAAGATAATCGATAAGCAATATTCCGAGTGCATCCCAAAATACAGTGGCCATAACCTTGCCAGCCGATTTCATTGCCTTCGCGTTCTTGGGAGCACTTCCACCAACTTCCACCCATTGTTTCGATTGAATTTTTGGTTTCAGGTGTGTAGTGGTGGACCCACGTTTCATCAACAGTTATTAATCGACGCCAAAAATCAACAGGATTACGCTTTATCATGTCCAAACACCGCTGTGAAGTGGTCTCTCGAACTCGTTTTTGTTCGACACTGAGCAAACGCGGCACCCATCTTGCCGATAGCTTTTTCATATGCAAATGTTCATGCAAAATGTTGAACACACGTTTATATGGGATTTTTACCATTTCAACAATATCACGCAACTTGACTCGGCGATTATTCATAACGATATCGAGGATTTTCTTGATATTTTCTTCAGTAACTCCCTCTTTTGGCCTTCCTTGATGGTATTGTTGCAGTGCTTGTTCGGCCGCATTTAAATTCAACAATCCAATATTTTATCATGTAATCTAACGGAGCAGACTCACCGTAATGTTTATCGAGCTTTTCTTTTGTCTCTTTCGCCGTTTTCCCTGTCAAATAATAGTGTTTAATCACTGCACGAAATTCGCTTTTTTCCATTTTTCAAGAAACACAAAAGTTGGTTACTTCAAACGATTACAACAAATAAACTAATCGATGAATTTGGGTTTTTGTGTTTGTGCTGCCTTTTTCGTACTTAGGTAGCTTTTTTATCAATCCGCCCTCGTACAGCATATACAACTCATGGTTGTATTTTATTCGATACTCGCAACCAACGCAAATAGGTCAAAAGATCTTACATTTCTCTACAAAACTACAATCATTCTTTCATTTGAGATAGAAAGTGTCCAAGCTTCGGCGAACTATGGACAGGCATATTGAGAAACTTGTAGAGATTGGTTTTCGTTTCTCGAGAGAGGGCTAAACTTCTCAATTGATTGCTTAGCCCAAAGTAGCACCTGTTACCACGAGTGTTCCTTCACAATATCAACAGGCTGACTGGTTCCAAGATAGAGGAAACCCTTCGTTACTTCAAAATCGTAGTTGACAACAATGACGTGCTGTCCAAGACTCCAGGACTCTTAGTTTGTTGACACCAGGTACTTCGTCTTATCTGGTTCACCGTAATACCCACTCCCTTTACAACTCTAAGAATTCTGCTCTGACTGCTCGCGTGTTTTACGGATTATGTTAATATCATCGGCACACGCCAACAGCGTGACACTTTTGTTGAATATAGTGTCCTGGATCAGCAGCTTATATTATTTTCTCCATAATGAGGTTGGAGAAGTCGCACGATAACAAATCACCTTGTCTGAAACCCCGTTCCGTACTGAACGGCGGGCAGAGGTACTTCCCGATTTTCACTGCACAACGAGAGTGTCATTCTGCAAAGACGAATGAGCTTAGCAGGAATACGGAACTCAGACGTTGTTATGCAGAGGTAATGCCTTAGCGGAATGTCGAAAGCGGCTTTATAATAAACAAATAGATGGTGTGTGTCGATCTGTTTTTCATGGGTCTTCTCCAGGATTTGGCGTAGGGTAAAAATCTGGATGCTGGTGGATTTACCGGGTCTGAAGTCACATTGATAAGATCCAATCAGGTTGTAAAGGATAGGCTTCAACCTTTCACACAGTGCGCTCAATAGAACCTTACATTGGGTGCTAAGAAGACTTATTCCAAAGTACTTACACCGAACGTATTCTGTTTATGATCTGGTGCAAGCTTGTAAGCAGCTCACCGCCTCCGGTCTTAAACAACTCTTCAGGCGGGTCATCAGTACCTGCAGCTTTGTCTGTTTTTTTCATTGCAGCTTATTGGTGTCTAGTTTTCTGTGTGGCACTTAGTTTGTTCTTCAGGACACATAAACGTGTTGGCACCGTAGCTGCAACAAGGTAGTAATCCGGATCGATTTCACTCTCCTTTCCTGGTTATAGGTCCGAAAGGTACTTTGGCAGAGCTTCTCCTGCAGTAGTGTTGTGCGTATTAAATTTTGGACAGTATTAGAAGCGACCTACTTATATTAGACGGTTTCGTACAACTGAACCCTTGTGACACCACTATTTTCGAGCTTTGACGCAGAACTCTTTTAGAAGCTTTTTCATTGGTACTGCTGGAAGAATTGCAAATTGCTTACCAGCTGGTGGGTATCATCCGAAAGAAACATTTCGATAGTTATGCTTCAGCCGTGGATTAAACACACCACCTACACTATTCTACGTCACTATTTTTTAAAAAC
Source organism: Megamerina dolium (assembly GCA_963854835.1). Classification (NCBI taxonomy): domain Eukaryota; kingdom Metazoa; phylum Arthropoda; class Insecta; order Diptera; family Megamerinidae; genus Megamerina; species Megamerina dolium. Next base: position 12,371,459 of record OY978530.1, read on the forward strand.
GAGACCGGCGAGAACATAACCCTCAATGGTGATCACAATAGAGCCCTGATCGCTGATTAATTCGTACCCGAATTGAATGCAATGGTTACTGAAGATATATTTTTCCAACAGGACAGCTCCACATAGTCATGGAAGAGGAAATTGTGCGAACTAGTGCCGAGATACGTAAATGGGATTTCCAAATTACGCTATGTACGTGCCAGTCGCGGGACCAATATTCCCGAAATTATATTCAATTATTAATTGCTATTATTGCTAAAAGCGATTGCCGTAACTCAGTGGTTAGTGTGTTCGCCTTCTGATCTGTAGGTCGTGGTTCAATCCCCGGCTGATGCATAACAAATTTAATATCGATAAGATTTTTCTTTCGAATGGTACCCACCTGTCGGCAAGCAATTGGCAATTCTTCCGACAGTAACAACTTGACATGAAAAAGCTTCTTAAAGAACTCTGTGACAAAGCTCAGAAAAAGTGATGTCACAAGTGTTCTGCCGTTCGGAACGTGCTAAAATAAGTAGGTCCCTTCTAATACTGTCGAAATTTAAGAAGCACAACAGTAATGGAAGAGAAGCTCGGCCAATGAGCCCTTTGGGGCTTTAAGTGCCACATATTTATTTTTTTTTCAATTACAAAAAATTAGTTTCAAGATAAAGTTAGTTTGCAATTACATATTCTAATTATTTTATTTAAATACTAAAATAAAATGCCAAATAAACACAAACCAACTACAACTTTTACAGTTTTATGTCATATTTTTCTACGATTCCCTAATTATAAAAACCTACAAAACGTACTTGTAGGTAATTTAGGAGACTTATTGATACTGTCACGGTTTTATTTTCTGAGCGTTTAATTATACTCGAATCAACCCTGTTCGACTACTGGATTCTTTCAATAATAATTGCAACATTTATTTATTCTGTTATTCTCATTGATGTTACGACCGCAAATTTTAAATCGACTGGCAGTCTTAACTTGTTTCCTAAAATGACCATTGTTGGTGTAGAGGCTGCGCGGATCGATATGCCATTACGAACATTGGTATATGCACATCCCAGTCTTTTTGGAATTTATCCACAATGTTGTGTACTATTTTTCCACAACACTCACTAAGTACCTAACGGCTAGACTCAAGGGTGTAACGGACAAGATTAGCACCTAGACCTAATATCCTAAATATCCTTCGAGACTATCACACTAGTTAGCTGAAATAAAACAAGTATACTTTATCAATGATACTTGCGATTTTGGCTATTCGCTTTACTCCTGGTGTTACTTTCAATTTTGCATTTTTACACTAATACTGGAGGGCCTCGTAAGGAAGAACTTCACACTCGGTACAAGACTCACAACTGAAAGCGACTGCCTTCAGTAAGCAACATCGCAACATCTCTCCCTTCTCTCAGGAAAAAAAAAATTATCATTATGAAATAATAATAATATTTTTTATAAAGAAAAAGTTAAAATTATGCTTATGTTGTAATATTAAGAACAATTCAAAACCCATGAAACTTATGTGGAATAAAATTCGAATTATGGTGCCCATGATGATGATGTTGTTGTTGCTGGTTGTTGTCTGCTGTACTTGCTTTTTTAATAGTTTTGTTGTAGCTTTTGTTGTTGAAGTCTAATGATAAAAACAGTAACTTCCTCTTTATCAAAGTTCGATTTTTGATTCGGCAATGAGAGCGAGATTATTTACATTAGGTTGATCTTCTTGCTGTTTTGTCATGGAAGCGTTATCTGGATTATTATCTTGGTTTAATTGAAAGTTGGTTTGGTGTGCTTGTGGGTTGATGCTGGTGTCTAATGCGTCCAATGGTTTGATTCGACAGAAAAGTTTTTGTCTTTTTTTATGGAATATTATGAACAATAGTTTGCAAAGTGGGTTTTGTGTGTACCGCACTGCTAAACAATATGTGAAACTCTGTACTTCTGGTTAAGTGTTTAATGATTGGAGCAATAATGAATATGTAATTTTGGTTTTGTTGTTTATCATTTTCTTCTGATGTGGATCAAAATCCATTGTCACTGATAAATACAGTAGCTGAAATATTTTACTCGGTTGTGGTTGTGTAGCTATTATTTTTGATTGCTACGTCGCGCTGGCTAGGTACGCCAAAGTTTATGGGTTGTAAATTTTATTGTTTTGTAAGTTTATTATGGGTACTCGCTTTACTGGGCCTGCTTTGTTTTCTGCTCTGGGTTTATTTGTTCTTTACTGCCTCAAGGATAGTTTTGTGTCATAATTTTCTTGGTTCTTAGTGTTGTTAAAGCTGTTAATGTTGCTGCGTTGGCATCTCTCGAAATTTCATTGTATGAGTTGATATTGGATTTTCTTGGACATACTGCTGCTCTCTTGTGCTTGTAGGAGAATTACCAGATATGTTTTCAGTCTCGTGCTATCCCTCGACCCGCGAACAATTGTTTACGACCGAGTGAATAAGAGGATCCTACTGATATCAAAAAATTATCAAAAGAGCCCAAAAAAACCATAATTATATTAATAATAATAAATAAAAAACAAAACAAGCAATAAAATATCTGATCTGTTTTCTCTGAGGTAAAAAATAATAATAATAATAACAATAATAAAAGAGATAACTACAATTAATAAAGTCTAATTAATCTATACGATGATGAAACCACCTGATCGCGGAAAAACGGTAAACTCATCTCCGTTTCTCTTCGATATAGACAACACTAAAACTTTGAAAAATGCGATTGAAGGCCAGAAGTATCTAATGATGACAAGAAGAGAAAGTAGCGATACTCTTACTAACGTCTCTCCATTTTTGATTAAAAAGTAATAGACAACGTGACCGATGGCGAAGTTGAAATGTGTAAAAAATTTCGCAGTGGAAACATTCTAATCAAAACTAAAAACACCTCTCAAGCCATGAAATTAGTAAAATTAGTTTCTCTTACCCCATCAATAAAAATAGAAGTTACTGAACTTAGCTCTCTTAACTACTCTAAGGGAGTAATATACTCTAATGACCTGAGAGGAATTACCGATGAAGAAATTCGCAATGAACTCTCTAACTAAAATGTATCCGAAGTTAAGAAAATACTAAATAAAATAGACGGTCAACTTAAAGAAACTGGCTTAATCATCATAACTTTTGCAGTACCGACACTACCAGCTCATGTGAATATAGGCTACGAAAAAGTTAACATCAGACCATATATTCCTCTCCCATTGCGCTTCCGAAATTGTTTTAGATTTGGGCACTATACTAACCTCTGTAAAAACTATAAGTTATGTATGATCTGTGCTAATAAAGAACATTTGAACTCTAATAATGAGTGCACAAGCCCTAATATGTATATTAACTGCAAAGAGAGCAACTTTTCCGACAGTAACCATTCCGTATTCTCCAAAACATGTCCTGTTCTTTAGGAGATCCAAGCAATAATTACTCTGCAGAAAACCGATATGAGAACGGCAAAAACAATCTACGATGATCGTCACCAAAACTCAACGTACTCTTCCATTCTCAAACATAATGGAAGCAACCATCACAGTGTAAGCTCAAATGCAACAATTATCAACGACAAACACATACATTTACCAACAATCCCAAAACGTACATTCACGACCGAATTTCTTATACCAATATTGGCATATGGTGAAACTGCCACTGTTCAACCGGAAAAATCTAACCGCTCTCAGATCTCATATAGTGACGTCGACGTCAGCGACGAAGGATAAAGAACATTAAGCTCTGCCGGATATAATTTAAGATTATATGCTAAGACCACCAAAATTGATATCTTTCCTTTAAATACACCAAAGAGACTTAAATCTCAATTAAAAGCTCTAAATACAAATTGCAACAATAATAAGATAAAGAAACCGTCCGATACTCACCAAAAATCGATTTCAGATGATTCTATGCTTCTTGACGACGAGCTATATATTTACCATATATTATATATATATACATATAATATATTACAATATATTTATATTTATATTTATAAGTTTCTTTTATATTTACATAATATTTACTTTGTTTATTTATTTATATAGTATTATTATACATATATCGTACCAATAGCAGCAATGGCCCTTTGAATAATTCAATGGAACATGACTGGATATTCCAATAATTATAATGAGCTATTAATCTTAATCAAACACTACAACCGAAGATTATTCCAATACAGGAATACCACCTCCACTCCCTTTCCAACATCCCAATCCAAATCAATTTTAGCCTATATTCCCTTAATTATGCGAACTCACCATATGTGGAGTTGCATTATTAATCCACTCTTCAATTCAACATAAACAAAATATTATCAGCAATAACTGCGATGCAATAGCAGTTGAAGTCTGTTCAAAACTAAAGTTCAATATAATTTCAACGTATATATCTCCACAGACTAACTTCAATATCTCCAACCTCCAAAATGTATTTAATTCTCTTAACAATTCATCGCTAATAACTGGAGATTTTAACAGCTGGCATACTAACTGGTGCTCTCCAAAAAACAACAAAAGAGACACTATTCTCTCGAAATTGATTAGCCAATTAAATTTTCTTTTATTCAATAACGGTACCCCAACTCACTTCAGTACACATCGCACTTTCTCACATATAGATTTATCTTTCTGCTCACCTTCTCTTGCAATCAGCTCTAAATGGAAAGTAAGCAATGATCTTGCAGGCAGCGACCATTTTCCAATAATTATTGATTTTTTTTTTTTCAATTAACAATCATCCTAATTCCGTAACTCGCCCATGTTTCAAGGTGGACTCTGCCTATTGGACACTATTTATTCAAAACTGCATCCAGCATAATTCCATCCACGAAATTTCCTCCAATATCAATAAGGAAGCTGCCAATATAAAAAAAATAATCCTTTAATCTGCCTCCGTATCAATACCTCATTCCTCTTATAACAGAAGACCATACTCAGTTCCTTGATGGAATCCACAATTAAACCAGCTCAAAAAAGACAGAAATGTTTCTTGGCACACCTTCAAAAGAAATATGAGCTTAACCAATATGCTAATCTACAAGGAAGTAAAATTAAAACGTGAATTAAAAATAGCTAAAAGAGAATCCATCATGATCTTCACAGCCAAAATAAACCAATCAACTCCACTCGGAAAAGTTTTGAGCAATATCAGACGATTCACTGCATTCTTGATCCAAATTCTCCATTGCAATATACCACAGACAAAACCCATATCTCTAACAATTCCTCCTACTTTAAATTTATCAGATAGAGTACCTCCAACCATGCCCAAGTGCACTTATAATTGAACAAGAAAACAACCAATTGGAATTATCGTCAGCTTTAAACAAACTGAACAGCAATACACCAGGTATTGATCGAATAGCTTACTCTATGATTCGCTAAGCATCATCTGTAATGAACAACAGATTATTGTGCTTCTACAACAACATCTTCAACAACTATCTCCCTTAACAATATAAAGTTAGCCTTGTAGCACCTATCTTAAAACCAATATGTGACAAAACTCAAACCAAATCCTACAGACCGATATCGCTTAACTCATGTATGTCAAAGGTCCTTGTCAAAATAATCGCTAACAGATGATGGTGGTTTGTCACTACGAACAAACTACTATATAGTCAGCAGTTCGGATTTAAAAGAGGCAAATCGACAACTGATACTTTGCTATATGTAGTTTATCTGATTGCGAACTGCCTCTCTAAAAAGAAACAGTTAGCAATAATATCACATGACTTTGAAAAGGCTTTTGATAAAATAGGTATACACACAGTTATAGACCAACTAATCGTATGGAAAGTAGGACCAAAAGTGATTAATTATGTTAAATGTTTCATGACCAACAGAAAAATAATAATGCGAATAGGCAAGTTCACCTCGACCTTAAACCGCTCCATAATGGGATCCCTCAGGGGTCGCCACTTTCGGTAATCCTCTTCCTAATAGCCTACAACAAATTAAGCCACGTCATGGCACGCCAAAAAGAAATCGACTTCTGTGGTCATGCTGACGATTTTACCATTGTAGTTCAACTAGACCAAAAGAAAAATCCCACTATAGATTTGACAATATTATTTCAGAAAATCTCAAACTGGTGTGAATACTCTGGTGCTGCCCTTTCTACTCCGAAATGCAAATTTATACACATTTGTCGGAAACACAACTGTAACTGCACCGTTATTGCTAATAACATCCACATCCCTGAAGTTGATAACTTGAAAATCCTAGGGTTATACATTAACAAAAGATACAGATGAGACAAACACATTGAATACCTCAACAGTTTCTTAACAAAACAGCTCGATGTGGTAAAATGGCTATCCAAAGTTAAACTCAATTGCTCCACACGTTCTCTGCTGCAAATAGTAAAATCGCTCATAATATCAAAAATCAACTAATGTCTAGTATTTTATGGTTTCTGTGGTAAAACACTCCTAAATAAAATTAAAATTACCCTCAACGCGGCTCTAGGTGCATTTCGCTCTACACCGATACACAATATGTTTTTTGAGGCTAATTTCCTCACTCTTGAAAATTAAAGACAATTACTCCTTAGCAAAATAAGTAAATCAATTCTTTACAGTCGCGACACGCCCTTATTCAGCATCATAAAAAAAATTATAAAAACCCGTACCTTACAGAAAACCTGCTCTCAGTTGAATATACCACTTTTGCCACTTAAAATCACGACAGCTCATCTCCCTCTCTGGCATCTCAAGCCATCATCAATCAATAATCAACTCCATAGATTTAGCAAATCCTCTACACTTCCTTTTCATTTCCGATCATCATTCTTTGGGATAAGAGATGAGCTATCCAATTATTATTTTATTTATTTTATTATTATTTTAGTCACACGGTATCACAAGCTACAGCGTTACAGACGAAAGCAAATTTATTCAGCAGCAGTGTTTTCAGCAGAAGTTATCGCCATCTACGAAGCTATTAAGTACGTTAATAACAGACAAGGCAACTTTGCAATATGCTCCGACTCACTTTCCTCCCTTAACGCCATATCTAATATTCAAAATAATGATTTTTATGCTACCCACATTAGAAATTTCTTAATCGACAAATCACCAAGAATCATTCTAAATTGGGTCCCTGGACATGTTGAAATTTAATTCAACGTGATCACTGACCGCGCCGTAAAATACGCTTGCTCTGCCCTGTTATTTCTACGCCCAACTACAATTTCACTGATATCAAATATCACTAAATGTCACCTAAAACTTGAATAAGATAATTTGAAACACTACCTCGAGTTGGTACAAGGATATAAACGCAGCTCGCATACATCTTCACGACTATTTACCTGAAACAATAAACAGATTGGACAGTATCAAAATAATCCGCCTGAGATTAGGCCATACTAAAATATCCCATGGGTATTTGATGAGAATTGAGTCTAATGCCCTATGTAATTGCGCTCTCGAAATCCAAAATAACCTGCTATTACATTACCTACGTGAATGTCCAGAGTATCATACGTTTTGCCCTTTAAACCTCCTCTCTAACCCTTCCCCGACTAATATTGTAAAAATATTGAAGTCCTTTAAAGCTTCCAGATTGTATTACCAATTATAGTAACTGTCTTATTGTAACTCTCTCCTTTTATCCATAAGCAGCTGAAGGTCATTGCTGCTACACTCTCAATTAGGTATTAATTTAGTTAATACTCTAATTCTGTCAAATAAATAAATAAATAAATATATCATTTGCATTTACTATATATATTATAACTACTATATCACTTATTTAGTTAATTTTTCTTATTAAGATATACATATATTCTTATGTACCATATAAACATAATATACTTAATTTTTTTTTTAAAGGTGTTAAAAATGCATTGTTGTTTGGTACAAAAATATAGTGACAACATTGCATTTTCGTATTGTAGGTGGTACGGTTTTCAATATTATCCATTGGAAACGGAGCGTATTTATATATATATATATATATATATATATATATATATATATATATATATATATATATATATGTATATATATGTATATATATATATATATATATATATATATATATATATATATATATATATATATATTGGTTTTTAATTATTTTTTGTTTGTTTTGTAGTCAACCTAGCCAACCTATTGCCTATTTATCATATTCCTTCAGATAAATCCTAACGTATTCTTACTATACTGTATTTACTGTATTATTCTTATCCTCTAGTTGTAATTTCCTTAAAATATTGTATTATTTTTGGATGCATCCTCTATAATTATCCCGCCCAGTGCGCAAAAGTATCCACACACCGAATTACAATTCAACGCGATCAATTGCAACAGATGTCTTTTTACGCATGAACACTGGGCCTACCTCTTTCTAATTTGCAAAATATTCTAAATTTGTACATTAATTCCATAACTTCTTGTGTTTCATATCTAAATATTTAGTTCTTCTTTGCTATGACTCTTATTGTCTCTTTTTATTTGTCTTAATCCCTTCGAAAAGCTGTATATATATTTTTTTTGTTGGTGTTCCAGCGCTGATGCTGCACTTTATCCACAGTCTAGTACTTTCCAATTTCGACTTCAGCTATTTCTTTAGTGTTCCTATATATCTTGAGGGACCCTATATTCATTCCCATAATTGTCAGTCGATTAAATTTATTTCCATACATCTATGGTGAGCATATTCTAAAACGCCATTTGATTCATGATGTATTATTATTATTTTTTCTTGCATCTAGAAATTGATTATTTTAATAAATATTCTTATATGTTAGAATTATTTTAATTATCATGTTTGCTCGTGTTACGTGCATTTTATCTGTAATTTGATTCTTGTATATCTACTCGTATATACTTTAGTATTTTGGGTGTCGTTCTCTCGTTATTGTACAGGAGATGCATTGTTATGCATTTTGTTTAATATGTCAAAGTACTATTAATTTTATTATTATTATTATTTTTTTTACGGAATTTTGTTTTTTGCATTTTTGTAGTGTTGTGTATTTTGTTTAGACTGAATATTTAATTCTCTTGTATCTTTGTTTTGTACATTTCGTTCTCGGTATTATGTTATTGTAGGGTGTTTTTTGTAGAGGTATGGATCATCGAATTTAATATTCTAATTTTGGTGGAAAGGTTGTATTAAATTATTGTGGAACTTTTTCCATTTTCGTCCGATTTGTATAGTCGTTGTTACTGGACTGTTTATGTTTACTATTTCGTAGGGTCCAGTCCAAATGGGACTAAATTTGTTTTTCCTCGTTTGATTTTTTAATAAAACCTTTTCTCCTACTGTAAAACTTATCGGGTATATGTTCTTGTCATACTGTCTCTTGGCGTTTTCCTTTGCCTTTTCCTGATTTTCCTTAATTAGTTCATGGGACCTCCGTATTTAAAATTTTAATAACGTATTTTGGTCTTCTGCGTTGTTCAATGGTGTTCTTTTGGTTTTTAGATTTGTTGGCCTGTCGGTGTTAAAGCCGTATAGTATGATGAAAGGTGTTCGTTTGGTGGTAGTATGTACTGCATTGCTGACGCCAACCACTGATCCGAATTTGAACCATCTTCTTTAACGAAACGAAACGAAGATATTCCGTTGAGGGTCTATGACTTCTTTCTAGAGAACCGTTTGTTTATGGGTGATATGGCGTTATATGTAATATTTTGATATAAAATTTGTACCATTATCTGTGACTAAAATTTTTGGTATGTTGTAGCCTTGTAAAAAGCTTTTGCTACTGTGCTAGATTCTGCATCAGGAATAGGTACACAAATGAAAAATTTTGAAAAATCATCTTGAAAAGTAAGAATGTACTTATTTCCCGATGTGGTTTCTGGGATAATTATATATATAACATATAGAATTATATATATAAAATATAACATATATATAATATATAGAATTATATATATACACTAGCGTTACCCGGCGCGCTTCGCTACGCAAAAAATTGATTGCTAAAAACATTTGATTTCTAAACACAATAATGTACAAAATAAAATGAAATAATTTTTATCTTTATTTCGGAAAAAGAAAAGCAACGTTCAATTTAATACAATTGTATACACAAAATTTTTTGTTTTATTTTGTGGTGCATAAATAAACAAATTTTTCGGTGCTCCAACTCTTGAAGATGCAACGTACAGTTGACCGTGAGAAAAGCAAGCTTCCTCTATATTAACTCCACACACCTGGAGCGTTTGCCCTTGGGCTTTGTTGACGGTCATAGCAAAAGATATCCGAACAGGGAATTGAAGACGTTTAAATTCGAATGGCATGTCCGTTGGTATTAATGGGATGCGCGGTATTAGTACAATTTCACCTTTTGCTTTGCCAGTGAGAATTGTTGCTTGAATTTAATTTGGCATCAATTTCTTCACTGAAAGTCTCGTCCCATTACAAAGTTTCGGTGCATTAAGATTTCGGAGAAGTATAATCGATGAACCAACTTTCAAATTCAAATTATGCGGTGGCATGCCTGGTGGTTCCAAAGAATTTAAAAATTCGACTGGATAATTGACTGCGTCTTCATCATTCATAGCAGTATCAATGGATTTATACCTTACCGAATCACCTGGCAATTTTTCCTGGATGTGGAAATTGATTTCATTGACATTGATATTTTTTGGTGCTAATATTGCACGTTGCCGTAACCAATCAAGGTTATTGTAATTTTGTACAATATTTTTAAAAACGCGATCAATGAGTTCTTGTTTTGATGATACAATTATGCAAAAGTTATTCGGTAACGTGATAAACCCATTTTTATCACTTGTAATTTTTCCATCGCCAATCTTTAGCAATTGCTTTGAAAACTCATGTGCTGATGAATCATTTTGAAGACGCACACGCATATTGGTCGTCAACGAAAGCCTTTGTACGTGTTCCCACAAAAATGAACTTTTCAAACATGCATTAATTTCATCAGCTGGTGTTGATCTCGGAATAACAGGCAACGTTTGACGAAAATCACCAGATAACAATATTAATGCACCGCCGAACAGCTGTGAACTCCGTCTAAAATCTTGTAATGTTCGATTTAAGGCTTCCAAAGATTTTTTATGGGCCATTGGACATTCGTCCCATAAAATAATGGATGTTTGTTGTAAGACTTTAGCCATTCCAGAACTCCTTGATATATTGCATGTTGGTGTTTCAATTGCTTGCATGTTTAATGGCAATTTCAAGGCGGAATGTGCTGTGCTGCCGCCATCAAGTAATGTAGCTGCAATACCGGAAGAAGCAAGTGCCAATGCGATTTTTTGTTCCGACCGAATCGTTGCCAGTATCAATGAAATCAAAAATGTTTTTCCAGTGCCGCCAGGTGCATTAAAAAAATTTAATCCACCAGTGTTGTCATTGACAGCTTGCATCACTTTGTCATATGCATCTTTTTGTTGATCATTTAATTTTGGAGTATACGTTTGTACGAACGCACGCAATTCATCACGATCGAATTGCTGTTCGCGTTGCAATTCTCGTTCAAATAAATCATGCATTGAACGATTTGGTGGAGCCAATCCTAATTGCCCTAATGCTTTATTTGAAATCGTAAGGCACAAATCTTCGATCATTATCAAGGCTTCATTATACATTTCCAATGTCAGCAGCAATGCGGGATCAGTTGAACGATGTCGAAGTCGAATCAAAATGTCTTCAGCCATGAAATCTTTGTATTTATTCCACAATTCCAGTGGATTTGATGGAAAACATGTTGATATTATGATCGCAAATAACATACGAATTTGATTTGGTGGAGATGCAATTGATGCATCACTCACCAAAAGTATGTCTGTTCGCAACGAAAGCATCATATAAAAGAACTTAAAGCACATAAGATAACTGTCAACTGAATTCCAATGACAGCAAATTAATATTAACATAATGAATGCACTTAAAACCACATTTGACAACTGTGTCCACATAAACAGTTATACAGTACAACAGAAACGCTCATAAGCGGCTGTTTATTTGTTGCTGTTTTCCCATACAGGCATTTCGTATGAGAGGAAACCATTACTCACATCAAATGTCATAACTCAGGAACGACTGCACCGATTCCAAACAACCTTCACACAAACTACCTCCTCATAGATGGGAACGAACTCTAAAATTTTTGTGTCAATCGGTTGGGCGGTTCTTGAGTTATAAGATTACCAAGGAAATGTAATATAGAATTATATATATACATATAAACCTTTTCAAATGGCTTAGATGGTGTATCGGTCAGTATCATTGGCATTTTCGTGAGTCTTGAGCTCTTGTTAGTTTGATATTTTTTACAATTTTTAACATATTCCTTAATCTGGCTTCGCATGCCTTTCCACCTGTACTGTCTTCTAATCCTGAAATAAGTTTTCAAAGCACCATGTCGCCCTCCTAAAGGTGAATCATGGAAGTTGCGAAGTATCGTCGATATATCCTTCTCATCAGTGAGACGTTCCGCATTCTTGTTCTCCTGATTTTCTGCATTTTCAATTAGTTCTAACTCGTCATCAGAGCTTTCATTAGGCTCTTCTTGGCTTTCGGTTTCGTCGACTTTATTCCTCGCCATACAACGAGTCACAACCATTGTTGACTCCTGATTCGGTTGTGGAACTCTGCGGAGCGTTCAAGTTCTTTTTGCCTGGTTTATAAATTACTTCAAAATCAAATTCGGATAATTTGTGCGTGATGTCAGATCCTATAGGTTCCTCGAACTGGTTGGTGGTCGGTGTAGATTTTGAACGGTCTACCGAGTAGATAAGCTCTATAATTCTTCACAGGCCACACGATGGCCAGGAATTCCTTTTCGATGGTGGGTACTTTTTCTCAGTATCACTGAGCGCCCTGCTCGCAAATGCTATTAGTCTATCTTTTCCAATTTCACCTTGAGATAGAATTGCATCTACAGCCTCGTTGCTGGCATCTGTTGTTAACACAAAAGGTTTATAAAAATTTGAGTAGGCTAAAATTGGCGGAGAGCAAATTGCTTGCTTCAAATCTTCAAAAGCTTTCTGATGATTGGCAGTGCCATACTAGTCATATTCTCCCCAAATTTTCAGTAATAACTTACTAAACCTAAAAATGCCTGAACATTTTTCTTATTTTTTGGCACAGGAATATTTTTAACACATTCCACCTTACCAGAGTCTGGTAACGCTCCTTCTTCAGTGCATTTATGGCCTAGGTGAATTATCTATTTTTGTAGAAACTGGCGCTTTTCTGTATTTAACTTCAAGTTATGTTTACGTAAAAGTCCAAATACTCTTCGTAAACGCGACTCATGTTGTGCAAAGTTGAGACCATAGACGACGATGTCATCCAAGTAGACAAAACAATCTATACCTTGGAGTCCTGTTAGTACATGGTTCATTAGTCTTTGGAAGGTGGCAGGGGCTACTGTTAATCCGAAAGGCATTCTATTAAATTCATAGTGCCTGTACTAAAAGCTGTTTTTTCTCTGTTTTTTCAATAACACTTGATGATACCTACTGGCCAAATCAAGTGTAGTGAAATATCTACAATGACCTAATGACCTAACTGGTCTAATATTTCATCGATGCGGGGAATGGGAAAAACTTGTTTAATAGTGGGGTCATTTAATTTCTTGAAATCTACTACTAACCTCCATTTTCTTTTACCATCTTCTCCCGCTTTCTTTGGCACCAAAATTATGGGAGAATTCCAGGGAGATGAGCTGGGAATAATTATGTCGTCTTCCAACATTTTGTTTACTTGCTTATTGATTTCTTCCGTATGCACTTCTGGTAGACTGCACTGTCTTTGGTTGATTGGCGCCTGGTCTGCTTTTATTGGTATTGTGTTTTTACACCTGTGGTGTGAGACAGTTTGTCGCCTTCCAAGAAGAATAAATCGTGGAATGACTTAAGTATTCCATCTATGGATCTCTTTTCCTCAATGTTTAAGTTTTCCTCTAGCTTAATTGTTTCTAATATTTTGGTAACCCTTTTTTTGGCTATCAGTTTCCTTAATGTTATTTATTTTATGATTTATGTCGTATTTTTCGTGTTCTTAATGATTAAATTTAATTTTAATAATTAAAAGCTAATTATTTACAATGTATGCATCTGTATTCGTGTTGAGAATTGGGACATACACTGTGTTGTCCATCACACTGTCCAGCGTCTTAAATAAATATATTCCAGGAGATACTTCCTGTTTCTCTACTATACTTGTTTCGAAATTTGTATTTACATTAATGGAGACTACCTTCATAGTTCTCCCAGGTAGTAAAACCTCACTGGTGTGTAGTATTCTATGACCCTCGTTCAACGGTTTGAGAGGTAAAGTCATCAAATGCTGTTTTCGTTCACCGAAGAATATCAGCTTTTTTTTCATAGTATTTATAACCCATCGGTTCCATAAATTGTCTCTACCTAGGATACCATCAGCAGGTATCCCTCTCTCTTCAGAGATTAAGTGTAGTTCTAAAATCAGATATTTAGTGCTCTCGTGTTGGACTGTTATTGACCATAATGTGGTGACAAATCCTCAGAATGCACCACTAAGATTTTTCCTTAAATGTCCCTTCGTCATTCGTCAATTACTGATAACTTTATTAAACTGGTATCACTGCCCCAGAGTCTACAAGTAAAACGAGTTTTCCATTTTTTGCTTCCTCACACGAAACTCAATGAACACATCATCTACATCAGAGACTCCCAAACAGTAGCAATGTTTGTTATTACTGGATGGGAAAGATGGTTCAACAATCCCCCTGGACGCTTGACTACCAACTTCCGCCATCTTGTTATCTAACTTGGAGGGTGTGTCAACAATCTGTAAGGACGCATGACTGACACCTTCCATTTCAACTGGCCCAACTTTAGCAAAATGTAAGTGCACGTAAGTGCAGAACTACGAATTGTGTGGGAAAGTGCTTTGTCAGCTTTTTCACATCCAACTACAACTCAGTTGGCTCAACGTTCTGGTATTCCACATTTATAAGTAATATTAGTATAGATTGTGTATATTACAACTTCGAGCAATGTTGGTATGTGTATGGACAAATGGGTAGTTTACAATTTCGGGAAATATGTCGGAAGGCAAAATATGCATATGTGCATATTTCATATTTTGACTCGCAACAGACGACAACGATTTATATGATAAATATGTTTTACTAATGTAAGGGTTTTCAATTTAATTAATTTTTTTAATTCAATGGTTCCACAAACAATTAGCATATAAAAATGTTCCCAACAGTATATGCAACTTACTGAAGAGAAAACCGACATCAAAGCCAACTGCACAATTAATGAGAATATGAACCCGAAGTTGCTACCAACACACATGTACGTTCAAATTTTAAAATACATGCAGTTAAGATAGAAAGTGGCGACAATGAATGCAACTGCACAACGTTTGATAATAATACAGTAAATTAGATATGAGCTCAACTAAAAATTCGTTCGTTCTTTTGAGAACTTGTTACCAGTGCAAATTGAATAAATGCATTTTCAGTGTTTTTTCAACTGTTACCATATATATAGAAAATGTCTGTAGTCCATATCTTTAATTGTTTAGCATAAACTTGTGAAATGTTCGAACAAAATTTCTTGATTTAGTAAAAGTGGCCTTGCATCTTAACTAACGGTGCACCAATTACTTTTCAACACGGTCTTTAACATTTTAGCTGTAAATCAATGAAATAACGCTATCTCAAATTTTAGATTTTTCACTGATATACATTTTATTAACCACAAGCTATTGTATACTGATTCTATTATTTACAATACCTGATGCATTCTTTATACTTTCATTTTCGTTACAGTTTTCCTTCTATGTACGCAGTAGATAATTCTTCTGATAGTCTTGAAGTTAGTCTTCGCTTGCTGCTCTTAATGTTTAATCCTCGCGATGCTCTTCTTCGCCTATAATTTGTTGGATAAAACACTTACGTTCACTTTCTTATTACGATATGAACCCCCGATATTACGAATATATGTTAACACTTTTTAAATAATTAGACTTTAACAAAAAAAAAAATAAAAGAGAAACTTTTCTTTTAAGTCCCTGCTCGTAATAAGATACTAATAAAGATATAGAACTTCAATGATAAACTTATGTATAGGTAGTATATGTTCGTATATATCTAAATGAAACTCATCTGGCCAAACACCCGTATTGTAAGATAAAATTGCGAATGTATTGAGTAATTTCGATCGCAAATTTGAACTTTGATATTGAGCTCTGGCTTATATGGGCGTTAGCGATAAACAAATTTCGGTTTATTATATTCACAAAAATAGGCTCTATACGAAAAACATTTTTTCCCTTTAAGTGGGCCATTCTGCATTTATGCCAGTTGCGACTCCAAAAAATTGTTCAAGACCCACTAGTTATCAACCAATAACCTTAATAGGAATATAAAATCATTCAGTACGAATATTTCGAAATCGTTGTAAAAACTATGCAACTCCAACAAAATCCAATCAACATCCATATTCCTGAATATAAACATTAGCGCCGGGCCGAAGGCCAGCTACGCAAAGTAGACTTTATTCCTAAAATACTGTTAGTCGTGAAGCCGACATCATAGAAAGCTTAACGGAAGTTTGGCTATTTATTCTGTCAATCCTTCTATTTGCAAAAGGATCCCAAATATAACATATTTATCCCGAAATAATTCGAGAGAGAATACAACATAGTATTCTTGAAACGCAATCCTCTTTGAACTCATTACAAGTCAACTCACTGGTTGTCATATAGTTTGTTCTGAGCGCTATGTGATGATACCTTTATTTGTTAATGAGTGGTAGTCATGTAGCTTGCTCTTCTTACTGATTGCGCCTTCATTATTAATGGGTGCCCTCCACCATGGGGTCCCTTTATAGGGAGGGTGCCTTAATCCAGCTGGTTGATGTCCTCGAGAAATACAGAGCTGACATCACCGCTCTCCAGGAAATGCGATGGACGAGACAGGGCTGCTCCAAAAGAGCGTCCTGTGATATATACTACAGTTGCCATGCTGAAAGGCAAGAATTAGGACGTGGATTTTTGGTCAGCAAGAAACTACGACATCTTGTCTCAGAGTTCACGCCTGTGAACGAACGGCTGGCCACAATCCGCATCAGGGCAAAATTCTTTAACATCAGCCTTACATGTGCCCACGCTCCGACGGATGAGAAGGACAAATGTGACCAAGGAGAGCTTCTTTCAGCGCCACGAAGAAGCTCTCGACCGCTGCCCCTGCCACGATATCAAAATCGTGATTGGCTACTTTAATGCCAGGGTGGGCAAAAAAGAAACCTTTGATCCAACTGTAGGAAAATTCAGCCTCCACCAGAACACCTCTGATAACGGAATGAGGCTAATCGACTTCGTCGCAGCACGAAACATGGTAATTAGTGGTACCAGATTCCCACATTTTGACATCCACAAAGCGACATGGCTGTATCCAGATCAACGAACAAGAAATCAAATTGATCATGTGGTGATGGACGGAAGGCATGCTTCCAGTGTGATGGACGTGAAATTGATCCGTGGTGCCAACATCGACTCAGATCACTACCTTGTTGCAGCTAAGGTGCGCACACGTTTATGTGTCGCAAATAACAAGAGAAGTCCTAAACAGAGAAAGCTCGACATCAGTAAGCTGCGATCACCAGAGACAGCAGTGTTCTCTGTTCCCTACATAAAAAAGGAGACCCCACAATTTGCGCTAACTGGACTTTGTCTATCTTGAAACCAGCATTTCAGCCTGGAGATTTGCGAAGGATCACTCTTGCAAACAGGTGCTACTTTGGGCTAAGTAAGCAATTGAGAAGTCGAGCCTTCTCTCGAAGAACGAAAACTACACTCTACAAGTCTCTCATCATGCCTGTCCTAACATATGGCGCTGAAGCCTGGACAACTTCCACCTCGTATGAGCGAATGCTTGGAGTTTTCGAGAGAAAAGTCCTACGCAAGATCTTTGGACCTATTTGCGTTGGTGGCGAGTACCGAATAAGGTACAACCATGAGCTGTACGAGCTGTATGCCGATATTGACATAGTAAAGCGCATCAAAATCCAGCGGCTGCGCTGGCTAGGTCATGTCGAGCGAATGGAAGAACACGCTCCAGATAAGAAGGTGTTATATTCGGAACCCGCTGGAGGACTACGCTGAAGAGGAAGACCTATATATAAATTTAGGGATTAGCCGAATCAGACCACTTATATGGGTCCCTTTTCGTCCCTCAAATCGTGTGTTAATTATTTGTTCGGTTGCAGAATTCTTCTACTTCCTTCCTCATAATAACATCAGGCGTTATTTCAAGCATCTCTTTGTGGGGTATGTTCCACATTTCGAGTTCATCAATAAATTGGCGACCCAGTGTGGACATCCTCCTGCTTGCCAATGCAGGACACTGGCACACTATGTGCGCCGCTGTCTCTGCCTCTTCCATGCATAATCTGCAAATATCAGCATCCTCCCCATCAACAAGACCCATCTTGCTGAGGTGGTACCTGAAATTGCCATGCCCAGTTATTAATGCAGTCAACCAGCTTAGAGTCATTCGTCCTAGACTGAGAGCCCTCCCCGATTCACTGCCCTTTGATAGCCTCAACGAAGCCTTTGCCTGTCTACAAGTAGATAAGTTCTCCCATCTCGTGAGATGAAGTTTCTTTATCCACTCTTCGACCTTTGCCTTCACCGTTCCGCTGCTGAGAGCAACTACTGGTTCCGGTCCATGAAATTCAGCTTCAGATCCTTGTCTAGCCAAGGAGTCTGCAGCTTCATTCTGTTCTATACCAATGTGTCCCTTCACCCACATAAGAGTAATCGCATTACTACGAGCACACCCATTAAGTTTCTGAACACATTCGAGCGCCAACTTTGAAGATACCGTAGGTTGTTGCAGCCGCCTGACCACCGCCTGGTTATCGAATGCTAGCAAGATTTTCTTACCTTGCACCTTTCCATCCAGTAGATGGTCCAGCGCATGCATTAGACCTAGCATTTCTGCTTGGTATACCGATACGTATCTTCCCAGATTCAGAGTGCATGCCAGTCCCAACTCTTTAGAGAAGATTCCAGCACCCGCTCTGCCATCCATTAATGAACCATCTGTAAAAATACTGATGTCATTTTGCTCACATACATCATGTGTGAGGCCGTCTTCAATGAGTGTTCTGTGTGACTTTTCAGTCATCTTCAGCCTACCCATTCCCTCCATTGGCATCTGCGCCTCCTTTACACTGCTATATAGCAGTGACAGGATGCCCCTGTGCCCCCTCTCTGTGCCGAATCCATACCAATTATTGGTTGTCTTCAGACGTAATGCTGTTAATGCCGCTGACTTCATAGTATGCAAGTCCAACGGCAGCAGCCCGAGAAAGACTTCCAATGCTTCTACCGGGGTCGTCCGGATAGCTCCGGTAATCCCAATACAAGCCATTCTTTGTACCCTATCTAACTTGCTTTGCGCGGTCTTTTGGGTGACCTTAGGCCACCAGACCACAGCAGCATATGTTATTAAGGGTCTGACCATCGTTGTGTAGATCCAGTGCGCTGCTCTGGGAGTGATTCCCCACATGAGACCGAACACTCTCTTACATTGATGCAATACCCGCTTGCCCTTCTGAATCTTGTCATCGACGTGACTATTCCAAGTCAGCTTGTTATCCAGGATGACACCTAGATACTTTACTTCCTTGGATACGTTGATGTTCGATCCAAAAAGCCTAAGAGGGTCTATTGTTAGTCCAGTCCTCCTTTTAGTAAAGAGTACTGTTTCCGACTTACTAGCATTTACAGAGAGACCTTGTTCCGTGCACCATCCTTCAACCATTTTGAGTGCACCTCTCATGGTATCATAAATAGTGTCCAGGAACTTACCGCTCACCGTTACCGCTATGTCATCTGCATACCCGACGGTGTGTATGCCTTTTGAGTCCAGAAGCTGAAGTAGGGAATCGACCGTGATGTTCCAAAGGATGGGCGATAATACTCCCCCCTGTGGACACCCTTTGACTACCCTACCTCTGAGTCTGTAACTCCCATTTTGAAAGTTTATTGCCCTTTTCCTCAGCATGCTGTCCACCCACCTTATAATGGTTGGGCTGACTTCACGAGAAGCAAGGGCCATCCTTAGCTTATCGAAACCAATCTTATCGAAGGCACCTTCTATATCCATAAAAGTAGACATAGATATCCCTCCACAAGACAGTTCGCTCTCCGCTACGCGAACGAGTTCGTGCAGGGCCGTTTCAGTAGATTTGCCAGCTCTGTACGCGTGCTGCTTAGTGGTTTTGTCAGGAGCGTTATCCTTTCGATGTAGTCCGCCAGTACTCCTTCCATACATTTAAGCAGAAAGGAGGTCAAGCTAACCGGCCGGAAAGATTTAGCCTCTGAGTAGTCCCTTTTTCCCGGCTTTGGAAGAAAGACAACCTTAGTCTCTCTCCATTGAGTCGGGATATATCCTGTAGCCAGGCAAGTAATAAATATTCCCAGAAGCCTGTCTACCAGAGCTTCTGCTCCCCACTGAAGTAGGGCTGGAAATATCCCATCTGTACCCGCTGTTTTGAATGGAGAGAAACGCTTAATGGCGTTTATCACTCCATCTCTGGTGACTATCCTTTCAGCTTCCAATCTTTCATTCCTGTTTGCACCCTTGCGGGTGGCTTCCCAAGGATCTTCCGATCTAAAGCTTCCTGGAAAATGCACCTCCATCAGGTATTTCAGTGACTCTCCGATTGTATCTGTAAAGGATCCATTCGTTTTGCGAATTAATCCCAACTTTGACACCGGGTCCTTTGATATGATCCTCTGTAATCTACATACATCGGTCATATCTTGCATATTTGAGCAAAATTCCCTCCACGTTTTCCTTTTACGGTTGCGTAGAGTCTTCTTCAGCTCCCTTTTCTTTGACTTGTAGTCGTCCCATGCGTTGGGGTCCCCTCTCATGTGACGATTAAAAGCCTTCCTTGTCTCCTTTTTCATGGATTCCAGTTCCCCATTCCACCATGGAGTGGGATCTCCTTCGTCCACTACCGTCAGAGGACATGAAGCTTCAAATGCTTTGATCATGGCTGAGCTGATAGCTCTCACCTGATACTCAACATCTGCAGTTGTTCTAGGTCTCTTAAACCTCCTTGGCAATAATTCCTCAAGAACTTCGCAGTACCTTGTACAATCCGTTCGTTTCGGTATCCTTACCATTCTACAGTCGTTCCTATGTCTTTTATCGGACGTAATCCCAAACTGAATGGCCCTGTGGTCCGACATGGTTAGTCTATCCACAACCCTCCACTCCAAAATCCTATCCAACATTTTGACATTCGTCAGAGTAACATCAATAACCTCGCAACGACGTGCGTCGACAAAGGTCGGTTCTGTTCCCCTGTTGGCAACTTGTAGACCAAATCTTTCTATAAATTCGAGTAGACACTCTCCTCTATAGTTTTCATTGCTGCTGCCCCACACAGAACTGTGCGCATTGGCATCGCAGCCTAAGATCAGACCAACCCCCTTACCATCACAGAATCTCACTAGAGCTTCCACCTCTCTCGAAGGTGGTTCGTCTGGAGAATCGTATGGAAGGTATGCTGATGCGATCATAAATGATCCCGCACCGTCACCTATTCTCACTACTGTGAGATCCGGTGAACACAAGTTAGACATTAGAATCGCACGTATCCCATGTCTAACTAAAATGCATGTCCTCAACTTCCCCTCTGTTTGTGGATAAAACAAAGTGGTCTTTTGTGCAGATAGGCCTTTGATCCTTCCATGAAGAATCCAGGGCTCCTGAACTAGTGCAATGTCAAGCTCATCCTCATCGAAGCTCCGCACCATCATTGCTGATGCTGCTTTGCTGTGGTGAATATTGAGTTGACACACATTTAGTGGTTCCTGGCGCGGGACCACCTCCCGCCCTAATGGCTTCTTCCTTACAGAATCTGCCACTAGCCCCACGCCAGGAGCTGCGTCGCACCCCTCATACTGCATCCTTCTGGAATTTAACGACGGCCTGTTCAAGACCGCAGTTGAGTCTCCCCCTGCGATCCTGACGGCCTCCGCGTCCTCCTCAGGACACAGCACGGTGAGTACAACACCTGCCCTTTCTGCCTCGCCAAACCCTTCTGTGCGGATAACACTCCATTTGGAAGTGTCCTTCACACAGACAGAGGAAGACCTAACCACCGGTGGAAAGACCAAATACTGAAGAACCTGACGGGGCTTAGAATTTCTAACTGGCGCCAGCTAGCGAAGAACAGAGATGGCTGGCGAACCATATTATATTCGGCCTAAATCGATATTCGGTTGTTATGGCCACATAAGTAAGTAAGTAATTCTTGAAACTCTCATTGTCCAAAACACCATTTCGTATGGACTCTTACAGGACCCATTAGAACTGTTAAAAACCCATCCAGAGTATTTTCGTGTTTTAATAAATTGTCATTAGGTGAATAACTTTTACGGGGTAGGCTGCTCAGTGGCAGTGATAGTGTTAGGCTTGACGAATTGTTCTAGCTGTCCTTGAAAATTCTTCCAGTCAGTGAGAGTATTCACCAACCTTGGTATACTTTGATTCTGTGTTACTTCTTGCGATATTACTGTTTGGACCGGCGAGTGGTCAGAGCTCATATCAAAACCTTTTGCGACTGATAAATGAGTTTTAGGAAGCGCGTTGCATGGCTTTGTACAACTCTCATCCTTTTGTCGTGATTAGCCTTGAGCCAGATGAGGTATGTTTTGGGTTGACTTAAAAGAGCCAAGTAATCTTCAATTGATGTCTAGGTGGACTATACAAGCAATTTGCGTCAGTTAAAAGTTTCAACAGTAATGAATGCGGCTTGAAAGTCGTTTGTGCTGATTTGTTCATCTAAGTGATGTTTTATTGTATTTTTGATTATAACAGCGCTGCCGCCCTTTGTGCAGTTGTCGGGATGTATAGTATTTTAAAAAGTGTAGTTTTGAGGTACAATACAAATACGAAATAAAAGGAAAACTTATAAATTATAATAACAATTCGCTTTTAATTTTAATATGCGTATAAACGTGTAATGTATATAATTTCAATGTTTACTAACGTGTAATGTATATAATTTCAACACTTTTTTTTATGTATATTTCAACTTTTTATTTTGTTGCATGTTTTAGTTGGGTGCCGTAGCTCAGTGGTTAGTATGTTGGCTTTCTGATCTGTAGGTCGTGGTTTAATCCCCGGCTGATGCATAACAAATTTAATATCGAAAAGATTTTTCTTTCGAAAGGTTCCCATAAATCGGCAAGTAATTGGCAATATTTCTGGCAGTAACAATTTGCCATGGAAAAGCTTCTAAAAGAACTCTGTGTCAAAGCTCAGAAAAAGTGATGTCATAAGGGTTCTGCCGTTCAGAACCGGATAAAATATTTTGGTCCCTTCCAACACTGTATAAATTTTAACACGCACAACAGTAATGGAAGAGAAGCTAGGCTAATGAGCCCTTTGACGCTTTAAGTGCCACATATTTATTTATTTTAGGTTTAACACAATTGTAAGTGTTAATTTTTCAAAATGTGAATTTAGTTTGAATTTTTGTTATTTATAGAAATAGGAAAAACAAAAAATGCCGCCATGAAAAAGCTACGATCGTCCTTGTCGAAACTTCAAGTAAGGTAAGAATCACCATGAAAAAATATGATCGAGTCTAATCGCAGCACCATCGGACGGCAGACCAAGCGATGCGCTGCGAAACAGTTCACAGGGTGGCCAAACATCCCGGCCTCCTTTCACGAGTACAATATTAAAGGTCTTTGGGAGCCCGTCCATAGTCCTCACTGCCATCGTCAAAAAATCGCGGGTTTGTCATCCTCTTGTTCGTAAACCGGCGCCTGTTGTTCTAATGGTGCGGCTTCACAGTTCAACACCGCGTCGCTCTTTGGGTTTACCAACCTTTTTTGCTTCCCCTTTGGAGACATCTGCGGTTGATACTGGGCTTGGATTTCTTGTTGTGAACGTCGTGTTGTGTCTGCTGATGCGTCGACGTGTAGCAGCATATAGTGGGCTAGTCCACACTTTTTGCAACTGCTTAGTGAGTCACACTCTGCAGTCTTATTGGATCTCGCCAAGCAAGTGATGGATGATGTTGATCGCTGTGAAGAACTAAAAAATAATACGACGAATTCTCCTACTTGAAGTTCATTTCAATGGGTGTTTCGATTTGTACTTTTTATTTAGATCCTTCAGGTGCTCTTCTTTCCATCGACAGCTGAATTGGTGATGTAACACCTTAAGTTTTTCCCAACGGTTAACCAGAGAGAGATTTTCTGCGATAGGTTTTGGTGGTGCCATAAGAGGTGCACCACGAAGAAAATGACCGCTTCGTTACAGCATTGGTGTAGAAATCGAAATGACGCTGTATTAAATCTCGGAATCCATCGAATTCCGAGAGTTTTCATGGAACTCGAACCGTCAAACCGTAAGAAATTATAATCTAATAGTTCGTTTTCAGAGATTTCTTCGAGTATTTTACGGTTATTTGTACTAATTTTCTTGAGTGAAATTCCTGCGGAATCGAGGATTTGAATAACCTCCTCTAATGCTTCACATGCGGACTGGATGTCATGTCGGAGGACATTTGCCGCAATCGGATAATCCTGCTCCCAATCGTTAGCCAACTGATGGAACGTTCTGATGGCCAAGTAAGGAGCACAATTTATACCAAAGGTTACGGATTTTAATTTGAAATCCTGAACTGAGGCATCAGGTGATATTCGAAATACATTTTTTAGAAGTCGTGATCGTCTTCGTGAAGAATAATCTGTCGGTACATTTTCTGCACATCTCCATTGAAAACAAAACGATATAAACGCCATTGACGAATGAGAGGCATTAGATCTGGTTGAAGAGTAGGACCAGTATAGATAACATCGATTAATGAGTTTCCAGAAATTGACGTTTTCGACGCGTTGAACATAACACGAACGCTGGTAGTAGCTTTTTCTGGTCGAATTACTGCATGATGTGGTAAGTAAAATGAGAAATATTTGCCATCAGAAGAGAACCCGAATTGGTGATTCCCATATGGCCAAGAGTGAGATACTCTTTAAGAACGTCATCATATACTTGTTTGATGCTCTCGCTTCCCTGGAGATTCCGTTCCATACTAACAAACTGTTGGAATGCCGCGTTTCGAGATTGGCCCAACGCTAAGGTATGCGAAAAATTTTCCTTGAACGATAACCTACCACATATCTTCCATATTTATTCCGTGTCGTCGTATTTTTGTAGAGACGCTTACTAAAGTCGTCTTCCAACGACAGTGGAAGGGTTTCAGGAATGTTCTCTTGTTCCCAAAATTGCTTTAATTGGGAACTGAAATCTTCATTGGAAATTTCATTGACTTGTGTAGAGAATAATGGCACTTTCTCGGGAATCGATCCACTGAGAATCCAGCCAAATATTGTATTTTTAGCTGTGAGTGTTAGTCACCAATGAGAGTGGACGTGCTTTGGATCTTTCCTTTAATAGAGGTAAATAAATAATTGATTTCGGTTTAAAAAATCAAATAAATTGCGAAAAGACGCTAAATACAATCGACCAATTATTTCTGTGTCATTTATTGTGCATACAGATAAGTAAAAAGAAAAAAAAATAATAGCATAGTTTGCAAACAGATTTTGTTTATAATAATGCCTGTTAATGTGTGTGTAAATCATAATTTGCAAACACCCGCGCAAACCCCGCCAGTAAGTGCATTATCAAAAAAATCAGTTGATACACACTGCACAAGTGAAAGTAACAGTGCAAATCTCTTGCCTGCACATATTCCTCACTCTAACACTACATCAAATTTGGCAACAACAAACTCATGTCCAATCACATCAAATACGGATAAAAAAATATAATATGTTCTCTCTTGATGTACGATCTCTCTCTATACCATGGAGTGTACAATGCTCTTTTACTGCTGTAACACCAACAGCTACGACATCAAAGCAAACAAATAACGGCCTTTCTACTGAAGTGCATGACCCAGTAGTAAAAAAAACTAGTGCGATGACTACTACAGAACCAGTTGCTCGTCAAACTCGAATTGATCGCTACATTACTGTAGTAAAGCTAAAAAGAAGTCCCCAAATTCAAAACAAATGAATTCAACAAAAATCCAGAAGCAGAACACTACCCCTATTAGTTCGGAAAATAGATTCGCACTGCTTTCAAGTGACGAAAGTGACGAAAATATTATCCCCAAGAAAAATTTGAAACTCCCACCGATTTTCTTAAGAGAACGCAGCTCAGATAAGTTGATTTCCAGAATAACAAGCCTATAGGACCAAAGAATTTCCACGTTGTTCCTATTCGCAAAGGCCAAATTGAGGAAATGAAAGTGCAAATCTATAGAATTTGATGCTGGAAAAAAGAATTACTACACATATCAGCTAAAAAGTACTAAGGGCTTAATCGTTGTACTCAAAGGCGTCGAACCCAACGTTGATATTAATGAAATCAAACTTACCCTTCAGGGAGAAGAGTTTCAAGCCAAAACGGTATTCAACATTTTCAACAAGAGCAATATACCTCAACCGTTAAATCGCATTGAGCTTAAACCTGAAAAAAACCCTAAAAAAGATGAAGTATATCCCATATATAAAATTCAATATTTATTGCATCCCAAAATTACAATCGAAGAACCCCATAAGAGAACTGGACCTCCTCAGTGCAGCAACTGCTAAGGTTATGGACATACTAAGACATATTGTACCCTGCCAGCTGTTTGTGTGATTTGTGTAGATCTGTATAAATCAAACATATGCCCAAAGTCTAAAGGCGATGCTAGCATGAAAAAATGCAGCAATTGTGGAGGTAATACTTATAGAGGTTGCCCCGTATATACAAGCCTAAAGCTAAATTTCTCCTCTAGTAAACAACCTCTAAAACCAGTTGAGCAAACTCAGATAACCAAGTCAGAGACAAAATCTTGGTGCACCACAATCCTTCTCCGCAATCCCAAGCAAGAATCAAACTAATTCATACGCTAGTGTTTTAAAACAAACCCCACACCAACAAAGCAATATAAATAATGAGCAGAAGCACTCACTGCCCACCCAACAGCTAAGTATCCTTGAACATTTACTTCAAACACTAATCCAAGAAATGATGAAAAATCAATTAATATTACTCCAAACATTGCTATCCAGACCATAAATACCATGAGTCGTCTCAAGATATGCCACTGGAACGCCAACGGCTTAAGCCAGCACCGTTTGGAGCTAATTAAATTCCTTGAATCCAACCAGATCAACATAATGATGATATCTAAGACCCATTTCACTGACAAAAATTGCTGCCCAATACCACATTACAAACTGTACCCCACAAATCATCCGCATGGTAAGGCACGGGGAGGAACTGCCATATTGATAAAAAGCAGAATAAAACACCATCTTCTCGAAGATTTCAGTAGAGTCTACTTGCAAGCAACATCTATATGCCTGGAAGAGTACATCTCTAAGATAGTAATATCTGCGAAATACTGTCCCCCAAGAGATAGTATTACTGAACAGCAATATAAAGAATTTTTCTCAACTCTTGGTAACAAATTCTTGGTTGCTGGCGATTTCAACGCCAAACACACCCACTGGGGCTCCTGGGGCTCCAAAAGGCAGAAGCCTATGCTCAATCATTACTAACCACGGCTACGATGTAATCTCAAATGGACAACCGACATATTGGCCGACGGACAAGAGGAAGATACCCGATCACATAGACTTTGGAGTTGCCAAAGGTTTGCAGATTAAAATTTCTACACAGAGTGTAATTATGATCTCTCATCTGATCACTCATCCACGGTAATATCTATAAAATTACCAAGCCCCCAAGGCAATTGCATTAGAAATAAAATGGACTGGTTGAAATTCAAGAAATATGTAAATTCCCATCTTCCTCTAAGTACTGTGTTACGAAATGGACGAAATATAGCACTCAAAAAATTCAACCAATTCCTTTCATTAGCTCTCAGCTCAGCCCCCTGCACAAGAGTAAACAAGCTATCAAACTGAAGCCCACACACACCAGCCGAATTGAATTGCTAGTAAGACAGAAAAGAAGACTCCGAAGGCAATGGCAAGAATTCAGATCACCGAATCTGAAAAGACAGCTACAGCACTGCACTCGCAAGTTAAAGCAAGCCCTAAAAAATAATAACAACAAAGAGTCGGAAGATCACATAGCCAAATTAAAACCTGGTGAAGCGTCAGACTACTCTTTGTGGAAATCAGCAAAAAGTTCAAATCGGCCAACTACTCTTTGTGGAAATCAGCAAAAAGCTCAAATCGGCCAATTCTCACTGATTCCCCCATTCGTTTGAGTGACGGTAAATGGGCAGAAGCCGCGGAAGGCAAAGGAACATCTGGAGATGGTCAACATTAGGAGAACTAGCTGCTGCCAGCATCACATAGGAGGGCGCTGGAACAACTGCCCAATACCTTGTGCGATGGAGAAGCCTTCTGGAGGCCCTATGCTCCAATTAGGAGTTTAAACGAGAAAAAAATGCATTGCTTGCCCTTAGATTGAAACTTTGACAGACCTGGCTTTTTATTTAATACTACAGCATTGCACCCAAACTTTCGGAAATACGATACGACTGGCTTTCTCCTATGCCATAACTCAAATGGAGTTTTACCTTTAATCAATTAATTAAACGATTACGTATATATATATATATATATATATATATATATATATATATATATATATATATATATATATATATATGTATATATATATATGTATGTATATATATACATATATGGGTGACGTAGCTCAGTGGTTAGTGTATTCGCCTTCTGATCTGTAGGTCGTGGTTCAAACCCTGGCTGATGCATAACAAATTTAATATCGATAAGATTTTTCTTTCGAATGGTACCCGCCTGTCGGCAAGCAATTGGCAATTCATCCGACAGTAACAACTTGCCATGAAAAAGCTTCTAAAAGAACTCTATGACAAAGCTCAGAAAAAGTGATGTCACAAGTGTTCTGCCGTTCGGAACCGGTTGAAATAATAATACTGTCCAAATTTAAGACGCACAACAGTAATGGAAGAGAAGCTCGACCAATGAGCCCTTTGGGGCTTTAAGTGCCACATATTTATATATATATATATATATATATATATATATATATATATATATATATACATATATATATATATATATATATATATATATATACATATATATATATATATATATATATATATATACATATATATATATATATATATATATACATATATATATATATATATATATATACATACATATATATATATATATATATATATATATATATATATATATATAGATGTGTTAATAGTTTCTGTCCAAAGAAATTGTGGAACTGAACTTTCCATCAGAATACAGCGCGACATCTCAACGAGTGTTCTGTTGATTCTCTCAGCAACACCATTTTGTTGTAAAGTATAACTTACAGTAGTTTGATGTCGTATTCCGTGGATTTGCAGGAATTGCTGAAAATCTCGATTTACATACTCTTTCCCGTTGTCACTACGAAGAACCTTCACTTGATACCCGGTTTGCTTTTCAGCCATGTACATAAATTGTTCAAATGCTCCAAATGCGTCACACTTCCTTCTCAGAAAATATACGTAAGTATATCTGGAGTAATCGTCTACAAATGTTATGAACTAGCTCGTCCAAGTGATTCTGTACGTAGTGGACCGCATATATCTGTATGCACAATTTCTAGCAAAGAATGCGACCTTATACTCGAAAAAATCTCGAGTATAAGGTAGGGTACACTTCTGGCCACTTGCTAAAGTAGTCCATTACTACCAACACATACCTATTTCCCAAGTTGCTCGTGGGGAACGGTCCCGCTTTGTCCAACGCAATTCGTTCAAACGGAGCACCCGTGTTGTACTGTTGCATCTTACCTCGAGTTCTTCTATGTGCGCCTTTTGCTGATGAGCATTGGTCACATCTTCTTATAAAGTCTGCCACGGATTCCTGGCACCCAACCCAGTAGAAGCGCCTCTTGACCTTTTTTGTGGTTGTAGCTATGCCTAAATGACCTCCACTGGATGCATTGTGATATTCTGAGATTACCTCGTTGATTCTGGACTTTGGTACCACCAGAAGGTTATTTGCGGTTTTGCCATCTGCACTTTCCCATGTCCGGTACAGACAACCATTACTAAGGTGCAAGCTTTGCCATTGCGCCCAGTATGCTTTAGATATCGGGCTTTCACTAGCCATTTCTTCCCAGTCTGGTCGGATGCCATGCTCTTTATTTTTCATGATTTTTTCAAGATCTGGGTCGTTCCGCTGCTCTTTTTGTATTAGTTCACTGGTCCAGGACTCTTCCGGAAGGGCATTTAAAAGCCGGATGTCTACAATGTGTTCCTTACTTTCAGCTCGTAAACAATGTTGCATTCAGTGCTGCAGGGACGACGCGATAAGGCATCAGCATTACCATGATGATCTCCTTTACGGTGATCTATTGTAAAATCGTAGCTTTGCAATCGCTCAATCCATCGCGCTAGTTGACCTTCCGGATCCTTGAATTGTAGTAGCCACCGGAGCGCTGCATGGTCAGTCCTGAGGTGGAATTGTTGTCCGTATAGATATTTATGAAAGTGTTTCACGCATTCCATTATTGCAAGTAGCTCCCTTCGCGTTACGCAGTAGTTTCGCTCTGGTTTTGACAAAGTTTTGCTATAGTAGGCTATCACTTTTTCTTGTCCTTCTATTATCTGAGACAGTACTCCGCCGATTCCGTAGACGCTCGCATCCGTATCCAATATAAATGTTTTGCCAGGTGTTGGGTAAGCTAATACTGGTGCGGAGCAGAGTTGTTCTTTGAGCTGTTCGAAAGCCTTATCTTGTGTATCACCACATTTGAATGCCTGGTTCTTCCTAGTTAGCTCATGTAAACTACTGGCTATGTTTGCAAAGCCGGGCACGAACCGTCTGTAGTAGGTACACAGCCCCAGGAAACTTCTTAGATCATGCAGGTTTGTTGGTTTTGGCCACTCTTTCACCGCTGCTATTTTCTCGTCGTCTGTGTGAACGCCATTCGTGGTTACCTTGTGACCGAGATACCGAACTTCACGTTTGAAAAGTGAACACTTCTTTAAGTTCAGTTTCAGTCCAGCGGCTTCTATACGTTCAAAAACTTCCTTCAATTTCGCTAAGTGGTCGTCAAAGTCTTTGCCCATCACAATAATGTCGTCAAGATACACCAAACACGTTTTCCAATGCAGTCCTTTCAAGACACGTTCCATGAGACGCTCGAAAGTGGCAGGTGCATTGCAAAGCCCAAAAGGTATCACTGTAAATTGCCATAGTCCATCACCAACACTAAATGCAGTCTTTTCTTTGTCTTTCTCTTTAAGTTCTACTTGCCAGTAGCCGCTCCGTAGATCGAGGGTTGAGAACCATTGTGCACCAAATAGTGTGTCGAGAGTATCGTCGATTCTAGGCAATGGATAGCTATCTTTCTTCGTGACATCATTCAACTTACGGTAGTCCACACAGAATCGAGTACTTCCATCTTTCTTCTTCACAAGCACTACTGGTGAACTCCAGGGACTGGCGGATGGTTCGATAACACCTTCCCTCCGCATATCGGCAACGAGCTCTGTTACTTCATCCCTTCTAGCCAATGGAACTCTTCGTGGCGCTTGGCGGATAGGTTTGGAATCGCTGGTATCAATTTCATGTTTCACTATAGCTGTTCTTCCGCCACTTTTACCTTTAGGTGCAAAATGGACCAATGCTTCCTTAATGCTTGTAACGCCTTATTTTTCTGATGCTCAGTAAGCTCTTTAGTCCATTCTTGCATCTGCGACATTGCCATTTCTTTGTCCGCATTACTTCCAGCTTTTACTGTTGCCGTATCCGCTCCACAATTAACCACAGCTGTAACCTCTTGATATTGACCAATTATTGTTCCTTTTCTTATAAATTTTGGTGCACCAGATGGATTTAAAATTCGAATAGGTATACTTCCATCATTTTTAGACTCCACTAGTGTTTTTCCAAGTATGATGTTATTGACTTGGTTAATTTTGATAGCTTCCACAACCCACAACTTACTTGTAACTCCATCCGTATCTATTTTAGCCCATATGATTGCCTCCGAATTTGCGGGTATTTTCTGTTTTTGGCATATCCGGACCTGTCTTGTAAAAAAATTCGGTCGAATCAAACCATTGGACGCATTAGACACCAGCATCAACCCACAAGCACACCAAACCAACTTTCAATTAAACCAAGATAATAATCCAGATAACGCTTCCATGACAAAACAGCAAGAAGATCAACCTAATGTAAATAATCTCGCTCTCATTGCCGAAACAAAAATCGAACTTTGATAAAGAGGAAGTTACTGTTTTTATCATTAGACTTCAACAACAAAAGCTGCAACAAAACTATTAAAAAAGCTAAGTACAGCAGACAACAACCAGCAGGAAACACATCGTCATCATGGACACCATATTCACCGCATTACCAGTAACCATATATGCAAATTATACTTCGTAATTTATTCCTCATAGTATCATACATTTTGAATTGTTCTTAATTTTACAAAATAAGCATAATTTTAACTTTTTCCTTATAAGAAAAAATTATTATTATTTCATATTGATAATTTTTTCTTCGTGAGAGTTGCGATCCAAAATATGAAATATGCTTACTTACTTACTTATGTGGCCATAACAACCGAATATCGATTTAGGCCGAATTTAACATGCTTCGCCAGCCATCTCTGTTCTTCGCTAGCTGGCGCCAGTTAGAAATTCCAAGCCCTGTTAGGTTCTCCAGTACTTGGTCTTTCCACTGGAGGTTAGGTCTTTCTCTTCTGCGCAGTCCTCCAGCGGGTTCCGAATATAACACCTTCTTAGCTGGAGGGTGTTCTTCCATTCGCTCGACATGACCTAGCCAGCGCAGCCGTTGGATTTTGATGCGCTTTACTATGTCAATATCGGCATACAGCTCGTACAGCTCATGGTTGTACCTTATTCGGTACTCGCCACCAACGCAAATAGGTCCAAAGATCTTCGCTCATCCAAGGTGGAAATTGTCCAGGCTTCAGCGCCATATGTTAGGACAGGCATGATGAGAGACTTGTAGAGTGTAGTTTTCGTTCTTCGAGAGAGGGCGAATTTCAATTGCTTACTCAGCCCAAAGTAACACCTGTTAGCAAGAGTTATCCTACGCATGATCTCCAAGCTGACGTCATTACTGCTGTTAATGCTGGTTCCAATTTTCACTGCACAACGGGATTTATGCAGTGTCATTCTACAAAGTCGAATGAGCTTTGCAGGAATACCGAACTCAGACATTGTTGCGTAGAGGTAATCCCTTACCGGACTGTCGAAAGCGGCTTTATAATCAACAAATAGGTGGTGTGTGTCGATCTGTTTTTCTTGGGTCTTCTCCAGGATTTGGCGCAGTGTGAAAATCTGGTCGATGGTGGATTTACCAGGTCTGAAGCCACACTGATACGGTCCATTAAGGTTCTGAGCATAGGCTTCAACCTTTCACACAGTACGCTGGATAGAACCTTGTATGCGATGCTCAGGAGACTTATTCCACGGTAGTTGGCGCAAATTGTGGGGTCTCCTTTTTTATGTACAGGACAGAGAACACTGAGCCTCCAATCATCAGGCATGCTTTCATCCGACCATATTATGCTTATGAGCTGGTGCATGCGGGTGAGCAGCTCATCGCCTCCGGTCTTAAACAACTCGGCAGGCAGGCCATCAGCACCTGCAGCTTTGTTGTTCTTCAGCCTTAAAATGGCCGTTTTAACCTCATCATAGTCGGGTGGTGGAACATCAACACCATCATCTGTAATTGGGGTTATCGGGCATTCTCCTCCACTGGCGGAATTGTTCGTAGCATCGCCATTCAGTAACGTGGAGAGTGTTCCCTCCATAGGCTCAGTACACTTTGGACATCTGTAACCAGATTCCCATTTCCATCACGACAAGAAGAGGCTCCGGGATTGAAACCTCCACTCAGGCGCTTGATCTTTTCAAAGAATTTTAGAGTCTCATTCTTGTCGGTACACATCTCTATCTCCTCACACTCGCGTCTTTCCAACTCCCTCTTCTTGCGCCTGAAAAGACGTCTCTCTGCTCCTTAACAGCTCGCGTTGCGCCTGCACGCAGGGTTTTTCTGTAGGCGGCGTCTTTCTCTGCGGTAGCGTCGCGAGACTCATGATCATACCACTCATTCCTCAGAGGTCGGTAGTAACCGATTACCTGCTCGGCAGCAGTAGTCATGGAGTGGGATATATGTGTCTACCGTGCGCATGTATCATCAAGTGGGGGAGTGTTCTGCATAAGCAGATTCGATAGTCGAGTGGAAAATGCATCTGCTGTCTCTGGTGATCGCAGCTTACTGACGTTGAGCTTTCTCTGTGTGGGACTTCTCTTGTTATTTGCGACATATAAGCGTGTGCGCACCTTAGCTGCAACAAGGTAGTGATCCGAGTCGATGTTGGCACCACGGATGGAAGCATGGAAGCATGCCTTCCGTCAATCACCACATGATCAATTTGGTTTCTTGTACGTTGATCTGGAGACAGCCATGTCGCTTTGTGGATGTCGAGATGCTGGAATCTGGTACCACCAATGACCATGTTTCGTGCTGCGGCGAAGTCGATCAGCCTCATTCCGTTATCGGAGGTGTTCTGGTGGAGGCTGAATTTTCCGACAGTTGGACCAAAGGTACCTTCCTTGCCCACCCTGGCATTAAAGTCGCCAAGCGCGTGGGCACATATAAGGCTGATATTGAAGAATTTTGCCTTGATGCGGATTGTGGCCAGCCGTTCGTTCACAGGCGTGAACTGTGAGACAAGATGTCGTAGTCTCTTGCTTACCAAAAATCCACATCCTAATTCGTGCCTTTCAGCATGGCAACTGTAGTAGATGTCACAGGACGCTCTTTTGGAGCAGCCCTGTCCTGTCCATCGCATTTCCTGGAGAGCGGTGATGTCAGCTCTGTATTTTTCGAGGACATCAACCAGCTGGGTAGAGGCATCCTCCCTTTGAAGGGACCGGACATTCCAGGTGCATATCCGTAAATCATTGTCCTTTTTTCGTTTGCGGGGGTCATCAATAAACGGGGTAGTCCTGATTCGAGGCATATTTGTTTTTTTCATTTGGGGGGGTTTTCATGTGGCGGGTCCCAAACCCAACGCACAACCTCTAACTGAGGAGATTTTCGCCACTCACTTCAGCCGCCTCCCAGCGGGTGCCAGGAAGACGTTGCCCGGTGGCCGTAATATGGAGGGCCCCCATTAATAATAATGAAAGCGCCATCACATAGTAAGCAGAGCAAGCTATATGACTACCCCTCATTAACAAATAAAGGTATCATCACATAGCGCTCAGATCAAACTACATGACAGCCAGTGAGTTGACTTGCTATGAGTTCAACAACGATTGCGCTAGCCCCACCCGGTTGAGGCAGTTAGACACGTTACCTTGCGAAAACACCACCAGACCACCACCAGACCACCACCAGACCAATGTAACTCCATGTGCGATCATAAAATCTATGCCAATAATGACGTCATCGATAATATCTGCCACAATGAATTCATGTTGTAAATCACAGTCACCTATCGTGATTTGCTTTGAGACCTTTCCCAAAAATCGGCGCATCTTCACCTGTTGCTGTGAGAAGTTTTATACCAACCAATGGCATAAACTCTTTCACCAGGCCACTTTTTATTATCGTGTGAGACGCGCCAGTATCCAAAGTCAAAATGAATGCTTTATTGTTAATTTTTCCATCGATGGTCAGGCTGTTAGGCACGCGTTTCATTTGAGAGATGAAGATGGTGGGGCAACCCGTTGTGGGAGCCAGCTCACGCCCCTTGGTACTGGCTCGTTTTAATTTAACGATGGCTTATACGTAGTCTCGTTAATGCTGTTCACCCCGTCTTCGGGTTTCTTCTTCCCTGGAGAGCTTGATCGAGAACGTGTTCGACGGCAATCCCGTGCCATATGAATGTGCCTTCACGTCGAACTACTGCAGCTTGCTCGGACTTGATCACTTGGCATACCACTTCAACCAGATCATCCTTTTCAATCTCCAATTTCCGAACCTTATGTGTTGGACGACACATCAAACCAACAGCTTCATATGTCAGCGCACTGCTAACAGTTTCTACAAAAGTCGCTCTCGGGGACATGATTGTTTGACGTTTTGTTTCGGGATCACGTATGCCTTCGATGAATATGTCGATTTTAATTGTCTAAATGAAATCACTAGGTTTGCCAGCATACGAGAGGTTGCACAGCCGTTCAATATCTGAGGCATATTGTTGAAGAGTTTCGCCAACCTGTTGTACCCTTGCTTTTAGTTCTACTCTGTGCAACTGGGTCATATAGCTACTGTCGTATTTCTGCTTCAAAGTATCCATCAACGCTTGATAGCTGTACCGCTCGTGCTCTGGTACCTGCTGTAAAACTTCCGCTGCATTACCTTTTAATGCCACAATCAATGCAGAAGTTTTTTCGTTAACACCCCAATGATTTGCTAAGGCGGTTGTTTCAAATTGCAACTTGAAAACATCAAAAGCCGTCGATCCATCAAACGTTGGTGTTTTTAATTTGATGGCACCAGAATCCCGAACGATTGTTGTTGTAGTTCCACATAGTTCTATTGAATTAAAGCGGTTTTCCAGGTGCCGAATCTTCTCGTCTATTTTAACTTGTTTTTCGCTTAGCTCTTGTACTTTCTGGTCAGTCTGATCCATTCTTTCTAAGAATTGCTTCTGAATATCTAAAGAGGCCTTGGTAAGCTGTTCCTGCATGGCGGTAGAGTTTTCTTCAAATTTCTCTTGCAACAGTGTAGCCATTCCTTTCTTAGATTCAGTAGAGTGTTTATCAAGTTGCTCCTGCATCTGCTGCATCATCGATTTCATAAACTCCATCATTTGGCCAGATGTGTCCGTTTTTTCCACTTTTTCAATTACACCATCTACAGCATCTTCTTCATAGAACTCATGTTCATCAACATTTACACCGTTGGCCTCCATAGCCTCTCGTAGTCTCACTTGCAGTTCTGCCTTAATACCGGATGAAGATAGATCCTATGATGCTAACTGTTGTTTCAGTTGCTCCATTTTCAGCTGGTCAAACTTCACCATTTTTTAAGCAATCCCACCGCTGTCACCAATTGTTACGAAAATGTTTTAAAGGGCTGTTCGTATCGACTAGATTGCATAAAAAAAATGTACAAATCAATTCTATTTTTCTTATTAAATTCAAATATAAAAATATTTCAAATATTTCAAAGGGAATCTGATTTCTAATCTTTTTACTTTTCTAGCAGGGCCTTTCGTCTGCTTAGGACATCCATGCTTGTTTGGGTGATGTACAATTCTTTATATGTATTAGTTCCGATGGCTTCACAGCAAGTATGATCGTCGCTAACGCCTTCTGGTCTATTATGTTCCATTTCTCCTTTTCTGATGCTGCGTTTGGTACATTTTCCAATACTGCGCACCAATAGTCCAACGTAATAAAGAGACTTTTCATCTGGATCGCCCATGTTGCATAGTTGTCACCCACCAATTTCTCGACTTGTACTAGCGAACTGGTCATTTTACTTAATTCGTGATTTCAATATATTTTTAACAGATTCTGGTTAATTCGACCTATAAATTAACTGAACACCATTCTCGCAATTAATTTTCAAATTACCCACGTGGTCCTGGGCCCATAACCTTTGTTGGATAAGTCAGCCAGTGGTTGAAATGAAAACGACGTGCGTATGATTAGATGGTGTTTATTAGAATGAAAAAGTATAATGATATAATATAAGAATACTGCTAGAGGTAAACTAATTTACAGCAATAGGAATAGTTGTAGTACATATGTTAAAGAATGCTGAATCAGAGTTGATATTACTATGATCCTAGGAATATTTGCCAGAGAAACGATAAGTCTAAAAAAATTTTGACTTCCCACTTTTAAGAAAAGAGTATTTCTATCCATACAAAAATAATATTTGAAAATGGTTTGTATGGAGGGAAATATGTATTTGTGGGAATGCTCTGGGTCGAAATTGGTTTTAGATGCGCGATATCATTGAAAAATATACCTAGAATCCATGGTTGTTTCAGTATTTCCTTTACGATTTGTCAGGTATTTCGGCATACAAATTCGACCCGCCTTCTTACGCATGAATTTGTTTTGTATATAGAAGACTGTCATAATTTAAGTCTTAAAATAGATAGATAGATAGATATGTGGCACTTAAATCCCCGAAGGGCTCATTGGCTGAGCTTCTCTTCCATTACTGCTGTGCGTGTTATATTTTGGACAGTATTAAAAGGGACCTACTTATTTTAACCGGTTACGAACGGCAGAACGCTTGTGACATCACTTTTTTCTGAGCTTTGTCACAGAGTTCTTTTAGAAGCTTTTTCATGGCAAGTTGTTACTGTCGGAAGAATTGCCAATTGCTTGCGGACAGGTAGGTACCGTTCGAAAGAAAAATATTTTCGATATTAAATTTGTTATGCATCAGCTGGGTATTGAACACGTACAGATCAGAAAATCTAAAATACGTTTGTTATTTAAGATTACGCTTGGCAACCCAGAAATGGAAACCACAGCTCAGCCCCCTGCACAAGGGTAAACAAGCAATCAAACTGAAGCCCACACACACCAGCCGACATTGAATTGCTAGTAAGACAGAAAAGAAGACTCCGAAGGCAATGGCAAGAATTCAGATCACCGAATCTGAAAAGACAGCTACAGCACTGCACTCGAAAGTTAAAGCAAGCCCTAAAAAATAATAACAACAATGAGTCGGAAGATCACATAGCCAAATTAAAACCTGGTGAAGCGTCAGACTACTCTTTGTGGAAATCAGCAAAAAGCTCAAATCGGCCAATTCTCACTGATTCCCCCATTCGTTTGAGTGACGGTAAATGGGCTAGAAGCAAGTATGAGAAGGGTTTGGCTTTTGCAAACCACTTAAAAAGTGTGTTTACACCCAATCCACCCTCTTAACAGTCCTTGCTAAATAACGCTCAAAATTAAAAAATGGACATATTCAAAGCAATTTATAAAGATTTAAACCCAAAAAAATCACCTGGACCAGTTAAAATTACCGGTAAAATGATAAAAGAGCTACCTCCGGCTTCAGTAATTCATCTCATGCACATTTTCAATGCTATCCTTCGTATTAAACAATATCCCAAATTCTGGAAAACTTCAAAAATAATTATGATAGCAAAACCAGGAAAAGACCAAAAGTTGCATTGTACAGACCTATCAGCCTCCTGCCTCTACTCTCTAAAGTATTCGAAAAGCTACTTGTCATGAATATAACTCTATTTATTAATCTCAACCAACTGATTCCTCAACATCAGTTTGGATTTAGAAAACAGCACGGCACAATAGAGCAAGTCCACCGTATTGTAACTCTGATAAGGAACACTTTTGAAGAAAAAAAGTATTGCTCAGCTGTCTTTCTTGATATCACTCATGCTTTCGATAAAGTATAGCACGATGGCTTTATTTACAAACTCAAACTATTACTGCCTGCAAATGTCTCCTCATTGCTAAGTAGCTATCCACGAAAATACAATTTCTCATACATCACAAGGACTACACAACAAATCCATTGGATATTCACGCTGGCGTTCCTCAAGGAAGCGTTTTGGTCCCCTTACTGTATCTCTTATACACTTCAGATATGCCCAACAATAACTATACATTTATATCGACCTTTGCTGATGATACAGTAATATTGTGCTCTCACTTTAACCCCATAGAAGTTACTAAAAAAAGTCAATGAATCAAAGAGCGTACATGTAACCTTCACGCTAAGGCTAGATACATGTCCCCCATTTAAAATAAATGGCCAATCAGTACCACAATGTTCCTCAACAACGGACTTGTGTGTTCACCTCGACAGAAGGCTGACCTGGAACAATCACATAGAGGCAAAGAAAACTTAGATCAAGCTTAAAATTAATCACTTATGGTGGCTGTTACAAAGCTAAAAGTTGAATTTCGAATACGAATCTGGACTTATGGTATTCAGTTATGGGGCGACTCAAGAAATTGTGATGGAACAACGGGAATATCACATAATTTTAAGATAGTTTGTAAGATTTGAATACTTATTGAGAGTTTCTACGAATGGTAGAAAGATTAAATTAATTCTTAGTATTAAAAAAAAAAAAAAAAAAAAAAACAAATCAAATGCTGTGGCGCAGCCCTTGGAGGAAGACCTTACGGATTAAGGCACTTCCAATAACCACGTCTATTGGGGCTGGCATATTAC
This sequence comes from Megamerina dolium, assembly GCA_963854835.1. Lineage (NCBI taxonomy): Eukaryota > Metazoa > Arthropoda > Insecta > Diptera > Megamerinidae > Megamerina > Megamerina dolium. The sequence continues at coordinate 12,411,702 of OY978530.1, forward strand.
AGTTTAAATCAGCTAGATCGAGTTTGTCAAATTCTTCCAAATGATTGCAGCTTTTTTCAAGAAACTTGAAAAGTTCGTCAAATATGGGAAGTCGATCAGTTGGTGACTCATCGTTCCACATTTCTAATGTGATATTGTCTAGCTTCGATAGCACCAATGCGATAACCAAGTCATCCCAATGTTTGATTGGTCTCCCTAATGACGATAACGCTCTTAAATGTATGCTTACCGAATCAATCAAATCTCGCAAGGCAAGTTGACCAATTTTTACTGAGATTGCAGGTATGTTGAAGACTTGTCTGATGTGTTCGTGTACAATTTTATTTCGTCGTTGGTATCGCTCCACAAGCAGCTTTAGGGCAACGTCGTAGTTTTCAGCAGTGACCTCCATCGACTGTATACGGCGAAGTGCGCCATCTCGTAACGAAGAGCGCAAGTAGTGAAAACGAGTGACGTCATCAAGTGCTGCATTGCGATGTACCAGTGCGGAGAAAGTTTCGTAGTATGACAGCCATTGAGTGTAACCTCCCGAAAACGTTGGCAATGGCATTTCGGGTAATTTAATTGACTTGCCAAGAAATGTGTCTTTTTGATTATCGTCTCCTTTCATGTTGTTCTTGTTGTGATGGATGTCACTTATTGCTGTCATAAGCGTTGGTCGTAGAGTGAAATAAAGCTCTTCATATTTTGGACGAACAGCATCTGAGTCACTGCCTTCCAACTCCTCTAAATTGGCTTGAATCGTTTGAAATTCTACATAATACTTTTCAAGCGCCTGGAGTCTGGTGGCAAGCTCCTCAACCGATGCAATGGCTAATTTGCTATCGGTGAATTCCTTGACACGTTGTTGTTGTGCATTAACTGTAGCACGTTTAATTTTTTGTCTGGCGATTTTTGCTTCGGCCATAGTGATTTGGTACAGTTATGAGTCAAAGGAATAACGTTAATTTGCCGGGTGGGCTTCTTTTCTATATTTTTCTTACTGCTTTTTTTTACAAAAAGTTGTCCAAGATCATTTCTAAATGCCTTTAAATATATCGAGGACTTACATGTCCTGTCACGGTCGCCAATGAAAGAAATCAAAAAAGGCTATTTGATTCTTCACGATGTGTATAAAAAAATTCAATTTTTATTAGTTATGTCTAAACGACAAAAAAATGCAAAATGATACTGAATTATTTCTTCTATAGCGAGAACTTACATAACTGTGTACAATAGAAAAGAATTACAAGTTCGGTTGTTGAAATTGAACCGTTAGTTTAGTATATTTCATTAGTGCAGTGTCAAACTATTAGCACAATGAATATTCGGATAGCAAGCTATTCGAACTGGCCGATTCAAAAATTTTAGCAAGATCGTTTCAACTAGTATGTCGAGTCACGACTTACTCGATCAAGCATTGATTTTCTTTATTACCTTTGGCAAGTCATACCCCTTTAGTACGTATTCATTTATAAAGCACTTAGGAATTATGTAGTACAAATTTCCTATCATGCTACATTTTACGTTCAGTGAAAGTTCATTTGATTGCTTCTTCTTTCTCTGCCGTCATAGTGACGGCAGACGGTGTGTGTCCACATCTTCTGATATTATTTCTCTATGATACGACTGACTCAGATAAATTCTCGTGTTTAAGTGATCATAAGCATACTTCATATGCTCCTGAATATATTCATCAATAGTTTTAAAGTGTTCATATATTTTATCAAAATCCTCTTCAATATATTTGAAACGCTCGTTCAGCGATTATATCAAAGAGCTTTTTACATAATTTAAACGATCATTCAACAAAGATACTACAAAAGCTTTTGTTGAAACATCGTTATCATCAATGGGTTCTCCTACATTTCTAATACGTTTATATTTAATGTTCACATTTTTATTAGCATCGAGCATAAAACTGTTATCAGCTATAGCCTTCTTGACACTATTAAGTCTTCTTTTTGAGCTATTTGAACAGCGTCCAAATTTATCAACACTCATTCTTTTAAATATTAATGTCTACGCCAAAAGCGATCTATGTACTGCACTGTGTTCTAAATTGGGGGAATGGGTTGAGTAACGATCTGGCATCACCGATCTTGCCAACTCTTCCCATTCCGCTCAGTATTGTTATTATGTTTCTCCATTTACCTCTCTTTGTTTTGGGGCAAAACATTATTAACTTTTTTTTAGTTGATCAATCTAAAAATTACCCTCTTAGTGAAACCATCAGTGCAGTGCAACTTAAAATATTATATTGTTTATATATTCAAGAAAAGTGTGTATAAAAGTTAAATTTAAAATTTACATAATAAAATTTGTACAAACATTGAGCAAAGAAAAAAGGAAAACATAAGTGTTCTATTTGTGCGCCAAGTGCAACCCACAGGAGTAGCAGCATCAACATCAGGAGCATACCTCTGGAACAAGAACCGACGGGTCAGGCCCACCGGCAACAAAACACTCTCACACGTTCAATTAATATTCGCTTCTTCCAACTCTTCGATAATTGATACAATTTCATTATTGTGATTATTGTGTCCAGCTGATTGTGATGAAATTAAAAGCCGTAAACGATCAACAATTTCATTGGGATCATCCCAATAAATATAATTGGTTTTATTACTATTTAGAGTCATTAAACCTTCACCTCTACGTGGAGATGATATCGAATCGGATTTCGCACTATCACTGAATGGTTTTTTGATTACATGCTTGTATTTATACATTCTAGTTCCTTTGAATTGTTGATGTGATTGATAATTTCGTTTGTGAGCATTCGTTGTGTCAAGATATCTGTGTAAATCTCTAATTCAGCCTCAGTATATTTTGTCGTATGTTTAAAGAATAATAAGTCAAACAAGCCCGTTGTTAGTGCCCAAGTCTTATCACCAATTTTTTTTATCATTTTTTAATTCCAAGGTTGATTCAGCAAATTTCCAGTTTTCTCTTGAATCCTTATGAGGACCATACGACTTATCCAACTTTTTATCTTGATTTAAAATTGATAACTCTGATTACGAGGTTGATTGATCGCTATTTGCAGTATCTTATTGATAGCTACTCGTTTCATTGTTATTATCGGCATCGTCATCTTCATCACCATCAAAAGTATAGCTTGTAGAAGTTGTTGGTTTATTGCATTTATTGTTGGTGTGCTAGACGCTATTTTTTCAAATTTCTGATCAACTTTATCTTTAATAGAGTTGTCTATTTTATTTTCATCATTCTTATCTGCTTCATTTTTTTTTTGGAACTCGAAACTAGTTGTTTTAATGGTTTTGTTATAGGTGAAAAAGTTCTCTCTAGATTATCCAATGCATTTAATTTTCCTAACTTTAACGAAGTGAATTTTCGTTTGAGATCTTTTCTGCTCCGTATAATATTTCTCTTAACTTGTTCATTCATGTTTTATGATTAGATCAGGTCTGGTAGCATCAGATCAGATCAGGTCTGGTAGCATCAGATCAGATCAGGTCTGGTAGTATCAGATCAGATCAGGTCTGGTAGTATCAGATCAGATCAGGTCTGGTCTAATGTACTAAAGTTGCTTGTCAAATAATTGAACTTTTATAGATGAATAAAAACGTTAAATCATTTTCGATATCTGCCACCATTCTCCACACATATCTATAAACTTATCAAAACTCATATCTGCACCTACATAATCATTGTGAATATGCTTCATATTTAAACTATCTTGTTTAAACATAATAATCATGTTAGATTATCACATATTAAATGTTTAGGTATTCTTGTATATGTTTGACATAAATAAAAACTATCTATGTTCTGATGGCGACTCATACAGAAATATTTTTTTTTTGTTGTTAAATAAGCTTTTTTATTGAATCTTTCTAAAATACTTAGAAACTAACAATAAGTATTCAAATCTTACAAACTAACTAGAATTGGCACCTCCCGCAGTTTCGTCTTCTCCCGCAATTCCACTTCGTTGAAAGAGTAATGAATATTCATTTCCCCCTATTAAATTGCCGCCATGTGACACAGAATGTTTTTACGGGGATTGTGTATCCTGGCCGAGCTTCAGAGACATGTTTACGGCTCTATACCGAAATAACCCCCGGTTATCCTCAGTAGAGAAATTGTACCACTTACTCCAAAAAGCCATGAAGTAAGTCGACTCCCCTGACTGATGATGGCTTCGCGCTGGCTTGGTATAATCTTGAACAGAGGTACGAAAACAAGAGGATACTTATAAATATACAGTTAAAGATACTTTTCGGCATACAATCGGTTACCAATGAAACCGGTCCCAATTTAAAGCGCTTGCAGCGCACCATTAACGAACTTGAAACTATTGAACGTTGACGCGAGTCGCTGGGAAGCGATTTTCGTGTACTTATGTTCAACAACACGCCCCGATACAACCTTGTGTCTATGGGAGCAATCGATGAAGGATAAATGTGAAATTCACACACGAAGTGGAGAGAGTTATCAGACACTGGAGTCTGTTTCAGATATACGAAGTGGTCCTCGGCCATTCAGCCAGCCACGTAATGGACAACCCAGTCGATATGATCCTCCCAAGCGATTCTACAATCCTACAGTGAACCCCCGAGAAGTAAACACATATCACGTCAACGTTTCATATCGTGATTGCCAATTGTGTCGAAAGTCACACCCGCTTCGTCATTGTCCCGATGTTCTTAAATTGTCAATCGGTGAGAGATACAATATCGTGAGAAAGCACACCCTGTGCACAAACGGCATCGCGAACTTCCACGACTATAGTAACTGCAAGAGCTTGTTCACGTGGTCATTTTGCAGAAAACGCCATCATTCCCTTCTTCAGAGACTGGAAAACTCATCGAGCAGTCTTCGTGAAGCAACCACAGTGCCAACTTCCGCTGCAACATCTTGTGGATGTTCTTGTCAGTCGTTAACGTCCCAGCTGAGAGCTGTGACTACTGAGAATTCCGACACAGCTTTGAATACAGCAAAATCTCCAACAGCAGATTCCACAGTGCTCCTTGCACTGTTATATATCCGACATCCAGAACAAGACATTTAAAGCCCGTGCCTTAATCGACTCAGGCTCCTGAGCGACCTTCATGTCAGAACGCTTACGTAGCAGGTTGCGCCTCTCTGTTTGCGATGTTCGAACTGAAGTCACCGGCATGAATGAGGTACTTGCGGCACATCCAACGAAAAAGTGTTTATTGGTGATCGGATCTCCTATTGACCCGAGTTTTTCATTGGAAGTTGATACTTTAGTATTAGAGAAACTTACGGGAAAACTCCCATCACATTCGATATATGCCCACTTACGTAAAGATCTCTCTGGTTTACGATTAGCAGATGAAAATCTACACAGAAGTGCCCCAGTGGATTTAATATTAGGAGCTGATATGTACTCCTCACTGGTACTCGTAGGAGTGAAAAAGGTATTCTTGGAAGTTTGATGGCACAAATCACCGTTTTTGGATGGATAATTACTGGTCGTTACACGAATTCACAAGTACATAAACCAGTTTCTTCATTCCATACTGGGATAAGTTTCGTTAATCTCCCTTGTTCGTCTCACGATGCTTGAAGCACTACGGATCAGACACAAGTGAATAATCGACAGTATCAGAAATGTCCCGATAACTCTCCATCAACCATTAAAACTGTTAGTTCGATGAATACTGTGAACACAAATACACATGTAGAGGCATGCACCCGCTGCGACGATGTACAAGGTTCTCTAAACGCACAATTGAAGAGAGGATACTCTTTGTGAATTAATATAAAATTTCCAGCAACTGCTTGGCAACATCACATACCGCAGCAAGTTTTCATGCCGTATCTGTGGAAAGCTTATATACCGCTATTCAGCTGTGGTCTTGAATGATGGCTATCCGATTGGCCACATATGTTTGAAATGATTATGATGATGAGTTTATCCATGCTAGCACAACTTGCGAGTCGGTCCATAAGTATGTAGGTATGTAGGTAGGTAGGGATCTGCCTTGACCTTTGTCAGCAGTTGAGCACATAATAATGCTGCACAGAGTTGAAGTACATAGATACCATATGTTAATACTACAAAATATCTGGGTATAACACTAGATTCCAAACTTTAATGGAGTGAACACATCAAAAAAAAAAGAGCAGAGCTTGATATAAAACTTCGTAAAATGGAATGACTTGTAGGCCGTAAATATGCACTATCTGTGCGGAACAATACATCGAACACCGAAATTATTCAACGTTTCCAAAATAAAGTTCTCCGAAACATACTAAATGCACTGTGGTTCGCCAGAAACTGCGGCATCCATCGTTATTTGAAAATTGCCACTGTCGCTGAAGGAATTAAAAGCAAAGCAATACGACATAAAATAAGATTACAGCAACATGTCAACATAGATCCTGTTAACATTTCGAACTCTTGCGGCCAACCAAGACGTTTTAGAAGGCGAAATGTCATTAATATTGGAGCCATTTAGATACACACTAAATTTCTAACAAAACAAATTACTTATTAATTTTACTTATTTAATTGATACAAGCTACTCGTTGTTTATATTGTAAATAGTTTTCGTTTGTTTGAAATTTTGATGGTTAGGTAATTTTATCTGAAATTTAAAATATATCGTTTAAACTTATTGTTGTGGATATTTTCTTGTGGCATTTGCTAAAAATTTTGTTTTTAATGCGTGAAATCAAGGGTAATTAATCGTATATTGGTCATTGGGTCTTAATTTATTGCACACTTTTGTCACTGTCGTACGCAACGATAGTTGGACTGGTTTACAAAAAGGTCTTGGACCAGCTCTTTATTTTCAGTTTATATTTAATTCATTTCGGTGACTATAGTTTCCACTCTACGTTAATATTATGTAATACCCCATTTCATTAGCATTCGGTATATTACAGATGAAGCATCTACAATATGGCCATTAATGAAGGTTGGATGCACAATAAAAGTTTTTTTTTTTGTTAAATAAGCTTTTTTTATTGAATCTTTCTAAAATACTTAGAAACTAACAATAAGTATTCAAATCTTACAAAGTAACTAAAATTATGTGATATTCCCTACGTTCCATCACAATTTGTTGAGTCGCGAGGTATAGCAATTTCACAGCATATTCAGTGTGTCTTTTCTTTTTAATCCACGACGCCCCGTGCTCAGCAACAATTGCAAGGGGATTCGGATGATTGTGTAATTTTTGAATGTAGCTTCTGTAGGACATTGCAACTTCCTCAGAAATTGTGGGTACATTTAAATCTCGATGGATGTTAACATTCCTCATATACCAAGGCGCGTTTACAATAATTCGTTTACAATATTCGCTGCAATTTTTCGATATTTGAGGGAGATGCGGTGCCCCAAAACTGAATACCATAAGTCCAGATTGGCTTCAGGATTGCTTTATATAATAGCACTTTGTATTCGAGATTCAACTTTGATCTTTTGTGTAACAGCCACCATAACTGATTAATTTTAAGCTTGATCTGAGTTTTCTTTGGCTCTATGTGATTTTTCCAGGTCAGCCTTCTGTCGAGGTGAATACCCAAGTACTTTGTTGAGGAACATTGTGGAACTGATTGGCCATTAATTTTAAGTGGGGGACATGTATCTGGCCTTAGCGTGAAGGTTACATGTACGCTCTTTGATTCATTGACTTTTATACGCCATTTTGCTAGCCAGATTTCGAGAGAATCGACATGAGTCTGCAGGAGTTTAGTAGCTTCTATGGGCTTAGAGTTAGTGCCCAATATTGCCGTATCATCTGCAAAGGTCAATATGAATGTATAGTTATTTTTGGGCATATCTGAAGTGTATAAGAGATACAGTAAGGGGCCCAAAACGCTTCCTTGAGGAACGCCGGCGTGAATATCCAATGGATTTGTTGTGTAATCCTTGTGATGTACGAGAAATTATCTTTTCGTGAGGTAGCTACTAAGCAAGGGAGGAGACATTTGCAGGCAGTAATAGTTTGAGTTTGTAAATAAGGCCATCGTGCCATACTTTACCGAAAGCTTGAGTGATATCAAGAAAAACAGTTGAGCAAGACTTTTTTTCTTCAAAAGTGTTCCTTATCAGAGTTACAATGCGGTGGACTTGTTCTATAGTGCCGTGCTGTTTTCTAAATCCAAACTGATGTTGGGGAATCAGTTGGTTGAGATTTATAAATGGAGTTAAATTCATGACAAGTAGCTTTTCGAATACTTTAGAGAGTAGAGGCAGGAGTCTGATAGGTCTGTACGATGCAACTTTTGTAGGGTCTTTTCCTGGTTTTGTTATCATAATAATTTTTGAAGTTTTCCAGCATTTGGGATAGTGTTTAATACGAAGGATAGCATTGAAAATATGCATGAGATGAATTACTGAAGCCGGAGGTAGCTCTTTTATCATTTTACCGGTAATTTTATCTGGACCAGGTGATTTTTTTGGGTTTAAATCTTTATAAATTGCTTTGAATATGTCCTTTTTTTAATTTGGAGCGTTATTGAGCAAGGGTGAGAAGTTAATTTTGGTAATGAGGACTGTGAAGAGGGTGGATTGGGTGTAAACACACTTTTTAGGTGGTTTGCAAAAGCCAAACCCTTCTCACAGTTGCTTCTAGCCCAATTACCGTCACTCAACCGGATGGGGGAATCAGTGAGAATTGGCCGATTTGAGTTTTTTGCTGATTTCTACTAAGAGTAGTCTGACGCTTCACCAGGTGTTAATTTCGCTAGGTGCTCTTCTAACTCTTTGTTGTTTTTATTTTTTAAGGCTTGCTTTAACTTTCGAGTGCAGTGCTGTAGCTGTGTTTTCAGATTCGGTGATCTGATTTCTTGCCATTGCCTTCGGAGTCTTCTTTTCTGTCTTACTAGCAATACAATGTCGGCTGGTGTGTGTGGGCTATAGTTCGATTGCTTGCATACCTTTGTGCAGGTGGCTGAGCTGAGAGCCAATGAGAGCAGCTGGTTGAATTTTTCGAGTGCTGAGTCTACATCGTGTCCATTTCTTAATACAGTACTCAGAGGAAGATGGGAATTTATATATTTCTTGAATTTCAACCAGTCTATTTTCTTTCTAACGCTATTGTCTTGGGGGCTTCGTGATTTTATAGATATTACCGTGGGTGAGTGGTCAGATGATAGATCATAACTACACTCTGTGGAGATATTTTCCATCTGCAAACCTTTGGCGACTCCAAAGCCTATGAGATCGGGCATCGTAGCCGTGGTTAGTGATGATTGAGCATAGTCTTCTGCCTTTTGGAGTTATCAAGCGGGAGCCCCAGTGAGTGTGTTTGGCGTTCAAATCGCCAGCAACCAAGAATTTGCTACCAAGAGTTGAGAAAAATTCTTTATATTGCTGTTCGGTAATACTGTATCTTGGGGGACAGTATATCGCAGATATTACTAGCTTAGAGATGTATATTTCCAGACATATAGATGTTGCTTCCAAGTAGACACTACTGAAATCTTCGAGAACACGATGTTTTATTCTGCTTTTTATCAATATGGCAGTTCCTCCGCGTGCCTTACCATGCGGATGATTTGTAGTGTACAGTTTGTAATATGGTATTTGGTAGCAATTTTTGTCAGTGAAATGGGTCTCAGATATCATCATTATGTCGATCTGGCTGGATTCAAGGAATTGAATTAGCTCCAAACGGTGCTGGCTTAAGCCGTAGGCGTTCCAGTGGCATATCTTGAGACGGCTCATGGTCTGGATAGCAATGTTTGGAGTAACATCGATTGATTTTTCATCATTTCTTGCATCATTGTTTGCATTGAGTTCATGAATTGGTTCATATTCTGAATTAATGTTTGAAGCAAATGTTCAAGGGTACTTGGCTGTTGGGTGGGCAGTGAGAGCTTCTGCACATTATATACATAGCTTTGTTGGTGTGCGTTTTGTTTTAACACACTAGCGTATGAATTGGTTTGATTCTTGTTTGGGATTGCAGAGAAGAATTGTGTTGCATCAATATTTTGTCTCTTACTTGAGTTGGCTATCTGAGTTTGTTCAACTGGTTTTAGAGGTTGATTGCTAGCGGAGAAATTTAGCTTTAGGGTTGTATATACTGGGAAACCTCTATAATTTGTGGTGTGATTACCTCCACAATTGCTGCATTTTTTCATGCTAGCATCGCCTTTAGACTTTGGGCATATGTTTGATTTATGGAGATCTCCACAAAAAAAAACAGTCTTAAAAAATTCCTAAACTACCTAAAAGAGCGCTAACTGATGACGATTTATGAAAGCTAACGGTATACATACCACATTTAGAGGGATTTTTTTGCGTGACACTTTATCAAACCATGTTCATCTAATTGAAAGTGGTATTTACAACACATTACCTTAATTCTAATAGCGGAGATTTCACACATTGGGTAGCATACTATAAAAACAAAAACCATAAGGAATACTTTAATAGCTTTAGGAATTTACCATCACAGAAGGAAATCATCAACTATCTCGGAAGTAACAGTCTTAGATATAATTATAATCAACTGCAAAAGTAGAACTCATATAATTGTGGACACTATATTTTATTTTTTCACTTTATTTTTATCATGTTTTAATCATTTATATGAAATATTTCTGGTTGAATGTTTATTACTTGTGTCATCTGTTCTAAAAGGATTCCCTATTGTTTTGTACTCCTTCCCTTTTCTCTCATTTTGAATTTATTGAATTATATGAATAAGACTTAAGCTCTTCTTTTTAGATTGTATACAAGAAAACTCGAAAAGTTCTTTTGTTTTTAAATTCAAACACAGCTGAAAAAATACTTTTGTTTATACAATAAATTCAATCTCAGATCATAAAGCATTCATGTATGATCATGAATGAAAATTGATCCTTATCCATACAATATATTAATGATTACTATTCAAAAACTTTACAACAACAACTAAAGACCTGATGTGCTATAAACTGAATCGTAATAATTAATTAATACATACATATACACATATATATACACATATGAATGTACACACTAACTTATGTCGGTCGTTAAACAACACCAACAACAACCTTTATACTATAAACTCTTATCACCACAACCTACATACACCATAGCGCCACCTCTGCTTTCTAACGATCTGGCATCATTACAGCATACATCATCAATGATTATGTATGAAATTTGTTTCACTTAGAAAGAAAAACATTGCTTTTATGATTACTATTCAAAAAATTATTTTGGCTTTATTTACATATATAAAAAATAAGCATTTCAACATTTAAGATATATTCATTTGAAAAGTTTGTGTATAATTTTTAATATTGATGACTTTATAATCTGGCTCAACAATTACATCGCCAGTTAAAAATTTCTTCATTTCACCATTACTTAAAATTCGGTCTTCTTCAAATTCGTGATATAACATAACAATTTAACGTACGCTTATCATAATTACTATCGTACTAGCTGAAAATGTCTATAAAATATATTTGGGCTCTCAATAATTGCAGCTATATCCATTTCTTTCCTTATTAATTCTTGCATGAATGCTTCAATTACTTCCGTTACTGTATAATGATATTTATCATCGTATACAGATTCATATTTTTGTGTTGTTGTCTTGACCGATTCATCTGATGGATATGTTGATACATCTGTCTTATTTACATCATTATCAGACATCATTAGTTGGAAATTTACTTCAATCTCTACTACATCATCGATTGGAAGTTTAAGCGAAAATTCCAAATTCCCTTTGTTATCATGTACATTGGACATAGTTATTGGTATAGATTTACCACTTATTGCATCAAGCGATAACTCTAACAAAAAGAATATAAATCTGTGCTTGATATTCATTTTATGCGTTTATGATCTTTCAACCGCGATCGTTAAAGCTCAACTCCAATTAAAGCTTACTGACTCAACACCGTTGTTTATATCCTAGACATCAACCTCTTATCAACGCTTCTGATCAATTTTTACCCCAGCATCAAACCACGATCACAATTAAAGCTTTACATCAAACCACAACTTGAAAGCTCTCACCCAAGACACACACACTCACAATAATATCCTTGACACAAACCGATGACGTCATTGCTCCTCTTCTCCTTTGTTCCAGAACCCCTCAATCCCAACTACTAAACCCTACCTCGTCTTGAACTCCGTGCTTCGGTATTAGGTGCTCAACTGACCGCGAGGGTTAAAAGAGATCTAAAATTAGATGTACCTATGTACTTCTGGACTGATTCACAGATCATGTTAGCATGGATAAATTCACCTTCATCAGTTTGCCAAATGTTTGTAACAAATCGTGTATCTGTCATTGGGAAAATTCCATTGCTAAAGATAAAGGTAAATCATAATTTAAAACATTGGGCATAATGGCTCATTTAAAACATTGTAACGAGTAGCAATAATACCAGAAAACAATTAATACAGTCAGAGATTACCTTAACCGTAAACGAATTAGGAAATCCTCTTATGGTAATTGTTCGGACAATGCAGTAGTCAGATTTTGAGGAAGATCTCAAACACCTCTTCTTCTTCTTATGTGGCCATAACAACCGAATATCGATTTAGGCCGAAAATAACATGCTTCGCCAGTCCTCTCTGTTCTTTGATAGCTGGCGCCAGTTAGAAATTCCAAGCGCAGTCAGGTTCTCCAGTACTTGGTCTTTCCACCGGTGGTCTCTTCTGCGTCGTTCTCCAGCGGGTTCCGAATATAACACCTTCTTAGCTGGAGCGTGTTCTTCCATTCGCTCGACATGACCTAGCCAGCCGCTGGATTTTGATGCGCTTTACTATGTCAATATCGGCATACAGCTCGTACAGCTCATGGTTGTACCTTATTCGGTACTCGCCACCAACGCAAATAGGTCCAAAGATCTTGCGTAGGACTTTTCTCTCGAAAACTCCAAGTATTCGCTCATCCGAGGTGGAAATTGTCCAGGCTTCAGCGCCATATGTTAGGACAGGCATGATGAGAGAATTGTAGAGTGTAGTTTTCGTTCTTCGAGAGAGGGCTCGACTTCTCAATTGCTTACTCAGCCCAAAGTAACACCTGTTAGCAAGAGTTATCCTATGCATGATCTCCAAGCTGACGTCATTACTGCTGTTAATGCTGGTTCCAAGATAGACAAAGTCTCTTACTACTTCAAAAGCGTAGTTGTCAACAGTGACGTGTTGTCCAAGACGCCAGGACTTTTTGTTTGATGACACTAGATACTTCGTCTTGCCCTCGTTCACCGTAAGACCCATCCGACGAGACTCCCTTTCTAACTCTGAGAATGCTGCACTGACTGCTCGCGTGTTCATGCCGATTATGTCAATATCGTCGGCATACGCTAACAGCATGTCACTTTTGTTGAAGATAGTGCCTTCTCAAGAACCACAATTATGTTAGTAAGAACAGTCCTATCGGCAATCTTTCCCCATTTTTGGACACGAATGGCATTATTCGAGTTAGAGGGCGATTACATGTATCCGAACTTACATGCGTTGCCAAACACCAAATATTAATTCCGTACAACGACCCTATCACAAGAGTATTGATGTAGATGTTCCATAAGCAAAATAATTATTGAGGAGGCCAAACTATATTAGCTTATACGAAACAGAGATTTCGGCCAATAAAGGGAAAATCCATGGCACGGTAATTTGTTCAAAATTGTGTAAGATGTAGCAAAGCCAAGCCAAAACTTTTAGGTCAAATTATGGGCAACCTCCCTTCAACAAAAGTCGGAGCAGTAAGACAATTCATCAATTTAGGCGTGAACTTCTGTGGATCATCTTGAGTTCACTTTAAGATCAGAGGAAAGAAACCACAGAAAGCCTATGTGGCAATATTTTGTTGCTTCTCATAAAAGGCAGTTCATTTGAGGTTAGTCAGCGACCAAACGAAGGATCCGTTTTTGGTGCATTAAGACCTTTTATAAGCCGAAGAAATCACTGTCAAAGTTTGTACTGTGACAACGCGACAAACTTTTTTGATGTCGAAAATCAACTGGCAGAGCTTAGTAAAGGAGTACAGCAGAAGAGGCATACCATACTTCATACCACCAAGTGCGCCACACTTTGGTGGCCTATGGGAAGCTGCAGTGAAGTCTGTGAAGCATCTTCTAGTCAAGAGCGTAGCAACCGCATCCTTGATTTACGAGGAACTGAACAGTATGGTTATAAAAATTGAGGGAGTTCTTAATTCAAGACCAATTTGCCCACTCTCGGAAAACTCAAATGACTTAGCCGCCCTAACTCCTGACCACTTTTCTATAGGGGAACCATTAAACATACGAGTCGATCAAAGGGCCACATCAGCAAACTCCGATCTCTTGACTAGATGGAAGTTGGTCGGTCAACTTAAAGGGGAATTGTGGAAGCGATGGTCACGGGAATATTTGTGTGAGCTCCAATCGAGAAATAAGTGGAAAAACAAGCAGTCCAATATCAGTATTGGTGATCATCAAAGAGAACAATATGCCAATACTCAAGTGGCCGTTAGGACGAGTAACAAATGTCTTTAAATAAGATGATGAAGTAGTACATGTAGCTGACTAAAACAGCAAGTGGTAATTGCAGGAACGCAAATCATAGAGTAGGACTACTACCAATCAAAACTGAAGAAGAGAAAATGGAGAGAAGTTCTTTTAAACAAAATCCCAAATGTTGAAATATTATGCAAGAAACATGATCTCACCCCATCAAGAGATAAGCTGATTCAAAGAGCAGCAAAATTGCTTAGAGACACAATCAATATATTGAGAAAGATAACATTCAAAAAGAAAAAAAAAGGAATACATCCATGCACCAAGGCTTTCCAACGCTGTTGGTTACCCGGGTAATAGTGCCATTGGTTTTAGGAGCGTATATTCAAGATAAACGATTCAGATCAAAGCTTGGCATTCATTTCGAAGGGATTGAAAAAACTGCAATTTCAGCAAACAGAAGGGACTTAGAAGGATTTTTATCAGAGTTAGCAGCATTCTCAAAGGGAACAAAGGCACTGCGCCATCTCTGTCATAAAATTAAACATTGAAGCACGTGCGAAACTTTAATCGCTCACTTTGAACACTCGAAAACAATTGGACAATTCCTTATTGAAAGACAGTCGACTTAAAAGAGGCGCAGTGGATTTGGTTGGAAATGTTGCACACTCTCTGTTCGGAATATTGAATGCCAAACATGCTCAACAAAAGTCTGACACAATCACACAAGTTAAAGAAAACGAAACTTCTGTTGTGGATATAACTATTACTTACTTACTTACTATTAACATACTAAAATAAGATCAGACAGCAGAAAGTAGGAAGTTTGAGAGCATCGATCTTCAAATCAACGAAATGTTCAAAAGAACACGCAATGCTAATGAAAAAATATATCAAGTTAGAATGTTTCGCAGTTTCACTTCACTATATATTCAACTCACACTGATTTCAAACAACTTAGAAAGAATGCAGTCATCAAAATTGGATGCCCTTACAAACACTCACCATGGAAAAATAAGTCCGTTGCTCCTACCACCCAGCCAATTACAAAACAATGTAAACAAAATTAAATCTCACTTATCGACGGCATTAGATCTACCTGTAAACCAAGATGACTTATTACAGTTGTACAAATGAGATGAAGCTTAAAGGAGGACTTACAACAAATCATGTTGTATTCAGTCTTGCTTTACCTCTGGTGAAATATAAACGATATGATTTGTTCATATGGATTCCACTGGAACATAAGAATCAGTGGATATATGCTGCAAGAGTTTCTTTTCGTGCAACTGCTGTATCTGGAAAAAAATTTACACAACTAGTTCTAAAAGGCTCTTGGTTGCTTTCACTCCAACCAGACTCTATACTCAAACATAATTTTATCTCCATACAAGCACATTAGTCTATATCCATTAAAATCTTTCTACACTAGTCTTAGCCAAATCTCCGAATTTGCTGGAGTAGAACAATTAGCTCCGCTTATAAACAACATTTGTGACATAACACGAATTAAAAATTTTACGTCGCTACAATCACTACTGGAAATGCAGAAGATCACTGTACATATTTAGTACATGTCAAGAACACTGGTCACTTCAAACTCAAATTAAACTAATGTAAACAATAGACCAACAACAACTGCAACAAATCTAAATCTTCACACAAACTCTCCGAGTTCAGCAACTTCAAAAGTTCCAGCCCAACAAACATATCTTATCATGCAATCTCTTGCCCTGTGGAGTTAGAAGGGAGAGAAGACCAGCAGCCGCTACGTGGGGAGGATGTTAAGATTGATATTGTTATTGCAGCGACTTTAGAATATAGAGATATCCCACTGTTAATGGACAGCGTTTTAAAATTAAAATTCTTAATTTGTACTCAATTTGCAATTCTATATAGAATACGATTTTACAAAATAAATAATATATTTTTTAATTTCTAAAAATCAATTTAGAAACACTATTACAGTGTTTTTTAATATTCCCATCAATTTCACAATAAGAAACTACATATTATCAATACACAAGTCGCAAAATTCAACCACTGTTTGCCAGTTATATAGTAAAATAGATACTACATAACTGTGTTTATGTACATATGTGTGTTTGTGAACTTATGTTGAGCATAATACAAGAATTTCCATTCATGAATACAAACGCAAAATTTCGAATTAAAGTTTCGAAATTTTTAACTATTTTGTAATTTTTGGCAGACACACACAATATTACGAAGCAGCATATGTGTTTGGCTTTTGATGGTTTGCCACTTTTTGTACCTATATATTGAAATTAATTAGCTAGCTTCTGGAAGGGTCAAATGTATGAACGGCTCCTATTAATTTTATCCCCTTCACATTTTCCAGAAACATACTCACCCACTATCATAAAAAATTTGAGTTTTTATAAAATTCGGTTCTTCCGCTCCCAGCCACGGCTCACATTATTTAACATTTCCAACATTTTTCCAAGGTAACTTACCTCATATCTCGACTCCTTTAAAAGACTGCCCTACAAAATTCCAATTTTTATAAAATACGTTACCAGCTACCAATGGTGTAAAATATGTAGCCGACCCCTATTCTCTTTAACATTATAATACTTCTCCCGAACATTCTCATACTCTATCTTCATCCCTTATGAGGGTTGCCACACAAAATAAGCGAAAAAAGCTGAACAAAGAAGTTAAACAACGTGTTTAATATTTTCCCCATACCAGCTTATTCTCTGTCTCAACACCTTAAGGGTAAAAACATAAAAAACGACAAATAACCATATAGCTGCCTAGGAAGAGCCACTAGTGAAATCAAATGTAAGGCCAACGCAAATTCACTTTGTTATCTCTAACATTTCCCCCAAAATACCTTCCCCCTACTTTCACCCTTTCGGAGCTCCCCTGTAAAATTGTCGTTTTTTATAAAATGAGTTTTCATCGCTCTCAGAGTTCCGCTAACTTGACGGACCCTTCTTCAATTTTGCACCTCAACATTTCTCTCCAACATACTTACCCCAATCTCCACCCATTATGGCATCCCATACAAAATGTATGAAAAAAAAAATCATCTTACAGTCGGCTGGGGCCGACCAAATTATACCCTGCATATGTAGACATATATATAAAAAGTTTACTCGAATATCTATATTTTTCTTTTATTTCCACTTTTTGGGAAACAATTTTTGCATATACTCGTACTACTAATTTACACCCGAAATATGGTTTACTTAGACGAAGTACTTTGCATGTTATGAGGGTTCTAAAAGGGATGATTTAAAGAAGATTTTTATGATAAATCCGAGGATTAGTATGGGAGCTATATAAAAAGTGGGCGTGGCTTACCTCTTTTTTGTAAATCCAATTAGTTTTTCAATACTAATCCACACCTAAAATCTCGTTGTCCTACGCTAAATGGTTTGTAAGTTATGGAGCTTAAAAGTTTTAGTTTAATTCCCTCGATTTTGTATGGGAGACCCATGAAGGAGTGGGCGTGGCACACTGATTTTCTGCCAGATTATTTCCGACTACGATATTAATTTAGGTGTCAATTATGGTTATTCTAGAAGATACAGCTGTTTCAATTTAAAATTTATATTGGGGCTACGATAAACAGTGGGCGTGGTGCGCCCATTTCTTGTGAGCCTAGTTGCTCGTACAATACTAATCCATACCTTAAATCTCGTTGTCCTACGCTAAATGGTTTGTAAGTTATGGAGCTTAAAAGTTTTAGTTTAATTCCCTCGTTTTTGTATGGGAGACCTATGAAGGAGTGGGCGTGGCACACTGATTTTCTGCCAGATTATTTCCTACTACGATATTAATTTAGGTGTCAATTATGGTTATTCTAGACAGAAGATTGCCGAAGATACAGCTGTTTCAATTTAAAATTTGTATGGGGGCTACGATAAACAGTGGGCGTGGTGTGCCCATTTCCTGTGAGCCTTAAATCTCGTTGTCCTACGCTAAATGGTTTGCAAGTTATAACCGGTAACATTTTTTTTTAATTTCCGCAACTTTGTATGGGAGACCCATGAAGGAGTGGGCGTGGCACACTGATTTTTTGCCAGATTATTTCCTACTACGATATTTATTTAGGTGTTAATTATGGTTATTCTAGACAGAAGATTGCCGAAGATACAGCTGTTTCAATTTAAAAGAATTTCAGTCATTTTGTATGGGGGCTACAATAAACAGTGGGCATAGCGCGCCCATTTCCTATGAGCCTAGTTGCTCGTACAATACTAATCCATGCCTTAAGTCTCGTTGTCCTACGCTAAATGGTTTGTAAGTTATGGAGCTTGAAAGTTTTAGTTTAATTCCCTCGACTTTGTATGGGACACATGAAGGAGTGGGCGTGGCACACTGATTTTCTGTCAGATTATTTCCGATTTTAATTTACGTGTCAATTATGGTTATTCTAGACAGAAGATTGCCGAAGTTACAGCTGTTTCAATTCAAAGAAGTACAGACACTTTGTATTGGAGCTACGCTAAAAGTAGGCGTGGCTCACCCATTTTTGGCGAGGTTATATAGTAGTATAATATAACTCTATGTGCCAAATTTTGTTGTCCCAAGTGGTATATTATGTGAGTTATAGCAAGTTAAAAATTTTAAAAATTCCGAGGTTAGTCGCTTTAAATGCTTGGTGTGGGTGTGGCTATTGACCGATCATGCCCAATATCAATCCACTCCGTACCCTTGGATCATAGGTTACTTGTGCCAAATTTCGTCGAAATAGCTCAATATTTACTCAAGTTATCGTGCGAACCAGCCAGGTGACAGACAGACAGACGGACGGACGAAAGGACATCGATAAATCGAAAATTCAAGCGACGCTGATCACGAATATATATCTATGTCTATATCTCCGGAGATTCCTTCAAGTGGGCACAAACATCTGACCGAAATGAATATACCTTGCATATTGCATTATGCAGGGTATAAAAAACATGAAAATAAACTTATTCCGTATTTAATTCTATTCTAATTGCGCTAAATAAGTGAAATGTTACTTTGATTCGATAATGTGAATCGACAATTAATTTTTGTCCGTTTGTTGAATATGTGAACTTGAATTTTTTTTCGTTAATTTTGTGTGGCAGCCCCCTTAAGGGGTGCATATAGGGGAAGAAATGATGGGTAGGTAAAAATGGTGGGTGTTACACTTTACCGTCCTAGAGGCTACACTTAGTCAGCTATGGAGTTATTTCTCAATTTCCATGTGATTTTAAACGCATTTTGTATAAGCGCCCCCTTAGGGGATATAGGTGGTAAATATGTTTGGGAAAAAATGTTATGATGACAAAATTAATGAGGTTGATCGTATATTTTACACTTTTAGGTGCATTTCCACAGTGCTGGGAGTACTTTTATAAAAATTTCAGATTTATCGGGATACTTCCGATAGTGAGTGGGGATAGAGGATAAGTATGTTTCGCAAAAATGTTGAAGAAATAATACTAATGGGGCCGGTTATACAATTGACCACGGAGTAAAGGAAGCAAATTCAACTATACTTCTAAAGTCTCTGCTTTAGAATATAGAAAATTGCAACTCTTAATGGACAGCGCTTTAACACCAAATATCGGGAGCACACCATAGCCGAGATTTCACTCAAACGAAAAACTAGTTTTGCATTTACTGGAAGCAGTATGGATCTAATAGCCTAGACAGACAGCAGCCTAATTCCAGATTACCGAGTTAATTCGAATTAACTCCGGCATTAACTGCTGCTAATCCGCATTAACTCTATGAGTTGATTCCCAAAATAAAAGAGGATTAGGGCAATTTGCGATGGCAACACTGCTGAAAATTTTCTATTGTGAATTTTTCTCGATCCATTTTACAAAATATTAGGTGTGTTCGCTAACAAAAACTTTCAACAATTGTTAACAGATTTCAACATAAAAAGCGTTGGCGAACAAATAAATCCAGCTGTCAATTACGAACTGTGAATGTCAATTTACAAGTTTCTGATAGTTTTCAGTTCACGTACTTCTTGTAGATTTTTTCATATCGAGAGTGACAGATGACAGAAATTGATAGTGATAGTAATGTAAGTGAGCAGACCTAATAAAACAGCAATCTGCCGTTTAGTTAATCCGCAATACTGGCGTCTGTCAGGTTAATATTTTATTCGGATTAAGTGCGCCGGTAATCCGGAATTAGGCCGCCGTCTGTCTAGGCTATAACGTTTTTACCTTAACCAATTGCAACTTCACACAATCATTTGGAATCATCATTATCACCAGCTCGGATATTACTCAGTCAGCCATGGTAAACAAGATAGTAAACAGTCGTTTGCCAGATCTGTTTGAGTAAAAGTCTCACAAACAACTGATCATTTGTAGGGTGGCCTGATAGGGTTGGCAACGATTAATCATTTGATTAAAATAAACGATTATTTTCGTTCAAATTACGATTTAATTTACGAGGGCGGATTGATAATGAAACTACCTAAGTAAGAAAAAATCATTTTTTTTTCAAAAACCATTTATTTCTCAACATAGTCTTCTTTTACTTCGACACACTTAGTAAGACGATATTTCAACTTTTTTATACCAACTGAATAATACGATTTCGGGAACCCCTCAAAATACGCGTTAGTTTCGGTAATCACTTCTTCGTTTGAGCTGAATCTTTTTCCTGCGAGCCATTTTTCAAGTTGGAAACAGGAAAAAGTCACTAGGAGCTAAATCTGGACTATAAGGTGGATGATAATCCAATTCGAAGTGTATTTCACGTAATTTAGCATCGTATCTAATGCTGTGCGTTGTCTTGGAGAAAGAGCACTTTTTTCTTTAAATGTGGTCGTTTTTTCTTGATTGCATCCTTCAATTGATCCAATAATGCACGATAATACTTTCCTGTGATTGTGGATCCTTTTTCAATATAATCGACAATCAATATTCCGAGTGAATCCCAAAATACAGCGGCCATAACCTTGCCAGCCGATTTCACTGCCTTCGCCTTCTTCAGAGCACTTCCACCAGCTTCCACCCATTGTTTCGATTGATTTTTGGTTTCAGGTGTGTAGTGGTGGACCCACGTTTCATCAACAGTTATTAATCGACGCCAAAAATCAACAGGATTACGCTTTATGATGCCCAAACATCGCTGTGAAGTGGTCTCTCGAACTCGTTTTTGTTCGACACTGAGCAAACGCGGCACCCATCTTGCCGATAGCTTTTTCATTTGCAAATGTTCATGCAAAATGTTGAACACACATTCATATGAGATGTTTACCATTTCAACAATCTCACGCAACTTCACTCGGCGATCATTCATAACGATATCGAGGATTTTCTTGATATTTTCTTCAGTAACCACCTCTTTTGGCCTTCCTGTTAATGGTATTGTTGCAGTGCTTGTTCGGCAGCGTTTAAATTCAGCAATTCAATACTTCACCATGTAATCTGACGGAGCAGGCTCACCGTAATGTTTATCGAGCTTTTCTTTTGTCAAATAATAGTGTTTAATCACTGCACGAAATTCGCTTTTTTCCATTTTCCAAGAAACAAAAAAGTTGGTTACTTCAAACGACTACAACAAATAAACTAATCGATGAATTTGGGTGAAATTTTAAGAGCTGACGTTTGGCAGATCGCAATTTCAAAAAGTTTTTGTAGTTGTGCTGCCTTTTTCGTACTTAGGTAGCTTCTTTATCAATTCGCCCTCGTATTACAAATAAAAAATTATTTTTATATGGAATATAAGAATATATGAATATCTTAATAAGAAAAATTAACTAAATAAGTGATATAGTAGATATAGTAGTTATAATATATATAGTAAATATAAATGATCTATTATTGAAAAGGAATCTGGTAATTCCCCTGCAAACACAAGAGAGCATCAATATGTCCACGAAAAACCAATATCAACTCATACAGTGACATTTCGAGAGATGCCAACGCAGCAACATTAACAGCATTAACTACAGTAACAATCAAGAAAATTATGACAAAAAGCTATCCTTGAGGCAGTAAAGAACAAATAAACCCAGAGCAGAAAGCAAAGCAGGCCCAGTGCAGCGAGTACCCATAACAAACTTACAAAACAATAAAATTTACAAACAATAACTTTGGCGTACCTAGCCGGCGCGACGTACCAAAGAGACATCAACAATAATAGCTATGCAACCACAACCGAATGAAATATTTCAGCTACTGTATTTATCAGTGACAATGGATTTTGATCCACATCAGAAGAAAATGATAAACAACAGAACCAAAATTACATATTCATTATTACTCAAATCATTAAATACTTACACCAGGAGTACAGAGTTTCACATTGACAATATTGCGTAGCAGTGTGGTATACACAAAACCCACTTTGCAAGCTATTGTTCATACTATTCCATAACAAAAAATTCTGTCGAATCAAATCATTGGACACATTAGACACCAGCATCAACCCACAAGCACACCAACCCACCTTTCACTTAAACCAAGATAATAATCCAGATAAGGCTTCCATGACAAAACAGCCAGAAGATTAACCCAATGTAAATAATAGCCTAGACAGACGGCAGACTAATTCCGGATTACCGAGTTAATTCGAATTAACTCGGGCATTAACTGCAGCTAATCCGCATTAACTCTATGAGTTAATTCTCAAAATAAAAGAGGATTAGGGCAATTTGCGATGGCAACACTGCTGAAAATTTTCTATTGTGAATTTTTCCCGATCCATTTTACAAAATATTAGGTGTGTTCGCTAACAAAAAACTTTCAACAATTGTTAACAGTTTTCAACATAAAAAGCGTTGTTGAACAAATAAATCCAGCTGTCACTTACGAACTGTGAATGTCAATTTACAATAGTTTTCAGTTCACGTACTTCTTGTAGATTTTTTCATATCGAGAGTGACAGATGACAGAAATTGATAGTGATAGTAATGTAAGTGAGCAGACCTAATAATACAGCAATCAGCCGTTTAGTTAATCCGCAATACTGGCGTCTGTCAGGTTAATATTTCATTCGGAATTAGGCTGCCGTCTGTCTAGGGTATAATCTCGCTCTAATTGCGGAAACAAAAACTTTGATAAAGAAGAAGTTGCTCTTTTCATCACTAGACTTCAACAACAAAAGCTGCAACAAAACTATTAAAAAAGCTAAGTACAACAGACAACAACCAGCAAGAAGATCGTCGTCATCATGGGTACCATAATCGTTGAATTACCAGTAACTATATATGTATATAACCCTCCGAATTTTGTTCTACATAAGTTTCATAGGTTTCATAGGTTTTATAAGAAAAAATTATTATTATTTCATAATGATAATTTTTTCTTCCTAAGAAAAGGGAAGGATGTTGTGAGCCAAAATATGAAATATGCACATATGCATATTTTGCCTCGCGACATATTTCCCGAAATTGTGAACTACATATTAACCCATACACATACAAACATTGCTCGAAGTTGTGATATACACAATCTATGCTAATATTACTTATAATTGTTAAATGCCAGAACATTGAGCCAACTGAGTTGCAGTTGGGTGTGTAAATGCTGACAAAGCACTTTCTCACACAACTCGTAGTTCTGCACGTACGTAAGCATGCCTGTGTAAGCATACATGATAGCTAAAATCACGCTTATGTGTGTGAATATCAAAAAGTTGCTTTCTCACGTAATATATACACACATGTGGAGTGCATCGATCGTGTACATACAAGTACGTACACACATACATGTTGACTTGATTTCAATTTAATTTCAGTTAATTGTTCATGTGAAATAATATAATAATATTGAAGCTTAATTTATAAATTGATGTTCTTCCAAGTCCACGGTGTGTAGCAGATTGATTGATCTTACTTAATTATATTTAGATAATAGCTAGTACATACGTATGAAATTATGTTCTACAGTTATATATTGATATACAGTTTATATCAATTTACTATATAACATAACTAGCAGAGAGTAAAAAGTAATGATTAAATATATTGAAATATATCAATATGCAAATAACGTATACAACGTAGAGAGTGTGAAGAGCGTGAAAGTATGAAAGTATGGAGAACATGATTACCCCACACTCGGCCTTCCTGACTACTCATCAGACTCTGATGATACTTCAAAAATTTTTTCATTTTTGTCTTCATGGGTTACACACCCACGCATTTTCTTGGTTACTAATTATATTCATATCGTCTTCTTCATCTGATATCGGATTCTGAATTTCGTTCTCCGGCCAATATTTCATTTTGTCTGCACTGCTCTCTATAACATTCGGTCCTTCATGGTTGCCTTCTTTCTTAACGTTGTAGTGGTCAAACGCTTTTATAGCTGTGATACGATATGGGCCTAAAAATTTAGGTCGAATTTTTAAACCAGTTCCAAATTGTACTCTTTCAATTGCGACCAAATCTCCGATTTTGTATTTTCTAGATTCCTTTCTCTTCTTGTCGTAGTATCTTTTATTTTCAGCTTGTATTGCTATTATGGTGGTCTGGTGGTGTTTTCGCAAGGTAACGTGTCTAACTGCCTCAACCTGGTGGGGCTAGCGCAATCCTTCTTGAACTCATCGCAAGTCAACTCACTGGCTGTCATGTAGTTTGATCTGAGCGCTATGTGATGATACGTTTATTTGTTAATGAGGGGTAGTCATGTAGCTTGCTCTGCTTACTATGTGATGGCGCTTTCATTAATTTTAATGGGGGCCCTCCATGTGGCGAACACCGGGCAACGTCTTCCTGGTACCCGCTGGGAGGCGGCTGAAGTGAGTGGCGAAAATCTCCTCGGTTAGAGGTTGTGCGTTGGGTTTGGGACCCGCCACATAAAAAAACCCCCCCAATGAAAAAAACAAATATGCCTCGGATAAGGACTACCGCTTTTGTTGATGACCCCCGCAAACGAAAAAAGGACAACGATTTACGGATATGCACCTGGAATGTCCGATCCCTTTATAGGGAGGATGCCTCTATCCAGCTGGTTGATGTCCTCGAAAAATACAGAGCTGACATCACCGCTCTCCAGGAAATGCGATGGACGGGACAGGGCTGCTCCAAGGTTGAAAGGCACGAATTAGGATGTGGATTTTTGGTCAGCAAGAGACTACGACATCTTGTCCCACAGTTCACGCCTGTGAACGAACGGCTGGCCACAATCCGCATCAAGGCAAAATTTTTCAACATCAGGACAATGTGACCAAGGAGAGCTTCTTTCAGCGCCTCGAAGAAGCTTATGACCGCTGCCTCCGCCACGATATCAAAATCGTGCTTGGCGACTTTAATGCCAGGGTGGGCAAGGAAGGTACCTTTGGTCCAACTGTCGGAAAATTCAGCCTCCACCAGAACACCTCCGATAACGGAATGAGTCTGATCGACTTCGCCGCAGCACGAAACATGGTAATTGGTGGTACCAGATTCCAGCATCTCGACATCCACAAAGCGACATGGCTGTCTCCAGATCAACGTACAAGAAACCAAATTGATCATGTGGTGATTGACGGAAGGCATGCTTCCAGTGTGATGGACGTGAAATCGATTCGTGGTGCCAACATCGACTCGGATCACTACCTTGTTGCAGCTAAGGTGCGCACACGCCTATGTGTCGCAAATAACAAGAGAAGTCCCACACAGAGAAAGCTCGACGTCCGTAAGCTGCGATCACCAGAGACAGCAGATGCATTTTCCACTGGACTATCGGATCTGCTTATGCAGAACACTTCCCCACTTGATGATACATGCGCACGGTGGACACATATATCCCACTCCATGACCACTGCTGCCGAGCAGGTAATCGGTTACTACCGGCCTCTGAGGAATGAGTGGTATGATCAGGAGTGTCGCGACGCTACCGCAGAGAAAGACGCCACCTACAGAAAAACCCTGCTAGCAGGCGCAACGCGAGCTGTTAAAGAGCGGCACAGAGAGAAAAGGAGTGCAGAGAGACGTCTTTTCAGGCGCAAGAAGAGGGAGTTGGATAGACGCGTGTGTGAGGAGATAGAGATGTGTATCGACAAGAATGAGACTCGAAAATTCTTCGCAAAGATCAAGCGCCTGAGTGTAGGTTTAAATCCCTGAGCCTCTTCTTGTCGTGATGGAAATGGGAATCTGGTTACAGATATCCAGAGTGTACTAAGCCTATGGAGGGAACCCTTCTCCACGATACTGAATGGCGATGCTACGAACAATTCCGCCAGTGGAGGAGAATGCCCGATAACCCCAATTACAGATGATGGTGTTGATGTTCCACCACCCTACTATGACGAGGATGAAACGGCCATTTTAAGGCTGAAGAACAACAAAGCTGCAGGTGCTGATGGCCTGCCTGCCGAGTTGTTTAAGACCGGAGGCGATGAGCTGATCACCCGCATGCACCAGCTCATAAGCAGAATATGGTCGGATGAAAGCATGCCTGATGATTGGAGGCTCAGTGTTCTCTGTCCTGTACATAAAAAAGAAGACCCCACAATTTGCGCCAACTACCGTGGAATAAGTCTCCTGAGCATCACATACAAGGTTCTATCGAGCGTACTGTGTGATAGGTTGAAGCCTATGCTCAGCAACCTGATTGGACCGTATCAGTGTGGCTTCAGACCTGGTAAATCCACCATCGGCCAGATTTTCACACTGCGCCAAATCCTGGAGAAGACCAAGAAAAACAGATCGATACATACCACCTATTTGTTGATTATAAAGCCGCTTTCGACAGTCCGGTAAGGGATTACCTCTACGCAGCAATGTCTGAGTTCGGAATTCCTGCAAAGCTCATTCGACTTTGTAGAATGACACTGCATAACTCCTGTTGTGCAGTGAAAATTGGGAAGGACCTCTCCGCACCGTTTAATACCGAACGGGGTTTCAGACAAGGTGATTCGTTATCGTGAGACTTCTTCAATCTTATTATGGAGAAAATAATACGAGCTGCTGATCTACGACATAATGGCACTATCTTCAACAAAAGTGTCATGCTGTTAGCGTATGCCGACGATATTGACATAATCGGCATGAACACGCGAGCAGTCAGTGCAGCATTCTCAGAGTTGGAAAGAGAGTCGCGTCGGATGGGTCTCACGGTGAACGAGGGCAAGACGAAGTATCTAGTGTCAACAAACAAAGAGTCCCGGCGTCTTGGACAGCACGTCACTGTTGACAACTACGCTTTCGAAGTAGTAAGGGACTTTGTCTATCTTGGAACCAGCATTAACAGCAGTAATGACGTCAGCCTGGAGATCATGCGTAGGATAGCTCTTGCTAACAGGTGTTACTTTGGGCTGAGTAAGCAATTGAGAAGTCGAGCCCTCTCTCGAAGAACGAAAACTACACTCTACAAGTCTCTCATCATGCCTGTCCTAACATATGGCGCTGAAGCCTGGACAATTTCCACCTCGGATGAGCGAATGCTTGGCGTTTTCGAGAGAAAAGTCCTACGCAAGATCTTTGGACCTATTTGCGTTGGTGGCGAGTACCGAATAAGGTACAACCATGAGCTGTACGAGCTGTATGCCGATATTGACATAGTAAAGCGCATCAAAATTCAGCGGTTGCGGTGGCTAGGTCATGTCGAGCGAATGGAAGAACACGCTCCAGTTAAGAAGGTGTTATATTCGGAACCCGCTGGAGGACGACGCAGAAGAGGAAGACCAAACCTCCGGTGGAAAGACCAAGTACTGGAGAACCTGACGGCGCTTGGAATTTCGAACTGGCGCCAGCTAGCGAAGAACAGAGATGGCTGGCGAAGCATGTTATTTTCGGCCTAAATCGATATGTTGTTATGGCCACATAAGTAAGTAAGTAAGTATTGCTATTATATCTCTTTTAGCCTGTTCTCTTATTTCCCGTCTTCCGTCCTGGAATTGTTTTCTCCATTCTTCTTCAATTATTTCCATAATATTCACGTTATTTTTAGTTCGCATCTCTATTCCGACTAATAGATTAAATGGTGTAGTTTGTATCGCTCTGTGGTATGTTGAATTCAAAATTTGTTGGAGAGGCTTAACAAAACGGAACCATTTCTCAGGGTCATCCACTGATAATCTATTCAATACGGCAATTACGGTAGAATAAAGTCTCTCAATTTATCCGTTTTCCCTTGGAACCCCTACAGTAACGAAAAATAGTTTGATTTCACGTTCTTTACAATAATTTTGGAAATTATTAGAAGTAAATGCTCCACTGTGATCTGCAATAATTCTTCGAGGGTATCCAAACGATTCTGCTATACTTTCCATCTTTTGTATTACTTCCTCCGTGTTCACTGTTTTCGTAGGAAATAGCCAGGAGTATTTAGTAAACCCATCTATAATAGCAATGATATACCTGTAATGTTTTCTAGTACTTTGCATAGGACCAAGGTGATCAACATGAAACGTCTGCAATGGCTGGTCATCCTTAGGTATTGGTTGAAGGAAGCATTCGGCTTTTCCGGTTTTTCTCTCGGCTAGGTTTACACTTCAATACAGAAGCTCGGCCAATGAGCCCTTTGGGGCTTTAAGTGCCACATATTTATTTTTATTTTTTTAGGATACACTTCACACAACCTCTTATGTGATGTTCTATTCGCTTTTGTATATTTTGTATGAAAAATTCCTTTTCCAGAATTTCCTTAATTTTCTTAATGTGAAAATGGCCTTTTTCATCGACATCTCTGATTATTCCTGTAATCATCGAATCTGGAACTACAAACAATAATTTATTATTAACATGTTTGCTAAGAATTTCATTATACATTGTATAGTCATGATAAGGTTTATTCTGTAATATCTCAATTATAGCACGTATTCGTTCATCTTTCCCCTGGGCTTCTTTCAGGCGTTTTAAAAAGTTGTTGTTGTTGCTGGTTACGCACATACTAACAGGATTACGACTTAGGGCATCGACATGTTTCATTTGCGTCCCTGCTCTATGTTCGACAGTATAATGGAATTCTTCCAATAGCAATGCCCATCTTGCAACCCGTGTAGTTAAGTCTTTTTTTTAATGTACATTCAAACGCTCTACAATCGGTCACGAACTTGAATCGTTGTCCCAGTAAGTATATTCTTAACCGTTTAACAGCTTCTATTACAGCCAACACTTCTAATTCGTAGCTGCAATATCGTTTCTCTGCATCAGTAGACTTTTTGCTCAGTAGACTTTTTGCTCATGGCCTTCTTTCGACGCATCTGTAGGTAATTCCGCAAGCTACTTACGAAATTTTGGGAGCTGGAAGAATGCAGGCCATTTAGTAAACAATCAAATCATTATAATCCTGCTGAAATGCATTTTCGAGAAACACATACACGATCTACTGATGTCAAATATGTTGTAGAACTGCCATTTAAGGTAAAGGAAGTAACTTTCACTAACACTTTACAAGGAGCTATTCAGAGGTTGAATATCATGGAATGACGTTTTCACAAACAACAAACAATTACAACAAGAGTATGCAAATTTTATGAAATAATATATGAATTTGGATCATATGCATTTTTCAATTTTCAAGCCTGAGAGTTCAACGACGAAACTGCGAGTAGTGTTCGATGGATCACATCAAGACGTTGTGGGTAAGTCTCTCAACGATCAACTGTTAGTAGGTCCACCAATACAGCGAGACAAGTTTTGTTTCGTTACGGTTTCGTCAATTCCAGTACGTGTTCGTTCCCGACATAATAAAGATTTGGGTATCGCCTAGTCACCAAGATTACCAACGTATAGTGTGGAGAGAGTCACCAGATGAGCCCATAAAGCACTACAGGTTATGCACAGTTACATACGGAACGGCGTCAGCGTCTTTTCTTTCTGTTCGTGTTTTACAACAACTAGCACCAGACAACATCAATAAATTTCCTCGTGCCGCTAACATTGTTTGTAACAACATCTGTGTGGATGACGTCATGGCTGGCGGAGATTCAATAGTTAAAATGCTCGAGTCTGGCGGCTTTCATCTTCGTAAATGGAGATCCAACTCCAAAGCATTGTTGCAGACGGTTCCTGCCGAAGATTGTGAAGATTTTTCAAAACATAATAATGGTGTTTTATGCATCAAAATACTGGGTCTTTATTGGAATCTCAAGCCAGATAAGTATTCGTTTTATGTTAAAACACCTACTGTACTTCACTAAACTAAACGACATATCCTCTCAAAAATTGCTCGTATATCCGATATTTTTGGGTTTTTAGCACCAGTTGTGGTCAAGATGAAAATTATTTTTCAAGAGATATGGTTAACAAACGCCAACTGGGATGATCCACTACCAGATCATATAAATAGCAATTGGCGACATATACGAGAAGCTTTGCATTGTTTGGAAGCGATCTCTATTCCAAGAAACATTTTTAATCCTACAAAGAAATTCGATCTTCATTGTTTTTGTGATGCCTCAATGTCGGCATATGCTGCTGTCGTCTACAGTGTATGCATTGAGGAAGATATAAGATCGGTTGCCATGGTTGCTGCAAAGATAAGAGTAGCGTCACTCAAAGCTATGTCTATACCGCGCTTAGAACTATGTGCAGCGCTCTTATTAACACGATTATACAATTCAATCAAACTGTCACTCAATATCTCAGACGTAATAGTCTATGCTTGGATAGATTCTCAGGTTGTCCTTCATTGGTTATCATCTCCACCTGGAAAATGTTTGTCGGAAATAGAACTGAAGAAATTCTTGGTTGTTTACCAAGACGCAGATGGAACTACATAGACACAAAAGAAAATCACGCGGATTACGCCGCGTTAATCCCCAGGATTAACTGCGGATCAATTCCTTCATCACAAGCTTTCTTGATAAATGACATAAAATCAACTACCAATCTCCATTTTACTTCCCCCGTACTCTTCTTTTGTACTATCAACAATGGTGAGTAATACAAACTAAATTATGGTTCTATTATATTATCATCTAACAAATCTTGAACCTGATTTTCAACTTCCTGCAAGTTCTCATGTCATCATCATATTTTGGTGCTACAACTCTCTCTTCCTCCAGTTTATCGGCCCATTTTGATCTTGGTCTTCCTCTTGCTTTAGTGTTAACCACTTTGGCCTCTACAATTTTCTTCTGTGCCCTCTAAGTGTTCATTTTTGATACATAACCTAGCAATCTTAATCGCTGCGTTTTGATGAAGCGTATAACAATTTCGCTCTTTATAAGTTTTTGTAGCTCGTTGTTTCACCTTATACGCCACTCGCCATGATCTTTGACTGCTCCGAAGATTTTTCTAAGAATTTTTCTTTCGAATATCTGCAGTTGGCTTTGTCGTTTTTGAGTAACGTCCATGATTCTGCTCCGTAGCATAAGACTGGTCGAATGATGGTTTTGCAAAGAGCCAGTTTGCATTGCCTATTCAGCAGCTTTGATTTGAAGAGTTTGATTAGTGACGCATATGACCTGTTAGCTGCTTGTATTTTCTCATCGATAGTGAGACTTGCTGAGTTATCGCTATTCAGTTTAAAGCCTAAGTAGGTAAAAGCTTTTACGTTTTTAAAAGAATATTGGTCAGTTTGATTTAATTTTGATATTGGCTTATGTTTTCTGGACATCATCATATATTCCGTTTTATTTTCGTTGATTTAAGGACCAATATGTCCAGCTGCTCTTTCAGTATCAGCGAAGGTTTTGGAAAATGCGTGGATTTTTGTGCTGATAATTGCGATGTCGTCCACATATGTGCATATTTGGTAGTTCTGTTTAATATGTGTCCCTTTCTTTTTGCGTCACTTACTTCATCAATGGCACATTGTTGAAGATTGTGAATGATAGCGTATCTCCTTGTCTAACTCCAGTTTCAAGTTAAGTCAGTTCGCATTTGGCATCCTGTAATTGTTTATAACACTGGTGATTTACCTATAGTTCTTATCTTTTGCTAATAAAAATTATTTTCCGCCAATTTTTCCACTTTCAAATGCAAAACCCTCTGAAATTCAATGCATATTCTCAAAACATCTTCTTCATCTAAATTATCAACTTTTATTTCTTCTTTAATCTTTTTAAATCTATTCTCATCTGTTAAACTTCGAAAATGTAACACGTCATAATGTCACATTGGTTCTACGCTTAACAACATTTTCTCCAGAACTACAATACTCTTTCATCTGTTGTGTTGAGAAACTTAACATGTTTACTTCCCTTTGCTGGCCTATTGTGTTGGCCAAATATCCTTTTCTTACCTCTTTACCTATTACAATACAATCCTCTTTCAAAGTCATGTCAAGCTATCACTTCTGAATGAACAGGTACTCTTACATTGCAAGCTGTCTCTAATTTCATGTTCATAGGTAGTACGGCATCTTGTTCCTCTACTGCCAATGTTAATGTAAATGTTTTATAATCTATTTTGCAATTGCATATACCTAAAAAAAATCTCTAACACTCTAATTTCTAACAGAAATTTCAGACCTTTTGTACCTAGCGAACTCATATTGTTTATTATCCCATTAAATCTACAAAACTCCCTATCATCTATTTTTTGCTAAATCGTACTTACTTACTTACTTACTTACTTATGTGGCCATAACAACCGAATATCGATTTAGGCCGCATATAATATGCTTCGCCAGCCATCTCTGTTCTTCGCTAGCTGGGGCCAGTTATGTCAATATGTCAATATTGGCATACAGCTCGTACAGCTCATGGTTGTACCTTATTCGGTACTCGCCACCAACGCAAATAGGTCCAAAGATCTTGCGTAGGACTTTTCTCTCGAAAACTCCAAGCATTCGCTCACCCGAGGTGGAAATTGTCCAGGCTTCAGCGCCATATGTTAGAACAGGCATGATGAGAGACTTGTAGAGTGTAGTTTTCGTTCTTCGAGAGAGGGCTCGACTTCTAAATTGCTTACTCAGCCCAAAGTAACACCTGTTAGCAAGAGCTATCCTATGCATGATCTCCAGGCTGACGTCATTACTGCTGTTAATGCTGGTTCCAAGATAGACAAAGTCCCTTACTACTTCAAAAGCGTAGTTGTCAACAGTGACGTGCTGTCCAAGACGCCGGGACTCTTTGTTTGTTGACACTAGATACTTCGTCTTGCCCTCGTTCACCGCGAGACCCATCCGACGCGACTCTCTTTCCAACTCTGAGAATGCTGCACTGACTGCTCGCGTGTTCATGCCGATTATGTCAATATCGTCGGCATATGCTAACAGCATGACACTTTTGTTGAAGATAGTGCCATTATGTCGTAGATCAGCAGCTCGTATTATTTTCTCCATAATAAGATTGAAGAAGTCGCACGATAACGAAGCACTTTGTCTGAAACCCCGTTCGGTACTAAACGGTGTGGAGAGGTCCTTCCCAATTTTCACTGCACAACAGGAGTTATGCAGTGTCATTCTACAAAGTCGAATGAGCTTTGCAGGAATACCGAACTCAGACATTGTTGCGTAGAGGTAATCCCTTACCGGACTGTCGAAAGCGGCTTTATAATAAACAAATAGGTGGTGTGTGTCGATCTGTTTTCTTGGGTCTTCTCCAGGATTTGGCGCAGTGTGAAAATCTGGTCGATGGTGGATTTACCAGGTCTGAAGCCACACTGATACGATCCAATCAGGTTGCTGAGCATAGGCTTCAACCTTTCACACAGTACGCTTGATGGAACCTAGTATGCGATGCTTAGGAGACTTATTCCACGGTAATTGGCGCTAATTGTGGGTTTCCTTTTTTATGTACAGGACAGAGAACACTGAGCCTCCAATCATCAGGCATGCTTTCATCCGACCATATTCTGCTTATGAGCTGGTGCATGCGGGTGAGCAGCTCATCGCCTCCGGTCTTAAACAACTCGGCAGGCAGGCCATCAGCACCTGCAGCTTTGTTGTTCTTCAGCCTTAAAATTGCCGTTTCAACCTCGTCATAGTCGGGTGGTGGAACATCAACACCATCATCTGTAATTGGGGTTATCGGGAAATCTCCTCCACTGGCGGAATTGTTTGTAACATCGCCATTCAGTAACGTGGAGAAGTGTAACCAGATTCCCATTTCCATCACGACAAGAAGAGGCTCCGGGATTTAAACCTCCACTCAGGCGCATGATCTTTTCGAAGAATTTTCGAGTCTCATTCTTGTCGATACACATCTCTATCTCCTCACACTCGCGTCTTTCTTGTTCTCTTTTCTTGCGCCTGAAAAGGCGTCTCTCTGCACTCCTTTTCTCTCTGTACCGCTCCTTAACAGCTCTCGTTGCGCCTGCTAGCAGGGTTTTTCTGTAGGTGGCGTCTTTCTCTGCGGTCCTGATCATACCACTCATTCCTCAGAGGCCGGTAGTAACCGATTACCTCCTCGGCAGCAGTAGTCATGGAGTGGGATATATGTGTCCACCGTGCGCATGTATCATCAAGTATGGGAGTGTTCTGCATAAGCAGATCCGATAGTCGAGTGGAAAATGCATCTGCTGTCTCTGGTGATCGCAGCTTACTGACGTCGAGCTTTCTCTGTGTGGGACTTCTTTTGTTATTTGCGACACATAAACGTGTGCGCACCTTAGCTGCAACAAGGTTGTGATCCGAGTCGATGTTGGCACCACGGATTGATTTCATGTCCATCACACTGGAAGCATGCCTTCCGTCAATCACCACATGATCAATTTGGTTTCTTGTTCTTTGATCTGGAGACAGCCATGTTGCTTTGTGGATGTCGAGATGCTGGAATCTGGTACCACCAATTACCATGTTTCGTTCTGCGTCGAAGTCGATCAGCCTCATTCCGTTATCGGAGGTGTTCTGGTGGAGGCTGAATTTTCCGACAGTTGGACCAAAGGTACCTTCCTTGCCCACCCTGGCATTAAAGTCGCCAAGCACGATTTTGATATCGTGGCGGGGGCAGCGGTCGTAAGCTT
Organism: Megamerina dolium; assembly: GCA_963854835.1. Lineage (NCBI taxonomy): Eukaryota > Metazoa > Arthropoda > Insecta > Diptera > Megamerinidae > Megamerina > Megamerina dolium. Next base: position 12,446,857 of record OY978530.1, read on the forward strand.
CTTCGAGGCGCTGGAAGAAGCTCTCCTTGGTCACATTGTCCTTCTCATCCGTCGGAGCGTGGGCACATATAAGGCTGATGTTGAAGAATTTTGCCTTGATGCGGATTGTGGCCAGCCGTTCGTTCACAGGCATGAACTGTGAGACAAGATGTCGTAGTCTATTGCTGACCAAAAATCCACATCCTAATTCGTGCCTTTCAGCATGGCAACTGTAGTATATGTCACAGGACGCTCTTTTGGAGCAGAGGCCCTCCATTAATAATAATGAAGACGCCATCACATAGTAAGCAGAGCAAGCTACATGACTACCCCTCATTAACAAATAAAGGTATCATCACATAGCGCTCAGATCAAACTACATGACAGCCAGTGAGTTGACTTGCGATGAGTTCAACAAGGATTGCGCTAGCCCCACCCGGTTGAGGCAGTTAGACACGTTACCTTGCGAAAACACCACCAGACCACCAGTAAATCGTACATTATTCTTTATTAGTGATAAAGACAAAGCTCAGAAAACGTGATATCTATCGTATCGGTCCCTTCTGCCCAAAATTTAACACGTACATCTGTATTGGAAGAGAAGCTTCTCCAGTATTAGTGAAATAAGTAAAAGTAAAATAAATAAAAGTGAAGTAAAAACCTTCTGAAAAGTAACTTAACACTAAACCTAATAGAATTTTTAAGAAATTTCTTTTTGGCAACACTGTTTTTGGCAGCTCAGCTGTTTTCGTGTAACATGTTACTGGCAATCATGTTCAGTTTGGAATATAATTTAACCATGAATTGACTTACAAACGAAAAACGCTTGCAGATTATTGCATTTTATTATTAAAATTTATGCTCGGTTCAGAAAGTCCATCGTGCACTTCTTCCATTTCATGGTCATTTTGGGCCACCTTCTAGGGCGGCTATTCGGTATCTTGTGACTAAATTTCGCACGAAATTTACATTATTGGACATTAAACCACCAACTCGCATACGTAGAGTGCGGACAGAGGAAAATATCGCAGCTGCATTCGCCAGTGTTTTTGATGGCCGTGAATTGCCGAGCCAAATGGAGTAACAGAGGCCGCAACAATGAGGCCTCTGTTACTCCATTACGTGGAAAATTTTGCAGAACGATTTGGGTGTAAAAGCTTTTAAAATACAGCTGGTGCAAAAATTGAAGCCACATGACCTACCACAACGCCTAACTTTTGGAGAATGGGCGCTGGAAAACTTGGATGAAGATTCTACTTTTTATCAGAAAATTGTGTTCAGCGACGAAACTCATTTCTGGATGAATGTATACGTGAACAATCAAAATTGCTGTATTAGGTATGAATAGCAGCCAGAATCATTGCAAGAACTTCCAATGCATCCCGATAAATGCACTGTTTGGTGTGGATTATGGGACGGTGGCACCATTGTACCGTACTTTTTCAAAGACGACAAAGTCAAGAACGTTACTGTGAATGGCGAGCGGTACCGTGCGATGATTACAAACTTTCTTTTGCCCAAAATGGAAGAGGTGGACTTGGCTGACATGTGGTTTCAACATTACGGTTCCAGATGCCACACAGCACCTGAAACAATGGCCCAATTGAGAGGCTTAGATCATGCAATTTAACGCCTTTAGACTATTTTTTGTGGGGCTATGTTACGGCTCATGTCTACAGAAGCAAGCCCGCACGGGTTGACACACTGGAAGCCAATATTGAAGAATTTATTCGTGAGATACCGGCCAATATGTTGGAGAGAGTATGCCAAATTTGGAAACAGCGTATGAACCATTTGAGGCGCAGCCTCATGAAATCATGAAGTCATCTTTAAACATGGAATTATATAGATCGTTCTATCGATTCAAATAAAGATTTCATATATTTCTCTAAACTTTATATGTTGTTTTTTAATCAAATCGGAAGTCTTTTAAAAAATCACCCTGTACCTATCTTTACCGATGGCGGTTAAATGACCGTTTTTCAATAAACTTTATAATTATACATAATACAGAATTTAGCATAGGAAATAAAACACAAAATAATTATATTGTAATAATTAAGAACATTTTTTTTTCGTGCTTTAGCAATATACATTTTTAGAAAGAAGACTCGAAACTGAAAAATTATATGTTACTTCAGTAATTTCCATAGATATCGTTATTCAAATTAAAATTAAATGTATTCGTCGTCGCATTTTTTGCAGATAGAAAGTATCTTACGTAAAGATTTTCTGTAAACATATTTTTTACATATAGAACAAATGGTTATGGCTTCTTTTCTATTTTTTTTGGAATTCTCGGTGGGAATTTCCTCTACCATCTGAAATAAAAATTCTTGTCGCAATATTTTTTCACCGGTTGCTTACTTACTTACTTACTTATGTGGCCATAACAACCGAATATCGATTTAGGCCGAAAATAACATGCTTCGCCAGCCATCTCTGTTCTTCGCTAGCTGGCGCCAGTTAGAAATTCCAAGCGCCGTCAGGTTCTCCAGTACTTGGTCTTTCCACCGGAGGTTTGGTCTTCCTCTTTTGCGTCGTCCTCCAGCGGGTTCCGAATATAACACCTTCTTAGCTGGAGCGTGTTCTTCCATTCGCTCGACATGACCTAGCCAGCGCACCGGTTGCTTGCTTATATAAAATCCAAGCATTTATAGCAGCTAGATTCAAAATGTTGAAAAATACATAGACAGACCATCTACGATATAGATTTTTTGCCATTTTGTATGTCATATCCACGCTAAATTTAGTAATATTATAAAAAGCATTAGTTTCAGGTATACATTTACTTGCTTTTCCAATTTTTACAAATTTATGCATCGAACTTAGTAATATAACTTTTTTCTTCGCTTGGCTTTTGTAAATTGTCAAAGTAGAACTATTGTATTTGTAAAGCTGCGTTGAAAAACGTGCCATATTGTAATTTTTTTTATTTGCTCGAATTGTTCCTACTAAGGTGGGTTTTTTTTATAGAAGTTTTGTTGCTAAAGATTTACTCGTGTTGCGAGCCAAAATATGAAATATGCATATTTTGCCTCGCGACATATTTCCCGAAATTGTGAACTACATATTTATCAATACACATACCAACATTTCTCGAAGTTGTGATATACACAATCCATACTAATATTACTTATAATTGTGAAATGCCAGAACATTGAGCCAATTGTGTTGCAGTTGGGTGTGAAGAAGTTGACAAAGCACTTTCCCACACAATTCGTAGTTCTGCACTTATGTAAGCATACCTGTGTAAGCATACATGTTTAGACATTCCATGATAACTAAACTCACGTGGACTACTCATGTGTGTGAATATCAAAAAGTTGCTTTCTCACATAATGGGTACATACATACGCATATGTGGAGTGCATCGATCGTGTACATACGTACACACATACATACATACACACATGTGGTGTGACATTCGGACGAGTCAGAGGTCCGAAACATGAAAATATGGCAACAAGGTACCCAAACAGCTTACATCAGTCTACCAGTGGTGGACGCTGCAAAGGTACTAAAAGCGCAGCGGATCCTAATAGGTTGGGTTTCTTGCCGAGTACGTGATTGCTTCTCACCAATAAGGTGCTTCAAATGTTGGGGATATAACCATCTAGAAACTGCAAAGAAGAGGTGGATCGGAGATCTATGTGCAGAAAGTGTGGTCAGGAGGGTCACCTAGCGGCCGGCTGCAAAAACGCACAGAAATGCGCACTATGTGAAGGGAATCATGCGGATGGTAGTACGCGCTGTCCCGAACATCAGAAGGCAATAAAGAAAAACAGTAAATGAAGATTGTTCAACTAAACCTGAACCATTGTACGGCAGCGCAAGATATTCTGCAGCAAACAGTAATTGAAAACCAGTTCGAAATTGCACTACTGTGCGAGCAACACCACAATGTGAGCGGCTGTGAGTGGGTCAGCGACTCATCGGACAAAGCTGCAATATGGATAATGAATAATAAGAGCAGAGCTGCAACTGCCCATCTCGGATTCACATGGATTAAGATAGAGGTTATATACTTTTTCTCGTGTGCCCCACCAAGTATGGATATTCTCGATTTTGAACGGATGATAATGGATATGGTGACGAAAGCTAAAACGCGACATCCGGTAATTATAGCCGGCGATTTCAATGCTTGGTCTACAGCATGGAGTAGTAGATGTACGAACCGAAGGGGCCAAGTTCTCATGGAAAGTATGACTTTACTGGACGTAGAACTTCTCATCGACGGAAAACACACTTTCCAAGCAGGGAACAAACGGTCGGCTATAGACCTAACCTTTACCATAGTACGATCACCCGACACACCAAGTGGAGGATTGGCGAATTTCATACCCACAGCGATCATCGAGCAATTGTCATTGAATTACAATTGGCAAAACCACAGCGTATAACCAAGGTGCAGACAAGAGGATGGAAACACCATGTCTTTGACAAGGATGTGTTCCTGCTGATATGGGAGGATGGGACTACATCTGGTGAGGATGCAACAAATATGGCAGAAAATATGATGGCACTGATGAAGAGATCATGTGATGCGGCGATTCCTAGGAAAACACAAAAGCCGACAAGAAAACCGGTCTATTGGTGGAACGAAAACATTGCAGAGCTCAGGAAATACTGCAATCAAGCCCGTAGAAGAGTACAAAGGGCACGAAATCGACCGTCACGGCACCTGCTACGCGAGATATATAAACTATGCCACAATCAGCTTAAAAAGGCGATAAAAACGAGCAAAGATGCATGTTTCAAAAACCTCCGAGAAAGTGCAGATACCGATCCCTGGGGCAGGGCGTACAAAATAATTATGAATAAAGTAAGAGGACCAAGATCACCACAACCGACGGACCCAGTGCTAATGGAACAGGTGGTAAATGTATTGTTCCCCCCCTCGAAGAGAGTTTGGAATACTACTGTTAACCCGCCGAAATAGGTGACATTCCAGCCGTAACTGCAGAAGAAGTGTTACTTAACTTGAATAAAGTGGGAGATAATAAGGCTCCAGGACCCGACGGCATTCCTAATGTAGCAATGAAGGCAGCTATCAAAGCGGACCCCAGTATTTTTGCAACGATGTTTGACAAATGTCTACGTGAGGGTGTTTTTCCTCCTATGTGGAAACGTCAGAGACTCGTGCTTCTTCTAAAACCCGGCGAACAACCAGACCAGCCGTCATCATACCGGCCGCTGTGTATGCTAGATTCATTGGGGAAGATACTGGAGAGGATAATTGTTAATCGTTTGCAGGAGACGTTGGAACGGCCAAATGGCTTATCATCCACACAATTTGGCTTCCGCAGAGGGAAGTCTACAATAGATGCGGTGCAAATGGTAATAAATATAGGCCGTGAAGCTACTAGCGGATTAAGGTGGAGGTGGAGTAGTAACACTGGACGTCAAGAACGCCTTCAATACAGCAAAGTGGCCGAAGATCATACAGGCACTGGAAAATTTTAGCACCCCAAAGTACCTGACGCGGATAATCGCCAACTACTTCGACAAGAGAGTATTGCTATACTATACAGATGTGGGCGAGAAACAGTATAACGTTTCGCGGGGCGTTCCACAAGGCTCAGTACTTGGCCCGACATTATGGAACGCTATGTACAATGACATCCTGAAGATAAGTATTCCAGCAGGAACCAAGTTGATTGGCTATGCAGATGATATAGCACTGGTTGTAATAGAGAAGACAATACCTAAAGTGCAGGAACTATGCAATGACGCAATAAACATCATCATGAGGTGGTTACACAGCGCTGGATTACAACTAGCGGCCAAAAAAACAGAAGCGGTACTCCTGACCACACGGAAAGTACGCGAGGTTTTCACCTACGAGGTTTTCACCAGCGAATTCACTCATCGGACAGAAATACATTAAAGGAGGAAGAGAGGCGACGTAGTCTCTTGGAGTGGCAACAGAGGTAGGAAACATCCGTGAAAGGTAGATGGACATACAGGTTGATATCAAACGTAGAAGTTTGGTTTAACAGAAGACATGGTGAAGTGGATTTCCATCTAACCCAATTGATAAGCTGACATGGATGTTTTAGGCAATATCTACACCGTTTTAAGCACGAGGAAGATCCTTTCTGCCCTGAATGTCCTGGTGAAATTTAACATGCGAAACACGTCCTTTTCAGTTGTCCTCGCTTTAGAAATAAGAGGCAAGCTATGCAGGAAGCATTTGGAGAATTTCCTACAAATAGCAACCTGATATCGCACATGTGCGAATCACTTGAAAAGTGGGTGGTAGTACAATCGGTAGCTGCACGAATGATGACTGAGCTCCGACGCATAGAACGCCATAGAGCAATGGAACGCAGAATGAACGCTGCTGCAATGTTGACAGGTACGAACAAATGACCTTCCTAACGAACTACGAGCAAAATCGCTCATGACGGTCTTCCTGACGAAATACTTAGCGGTCGTTCCAGGAGGAATCTTCCGTCCGGACGAGAGGTGCTTTTAGCGGGTTAAAGTCTCGCACTGATATAGGCTTTCAATGCTTTCCTCCTCGTTAAAAAAAAAAAAAAAAAAAAAAAAAAAACATGTGGTGTGAATATATTATTGTAAGTTATATGTTGATACGTGGGTAGATTGATATGTGGCTAGTATTAGAAAAATGGTATATAAGCTGCCAGCTTACTGAAGGCAGTCGCTTTTTCAGTTGTGAGTCTTGTAAAGAGTTGTGAAGTGCTAGCGTGTAAGAAATTGTAAAATACTGCGATCCTTACTAGGCCCTCCAGTATTGGTGTACAAGTGTAAAATTGAAAGTAATATCAGGAATAAAACGCAAACTCAAAATCGCACTATCGTATAATTTATAAAGTATAATTGTTTTATTTCAGCGCGAATCTTGTGCGTTACAATCTTGAGTCTAGCCGTTAGGTACTTATTGAGTGTTGTGGAAAAATAGTACAGACCAATGGAGTCACTCATCACTTTATTTTAACTGAATAAATCTTTGCGTTTTTATTAATTTATTTAGCTTTCACAGCAAACTGATCATAAATGCTCACAGGTTTGTGGCCCAGTGCAAAAATAAATTAATTAAATAAAATAAAAGTGAAGTAAACAATATTCAATAAGTCATCTCGTCGTAGTGTTCATTGAATATTAGATTAATGAAATTACAGTAAAAAAGCAAATTGTTCAATAAGTCTACTCGTCGTAGTCGTACATTGAATATTTATTGAAGAAAAGAAAAAAAAAAGAAATGTTTGATTAGTCATTTCGTCGTAGTGTACATCAAACATTGTTTTAAAAGAGAAAAGAATTACACAATTCGTTGAAATTTTACGTCATCAACACACAGCATCAGAAGTACAGAAGCGTGCATCGAATAGCAGTACATTTTGAACAAAGAAAGATTACATCATCAATAGGAATGTGATTATGTTTATCGAATTTAAAAGAAAAATTGTTGTTCAAAATGGATTTGTTTGGTGATAAAAAAGAAGAAAATGTTTTTGGTGGTCATCGTTTGAATGGTTCAAATTATCGTTTATGGATATTTCAATTGGATGCTTTTGTTAAGGCGTCTGGTTTAGCTGAAAACATTGATGGAAAGAAGCCTGCAGATAATGCAAGTAATGAAGCAAAACAGCAATATGAAACAAATGAAGGTAAATCAATGAATATAATAATTCAGTCATTGGATTTAGAACGAGCAAATCTTGTATTGTCATGTAAAACGGCAAGTGAAATGATTAACAAATTAAAGTGTTTATGAAAAGAATTCAGCAGTTAAAACAATAAACCTTTATGAAGAATATTTTGCTTCAAAAATGAAAGAAGATGAATCAGTTACTAGTTTCGTTTCAAGAATGAACATGTTGTTATCAGAAATTGAAGCACAAAAGGAAAAATTTTTATTATATAATTTATAAACCAGGCAAAAGGAACTTGAGCGCAGATGCGCTCAGCAGAGCTCTACAACCGAATCAGGAGTCAACAATGGTTGTTCTATGGCAAGGAATAAAGTCGACGAAACCGAAAGCCAAGGAGAGCCTGATGAAAGCTCTGATGACGAGTTAGAACTAGATGAAAATGCAGAAAATTAGGAGAACAAGAATGCGGAACTTCTTACTGATGAGAAGGATATATATATCGACGATACTTCGCATCTTCCATAATTCTCCTTTAGGAGGGCATCAGTGTGATTTGAAAACTTATTTCAGGATTAGAAGACAGTACAGGTGGAAAGGTATGCGAAGCCAGATTAAAGAATATGTTAAAAATTGTAAAAAATGTCAAACTATCAAGAGCACGAGACTCACGAATATGCCAATGGTATTAACCGATACAACATCTAAGCCATTTGAAAAAGTTTATATGGATATGGTGGGAATTCTCCCAGAAACCACATCGGGAAATAAATACATTCTTACTTTTCAAGATGATTTATCAAAATTTGTCATTTGTGTATCTATTCCTGATGCAGAATCTAGCACAGTAGCAAAAGCGTATTACAACGAAGTTATTACACGCTACAACATACCAAAAATTGTAGTCACAGATAATGGTACAAATTTTACATTAAAATTGTTCTAAGATACATGCAAGATGCTAGGTGTTAAAGAATTATATATAACGCCATATTACCTACAAGCAAACGGTTCTCTATAAAGAAGTCATAGACCCTTAACGGAATATCTTAGGAGTTTCGTTAAAGAATATTGTTCAAATTGGGATCAGTGGTTGGCATCAGCAATGCATGTACACAATACAGTACATACCACCAAACGAGCACCTTTTAGCATACTATACGGCTTTAACACCGACGGCGATACGGCTTTAACTGCCAACAAATCTAAAAACAAAAGAACACCATTGTACAAAGCAGAATACCAAAATAAGTTCTTAAAATATCAAATACAGAGGTCCCACGAACTAATTAAGGAAAATCAGGAAAAGGCAAAGGAAAACCCCAAGAGACAGTACGACAAGAACATACACCCAATGAGCTTTAGAGTAGGAGAAAAGGTTTTATTAAAAAATCCCATAGGAAATAGTAAACATAAACAGTCCAGTAACAACGACTATACAAATCGGACGAAAATGGAAAAAGTACCACAATAATTTAATTTTTCCACCAAAATTAGATCAATATTAAATTCGATGATCCTAACCTCTGGTGGTCTGGTGGTGTTTTCACAAGGTAACGTGTCTAATTGCCTCAATCGGGTGGGGCTCGAGTAATCCTTGTTGAACTCATCGCAAGACAACTCACTGGCGGTCATGTAGTTTGATCTGAGCGCTATGTGATGATGCCTTTATTTGTTAATGAGGGGTAGTCATGTAGGCGACCACCGGGCAACGTCTTCCTGGCACCCGCTAGGAGCCGGCTGAAGTGAGTGGCGAATATCTCCTCGGTTAGAAGTTGTGCGTTGGGTTTGGGACCCGCCACATAAAAAAACTTGCCCAATGAATAATATAAAAATGCCTCGGAAACGGACTACCCCCTTTGTTGATGACCCCCGCAAACGAAAAAAGGACCATGATTTACGGATATCCACCTGGAATGTCCGGTCCCTTTATAGGGAGGGTGCCTCTATCCAGCTGGTCGATGTCCTCGAAAAATACAGAGCTGACATCACCGCTCTCCAGGAAATGCGATGGATGGGACAGGGCTGCTCCAAGGCTGAAAAGCACGAATTAGGATGTGGATTTTTGGTCAGCAAGAGACTACGACATCTTGTCTCACAGTTCACGCCTGTGAACGAACGGCTGGCCATAATCCGCATCAAGGCAAAATTTTTCAATATCAGCCTTATATGTGCCCACGACAATGTGACCAAGGAGAGCTTCTTTCAGCGCCTCGAAGAAGCTTATGACCTCTGCCCCCGCCACGATATCAAAATCGTGCTTGGCGACTTTAATGCCAGGGTGGGCAAGGAAGGTACCTTTGGTCCAACTGTCGGAAAATTCAGTCTCCACCAGAACACCTCCGATAACGGAATGAGGCTGATCGACTTCGCCGCAGAACGAAACATGGTAATTGGTGGTACCAGATTCCAGCATCTCGACATCCACAAAGCGACATGGCTGTCTCCAGATCAGAGAACAAGAAACCAAATTGATCATGTGGTGATTGACGGAAGGCATGCTTCCAGTGTGATGGACATGAAATCGATCCGTGGTGCCAACATCGACTCGGATCACTACCTTGTTGCAGCTAAGGTTCGCACACGTTTATGTGTCGCAAATAACAAAAGAAGTCCCACACAGAGCAAGCTCGATGTCAGTAAGCTGCGATCACCAGAGACAGCAGATGCATTTTCCACTCGACTATCGGATCTGCTTATACAGAACACTCCCCCACTTAATGATACATGCGCACGGTGGACACATATATCCCACTCCATGACTACTGTGCCGAGGAGGTTATCGGTTACTACCGGCCTCTGAGGAATGAGTGGTATGATCAGGAGTGTCGCGACGCTACCGCAGAGAAAGACGCCGCCTACAGAAGAACCCTGCTAGCAGGCGCAACGCCAGCTGTTAAGGAGCGGTACAGAGAGAAAAGGAGTGCAGAGAGACGCCTTTTCAGGCGCAAGAAAAGAGAACAAGAAAGACGCGTGTGTGAGGAGATAGAGATGTGTATCGACAAGAATGAGACTCGAAAATTCTTCGAAAAGATCAAGCGCCTGAGTGTAGGTTTAAATCCCGGAGCCTCTTCTTGTCGTGATGGAAATGGGAATCTGGTTACAGATGTCCAGAGTGTACAGAGCCTATGGAGGGAACACTTCTCCACGTTACTGAATGGCGATGCTACGAACAATTCCGCCAGTGGAGGAGAATGCCCGATAACCCCAATTACAGATGATGGTGTTGATGTTCCACCACCCTACTATGACGAGGATGAAACGGCCATTTTAAGGCTGAAGAACAACAAAGCTGCAGGTGCTGATGGCCTGCCTGCCGAGTTGTTTAAGACCGGAGGTGATGAGCTGCTCACCCGCATGCACCAGCTCATAAGCAGAATATGGTCGGATGAAAGCATGCCTGATGATTGGAGGCTCAGTGTTCTCTGGCCTGTACATAAAAAAGGAGACCCCACCATTTGCGCCAATTACCGTGGAATAAGTCTCCTGAACATCGCATACAAGGTTCTATCGAGCGTACTGTGTGAAAGGTTGAATCCTATGCTCAGCAACCTGATTGGACCGTATCAGTGTGGCTTCAGACCTGGTAAATCCACCATCGACCAGATTTTCACACTGCGCCAAATCCTGGAGAAGACCCAAGAAAACAGATCGCACACACCACCTATTTGTTGATTATAAAGCCGCTTTCGACAGTCCGGTAAGGGATTACCTCTACGCAACAATGTCTGAGTTCGGTATTCCTGCAAAGCTCATTCGACTTTGTAGAATGACACTGCATAACTCCTGTTGTGCAGTGAAAATTGGGAAGGACCTCTCCACACCGTTTAGTACCGAACGGGGTTTCAGACAAAGTGCTTCGTTATCGTGCGACTTCTTCAATCTTATTATGGAGAAAATAATACGAGCTGCTGATCTACGACATAATGGCACTATCTTCAACAAAAGTGTCATGCTGTTAGCATATGCCGACGATATTGACATAATCGGCATGAACACGCGAGCAGTCAGTGCAGCATTCTCAGAGTTGGAAAGAGAGTCGCGTCGGATGGGTCTCGCGGTGAACGAGGGCAAGACGAAGTATCTAGTGTCAACAAACAAAGAGTCCCGGCATCTTGGACAGCACGTCACTGTTGACAACTACGCTTGTGAAGTAGTAAGGGACTTTGTCTATCTTGGAACCAGCATTAACAGCAGTAATGACGTCAGCTTGGAGATCATGCGTAGGATAGCTCTTGCTAACAGGTGTTACTTTGGGCTGAGTAAGCAATTGAGAAGTCGAGCGCTCTCTCGAAGAACGAAAACTACACTCTACAAGTCTCTCATCATGCCTGTCCTAACATATGGCGCTGAAGCCTGGACAATTTCCACCTCGGATGAGCGAATGCTTGGAGTTTTCGAGAGAAAAGTCCTACGCAAGATCTTTGGACCTATTTGCGTTGGTGTCGAGTACCGAATAAGGTACAACCATGAGCTGTACGAGCTGTATGCCGATATTGACATAGTAAAGCGCATCAAAAACCAGCGGCTGCGCTGGCTAGGTCATTTCGAGCGAATGGAAGAACACGCTCCAGCTAAGAAGGTGTTATATTCGGAACCCGCTGGAGGACGACGCAGAAGAGGAAGACCTAACCTCCGGTGGAAAGACCAAGTACTGGAGAACTTGACGGCGCTTGGAATTTCTAACTGGTGCCAGCTAGCGAAGATCAGAGATGGCTGGCGAAGCATATTATATTCGGCCTAAATCGATATTCGGTTGTTATGGCCACATAAGTAAGTAAGTAAGATCCTAACCTCCACAAAAAACACCCTACAATAACATAATATCTAATATGCATAAGAGCAATGGAACGAAATGTACAAAACAAGAATACACGAGAATTAAATTTTTAGACTAAACAAAATACATACTACAAAAATACATAAAACAAAATTCCGTACAAAAAAAAAAAATTTAAAAAAGTACAAAATTCCTAAACATGATAATTAAAATAATTCCAACATATAATAATATCTATTAAAATAAACAATTTCTAGATGTAAGAAAAATTATAATAATACATCATAAATCAAATGGCGTTTCATATATATATATATATATATATATATATATATATATATATATATATATATATATATATATATATATATATATATATATACATATATATATATATATATATATATATATATATATTATATATATATATATATATATATATATATATATATATATATATATATATATATATATATATATATATATATATATATATATAGTTTTTTGAAGGGAATGAGAAAGAAAGAGACAATAAGGGTTATAGTAAAGAGAACTAAAATATTTAGATGTGAAACACAAGAAGTTATGGAATTAATGTAAAAATTTAGAAAATTTTGCAAATTAGAAAGAGGTAGGCGCAGTGTTCATGCGTATAAAGACATCTGTTGGAATTCATCGCGTTGAATTGTAATTCGGTGTGTGGATACTCATGCGCACTTTGCGGGATAAGTATAGAGGATGCATCCAAATATAATACAATATCTTAAGGAAAATTACAACTAGAGGGTTGGAAATATACAGTAAATACAGTATAGTAAGAACACGTTAGGATTTATCTGAAGGAATATGATAAACAGGCAATAGTTTAACTAGATTGAATTACAACTATGAAGAGAAAATGCAGTGTTGTCAGTATATTTTTGTACCAAACAACAACGCATTTTTAGTACATTTTAAAAAATTAAGTATAGATAATAAATTAATACGAGGGCGGATTGATAATGAAGCTACCTAAGTAGGAAGAAAAACATTTTTTTTTTTTCAAAAACCATTTATTTCTAAACATAGTCTCCTTTTACTTCGACACACTTAGACGATATTCCAACTTTTTTATACCATCTGAATAAAACGATTTCGGGAACCCCTCAAAATACGCGTTAGTTTCGGTAATCACTTCTTCGTCTGAAAAAAAAAATATGTGGCACTTAAAGCCCCACGGCTACGATGTTATTTCAAATGGTCAACCGACATATTGGCTGACGGACAAGAGGAAAATACCCGATCTCATAGACTTTGGAGTCGCCAAAGGTTTGCAGATGGAAAATATCTCCACAGAGTGTAATTATGATCTATCATCTGACCACTCACCCACGGTAATATCTATAAAATCACCAAGCCCCCAAGGTAATTGCGTTAGAAAGAAAATAGACTGGTTAAAATTCAAGAAATATATAAATTCCCATCTTCCTCTGAGTACTGTATTAAGAAATGGACACGATGTAGACTCAGCACTCGAAAAATTCAACCAGCTGCTCTCATTAGCTCTCAGCTCAGCCACCTGCACAAAGGTATGCAAGCAATCAAACTATAGCCCATACACACCAGCCGATATTGAATTGCTAGTAAGACAGAAAAGAAGACTCCGAAGACAATGGCAAGAATTCAGATCACCGAATCTGAAAACACAGCTACAGCACTGCACTCGAAAGTTAAAGCAAGCCTTAAAAAATAAAAACAACAAAGAGTTAGAAGAGCACCTAGCGAAATTAACACCTGGTGAAGCGTCAGACTACTCTTAGTAGAAATCAGCAAAAAACTCAAATCGGCCAATTCTCACTGATTCCCCCATCCGGTTGAGTGACGGTAATTGGGCTAGAAGCAACTGTGAGAAGGGTTTGGCTTTTGCAAACCACCTAAAAAGTGTGTTTACACCCAATCCACCCTCTTCACAGTCCTCATTACCAATATTAACTTCTCAACCTTGCTCAATAACGCTCAAAATTAAAAAAAAGGACATATTCAAAGCAATTTATAAAGATTTAAACCCAAAAAAATCACCTGGTCCAGATAAAATTACCGGTAAAATGATAAAAGAGCTACCTCCGGCTTCAGTAATTCATCTGATGCACATTTTCAATGCTATCCTTCGTATTAAACACTATCCCAAATGCTGGAAAACTTCAAAAATTATTATGATAGCAAAACCAGGAAAAGACCCTACAAAAGTTGCATCGTACAGACCTATCAGCCTCCTGCCTCTACTTTCTAAAGTATTCGAAAAGCTACTTGTCATGAATATAACTCCATTTATTAATCTCAACCAACTGATTCCTCAACATCAGTTTGGATTTAGAAAACAGCACGGCACAATAGAACAAGTCCACCGCATTGTAACTCTGATAAGGAACACTTTTGAAGAAAAAAAGTATTGCTCAGCTGTCTTTCTTGATATCACTCAAGCTTTCGATAAAGTATGGCACGATGGCCTTATTTACAAACTCAAACTATTACTGCCTGCAAATGTCTCCTCATTGCTTAGTAGCTACCTCACGAAAAGACAATTTCTCGTACATCACAAGGATTACACAACAAATCCATTGGATATTCACGCTGGCGTTCCTCAGAGAAGCGTTTTGGGCCCCTTACTGTATCTCTTATACACTACAGATATGTCCAGCAATAACTATACATTTATATCGACCTTTGCAGATGATACGGCAATATTGTGCACTCGCTCTAACCCCATAGAAGCTACTAAACTCCTGCAGACTCATATCGATTCTCTCGAAATCTGGCTAGCAAAATGGCGTATAAAAGTCAATGAATCAAAGAGCGTACATGTAACCTTCACGCTAAGGCCAGATACATGTCCCCCACTTAAAATTAATGGCCAATCAGTTCCACAATGTTCCTCAACAAAGTACTTGGGTATTCACCTCGACAGAAGGCTGACCTGGAAAAATCACATAGAGGCAAAGAAAACTCAGATCAAGCTTAAAATTAATCAGTTATCAGTGGCTGATACACAAAAGATCAAAGTTGAATCTCGAATACAAAGTGCTATTATATAAAGCAATCCTGAAGCCAATCTGGACTTATGGTATTCAGTTTTGGGGTACCGCATCTCCCTCTAATATCGAAAAATTGCAGCGAATACAATCCAAGTGTCTGCGAATTATTGTAAACGCGCCTTGGTATATGTGGAACGTTACCATCCATAGAGATTTAAATTTACCCAGAATTTCTGAGGAAGTTGCAATGTCTTGCAGAAGCTACATTTAAAAATTACACAGTCATCCGAATCCCCTTGCTAGGCAATTGTTGCTGAGCACGGGACATCGATTAAAAAGAAAAGACACACTGAATATGCTGTGAAATTGCTATACCTCGTGACTCAACAAATTGTGATGGAACGTTGGGAATATCACATAATTTTATTTAGTTTGTAAGATTTGATTACATATTGTTAGTTTCTAAGTAATTTTAGAAAGATCCAATAAAAAAGCTTGTTAAAAAAAAAAAAAAAAAACTTAAAGCCCCAAAGGGCTCATTGGCCGAGCTTCTCTTCCATTACTGTTGTGCGTCTTAAATTTTAGACAGTATTAGAAGGGACCTACTTATTTTAGCCGATTCCGAACGGCAGAACACTTTGACATCAATTTTTGTGAGCTTTGTCACAGAGTTCTTTTAGAAGCTTTTTCATGGCAAGTTGTTACTGTCGGAAGAATTGCCAATTGCTTATCAATATTAAATTTGTTATGCATCAGCCGAAGATTGAACCACGAACTACAGATCAGAAGGCGAGCACACTAACCACTGAGCTACGGCACCCACCGTTTGAGCTGAATCTTTTTCCTGCGAGCCATTTTTTCAAGTTTGGAAACAGGAAAAAGTCACTAGAAGCTAAATCTGGACTATAAGGTGGATGGTCAACCAATTCGAAGTGTATTGCACGTATTAGCATCGTATCTAATGCTGCGTGAACCGGTGCGTTGTTTTGAAGAAAGAGCACTTTTTTCTTCTTTAAATGTGGTCTTGATTGCATCCTTCAATTGATCCAATAATGCACGATAATACTTTCCTGTGGTTGTGGATCCTTTTTCAAGATAATCGACAATCAATATTCCGAGTGAATCCCAAAATACAGTGGCCATAACCTTGCCAGCCGATTTCACTGCCTTCGCCTTCTTCAGAGCACTTCCACCAGCTTCCACCCATTGTTTCGATTGATTTTTGGTTTCAGGTGTGTAGTGGTGGACCCACGTTTCATCAACAGTTATTAATCGACGCCAAAAATCAACAGGATTACGCTTTATCATGTCCAAACACCGCTGTGAAGTGGTCTCTCGAACTCGTTTTTGTTCGACACTGAGCAAACGTGGCACCCATCTTGCCGATAGCTTTTTCATTTGCAAATGTTCATGCAAAATGTTGAACACACATTCATATGAGATGTTTACCATTTCAACAATCTCACGCAACTTCACTCGGCGATCATTCATAACGATATCGAGGATTTTCTTGATATTTTCTTCAGTAACCACCTCTTTTGGCCTTCCTGTTGATGGTATTGTTGCAGTGCTTGTTCGGCAGCGTTTAAATTCAGCAATTCAATATTTCACCATGTAATCTGACGGAGCAGACTCACCGTAATGTTTATCGAGCTTTTCTTTTGTCAAATAATGGTGTTTAATCACTGCACGAAATTCGCTTTTTCCATTTTTCAAGAAACATAAAAGTTGGTTACTTTAAACGACTACAACAAATAAACTAATCGATGAATTTGGGTGAAATTTTAAGAGCTGACGTTTGGCAGATCGCAATTTCAAAAAGTTTTTGTAGTTGTGCTGCCTTTTTCGTACTTAGGTAGCTTCTTTATCAATTCGCCCTCGTATTACAAAAATAAATTATTTTTATATGGAATATAAGAATATATGCATATCTTAATAAGAAAAATTAACTAAATAAGTGATATAGTAGATATAGTAGTTATAATATATATAGTAAATATAAATGATCTATTATTGAAAAGGAATCTGGTAATTCCCCTGCAAACACAAGAGAGCATCAATATGTCCACGAAAAACCAATATCAACTCATACAGTGAAATTTCGAGAGATGCCAACGCAGCAACATTAACAGCATTAACTACAGTAACAATCAAGAAAATTATGACAAAAAGCTATCCTTGAGGCAGTAAAGAACAAATAAACCCAGAGCAGAAAGCAAAGCAGGCCCAGTACAGCGAGTACCCATAACAAACTTACAAAACAATAAAATTTACAAACAATAACTTTGGCGTACCTAGCCGGCGCGACGTACCAAAGAGACATCAACAATAATAGCTATGCAACCACAACCGAATGAAATATTTCAGCTACTGTATTTATCAGTGACAATGGATTTTGATCCACATCAGAAGAAAATGATAAACAACAGAACCAAAATTACATATTCATTATTACTCAAATCATTAAATACTTACACCAGGAGTACAGAGTTTCACATTGACAATATTGCGTAGCAGTGTGGTATACACAAAACCCACTTTGCAAGCTATTGTTCATACTATTCCATAACAAAAAATTCTGTCGAATCAAATCATTGGACACATTAGACACCAGCATCAACCCACAAGCACACCAACCCACCTTTCACTTAAACCAAGATAATAATCCATGTGAATTGTGAATTTTTCCCGATCCATTTTACAAAATATTAGGTGTGTTCGCTAACAAAAAACTTTCAACAATTGTTAACAGTTTTCAACATAAAAAGCGTTGGAGAACAAATAAATCCAGCTGTCACTTACGAACTGTGAATGTCAATTTACAATAGTTTTCAGTTCACGTACTTCTTGTAGATTTTTTCATATCGAGAGTGACAGATGACAGAAATTGATAGTGATAGTAATGTAAGTGAGCAGACCTAATAATACAGCAATCAGCCGTTTAGTTAATCCGCAATACTGGCGTCTGTCAGGTTAATATTTCATTCGGAATTAGGCTGCCGTCTGTCTAGGGTATAATCTCGCTCTAATTGCGGAAACAAAAACTTTGATAAAGAAGAAGTTGCTCTTTTCATCACTAGACTTCAACAACAAAAGCTGCAACAAAACTATTAAAAAAGCTAAGTACAACAGACAACAACCAGCAAGAAGATCATCGTCATCATGGGTACCATAATCGTTGAATTACCAGTAACTATATATGTATATAACCCTCCGAATTTTGTTCTACATAAGTTTCATAGGTTTCATAGGTTTTATAAGAAAAAATTATTATTATTTCATAATGATAATTTTTTCTTCCTAAGAAAAGGGAAGGATGTTGCGAGCCAAAATATGAAATATGCACATATGCATATATTGCCTCGCGACATATTTCCCGAAATTGTGAACTACATATTAACCCATACACATACAAACATTGCTCGAAGTTGTGATATACACAATCTATACTAATATTACTTATAATTGTTGAATGCCAGAACATTGAGCCAACTGAGTTGCAGTTGGGTGTGTAAATGCTGACAAACCACTTTCTCACACAATTCGTAGTTCTGCACGTACGTAAGCATGCCTGTGTAAGCATACATGATAGCTAAAATCACGCTTATGTGTGTGAATATCAAAAAGTTGCTTTCTCACGTAATATATACACACATGTGGAGTGCATCGATCGTGTACATACAAGTACGTACACACATACATGTTGACTTGATTTCAATTTAATTTCACTTAATTGTTCATGTGAAATAATATAATAATATTGAAGCTTAATTTATAAATTGATGTTCTTCCAAGTCCACGGTGTGTAGCAGATTGATTGATCTTACTTAATTATATTTAGATAATAGCTAGTACATACGTATGAAATTATGTTCTACAGTTATATATTGATATACAGTTTATATCAATTTACTATATAACATAACTAGCAGCGAGTAAAAAGTAATGATTAAATATATTGAAATATATCAATATGCAAATAACGTATACAACGTAGAGAGTGTGAAGAGCGTGAAAGTATGAAAGTATGGAGAACATGATTACCCCACACTCGGCCTTCCTGACTACTCATCAGACTCTGATGATACTTCAAAAATTTCTTCATTTTTGTCTTCATGGGTTACACACCCACGCATTTTCTTGGTTACTAATTATATTCGTATCGTCTTCTTCATCTGATATCGGATTCTGAATTTCGTTCTCCGGCCAATATTTCATTTTGTCTGCACTGCTCTCTATAACATTCGGTCCTTCATGGTTGCCTTCTTTCTTAACGTTGTAGCGGTCAAACGCTTTTATAGCTGTGATACGATATGGGCCTAAAAATTTAGGTCGAATTTTTAAACCAGTTCCAAATTGTACTCTTTCAATTGCGACCAAATCTCCAATTTTGTATTTTCTAGATTCCTTTCTCTTCTTGTCGTAGTATCTTTTATTTTCAGCTTGTATTGCTATTATATCTCTTTTAGCCTGTTCTCTTATTTCCCGTCTTCCGTCCTGGAATTGTTTTCTCCATTCTTCTTCAATTATTTCCATAATATTCACGTTATTTTTAGTTCGCATCTCTATTCCGACTAATAGATTAAATGGTGTAGTTTGTATCGCTCTGTGGTATGTTGAATTCAAAATTTGTTGGAGAGGCTTAACAAAACGGAACCATTTCTCAGGGTCATCCACCGATAATCTATTCAATACGGCAATTACGGTAGAATAAAGTCTCTCAATTTATCCGTTTTCCCTTGGAACCCCTACAGTAACGAAAAATAGTTTGATTTCACGTTCTTTACAATAATTTTGGAAATTATTAGAAGTAAATGCTCCACTGTGATCTGCAATAATTCTTCGAGGGTATCCAAACGATTCTGCTATACTTTCCATCTTTTGTATTACTTCCTCCGTGTTCACTGTTTTCGTAGGAAATAGCCAGGAGTATTTAGTAAACCCATCTATAATAGCAATGATATACCTGTAATGTTTTCTAGTACTTTACATAGGACCAAGGTGACCAACATGAAACGTCTGCAATGGCTGGTCATCCTTAGGTATTGGTTGAAGGAAGCATTCGGCTTTTCCGGTTTTTCTCTCGGCTAGGATACACTTCACACAACCTCTTATGTGATGTTCTATTCGCTTTTGTATATTTTGTATGAAAAATTCCTTTTCCAGAATTTCCTTAATTTTCTTAATGTGAAAATGGCCTTTTTCATCGACATTTCTGATTATTCCTGTAATCATCGAATCTGGAACTACAAACAATAATTTATTATTAACATGTTTGCTAAGAATTTCATTATACATTGTATAGTCATGATAAGGTTTATTCTGTAATATCTCAATTATAGCACGTATTCGTTCATCTTTCCCCTGGGCTTCTTTCAAGCGTTTTAAAAAGTTGTTGTTGTTGCTGGTTACGCACATACTAACAGGATTACGACTTAGGGCATCGACATGTTTCATTTTCGTCCCTGCTCTATGTTCGACAGTATAATCGAATTCTTCCATTAGCAATGCCCATCTTGCAACCCGTGTAGTTAAGTCTTTTTTTTTTAATGTACATTCAAACGCTCTACAATCGGTCACGAACTTGAATCGTTGTCTCAGTAAGTATATTCTTAACCGTTTAACAGCTTCTATTACAGCCAACACTTCTAATTCGTAGCTGCAATATCGTTTCTCTTCATCAGTAGTCTTTTTGCTCATGAAATGTACAGGATGTAATGCGTTATCATCAGATCTTCTTTGCAGCAATATTGCACCATAGCCTTCTTTCGACGCATCTGTATGTAATTCCGTTTCGGCTCCATATTCAACAATTTTTAAAATTGGTTTCGAGGTAAGTATTGCTTTAATTGCATTGATGGCTATGAGCTATTTCTCTTCTAATCTGATATCTTTTTTCAACAGGTTGCTGATTGGTCTAGTTATAATAGAAAAATATCGAATGAACTTTCTGTAATAACTAGCCCAACCTAGAAAGCTTTGTAGCTGCTTCACAGTCTTCGGAATGATTGTCTTAGTATTCGTTGTTGATGGATATATAAAGCCATTATTAATGTGATAGCCTAAGTATTCTATTTCTTCCTTCAATATCTGACATTTTTTCCATTTAATTTTTAAATCATTTGTGGCTGCTATATTTAGAAATCGTTTAAATCGATCAATTCCTTCCTCTAATGTTGCTGATGGAATCACAATATCATCTAAATATATTATAACGACGCCATCGTTAATCAAATTTCTCAGAATGTAATTAACATACTTCTGAAATACTGACGGTGAATAACAAAGTCCAAATGGAACCTTATTAAACTCATATTGGCGGTTACTGTTCACAAAAGAAGTATACTTTTTACTGTCTTCATCCACCATTACATGGAAAAACCCATTTTCAAGATCGAGTGTCGTAAAATACCTAGAGCTCTGAAGTTTATCTATTTGGTCTTCGATATTAGGCAACGGGTACCTGTCTTAATTAATTTTCTTGTTTATGTTTCTATAATCGATACACAACCTATGACTTCCATCTTTCTTCTTCACTAATACGACCTGGCTAGCGTAGTCTGGACTGCTTTCACGAATAATACCTTGATTAACCCATTCGTTGATTTGGTCTTCACTTATCTTTTGTTCCTTCGGTGGGAATCTCCTCGGTGGTATATAAATCGGCATTTCATCTGAAGTTACGATCTTCATGTGGATTGGATTCTACAGGAGTTTCGGGAATATAATTTTCGATTAGTGTGGACACCTTTTCTTTAGTTTCTTTTTCTTGCAGGTGGGATAAACCAGGAAATATTGAACGAGTTTCGTTAACTTCGTCAAGGGAAATATCCGCTAGAAAACATGTCTTGACTATTTCTTCTTTCCTTTATCTGGAGTATAGCCGACTGCAATAGGTTCATTCCAATTACAATATCTGGTCGCATAAAATTATGGTCAACAACGTGAATTTCTATATTTTCAAATATTTCCCCAGATATTTCAATATTAGCTATACAGGAACCATTAGTCTTGACGTTTGCTCCTAAGCCTGCTACCGACAATCGAGAATCTCTGCAATAATATTTCGGACTAATAGACTTTAAATGGCACTCCTTGATAACACAAATATCACTTCCATGTATACTAAACTCTCCAGCAATTAATTGTTAATTTTACATGGAACGTACATACCGTTTTTTATTATTACATGAGACGATTTTGCTGCTAACCCTTCGCTTGGACAATCGCTCGTCTTATGTCCATACTGGTTGCACCCAAAACATGTAGGAACTCTTCCTTTCTGCGGGCAAGAGTGAAACTCATGGTCTGGTGACCCACAATTAAAACAAAATCTCTTTACTCTCTTTTCATTCTTCTTTAGTATATCATTACCCCCTCGCTTATCCATTTCAACGACTCTGGCATTCGCGTGTTTACTCATGCCATTAAGAATCTTTTCGTATATATTCGTATTTAAGATCTTTAATTGTTCTAGCTTCATATAGCACACTCTTGTTACTAGTGTAGTCTGTTATGCCTTCAACAACATAACCTATAACCGACAATTCATCTACATCAGCTTGTGCTGCGATATCAATCATATGATACAAATATTTTCGTAACGTTTCTTCTACTCTCTTTTTCCGCTCTCTCAATTTATTGTGAATGCTGGCACCACTTACTTTAGGCTGAAATTCTTGCACAAGATCGTCTTTTAAATTTCGATAATTGAGTGCTTTTTAATCACAATAAACAAACACTTTTGCTGCTCCTGTTAATGAACGTTTACAGAAGACAAATTTCTGTAAATAATTCCAATGAAAAGTTTGCGCATATTGCTCAAACTCAGAAAGCCACTTCATAACATTCATTGTACCATCACCGGAAAATTGCGCAAAATATTCTCAAAATCTACAAAATTCAGTTTAACAGACTGTTAAACTGTTCATTTTGATCAGCGAAATTAAGTGATCGCGTCGACGATCCAATAGCATCACCGAAATCCACCATCGAATTTGCTATTCTGCCTGTAAAAAATTGTAAAATACTTCGATCCTTACGAGGCCCTCCAGTATTAGTGTAAGAGTGTAAGAAATTGTAAATACTGCGATCCATTCGAGGCCCTCCAGTATTAGTGTAAAAGTGCAAAATTGAAAGTAACACCAGGAATAAAGCGAATACCCAAAATCGCAAGTATCATTGATAAAGTATAATTGTTTTATTTCAGCTAACTAGTGTGATAGTCTGAAAGGATATTTAAGAGCTTAGGTCTAGGTCTAATGTTGTGCGTTACATCCTTGAGTCTAGCCGTTAGTGGGTATTGTGGAAAAATAGTACACAACATTTTGGAGCAGCCGGTAGGATACTGCGAAATATCTTGTATATACAAGGTGTTTTACGTTCAACGTTTAACGCAGTACAGGATCTAATTTTAGTGTGTGTTTGCCTTTTTGGGGTCAAATGGACAAGAAATCCTACGAATCATTACCAAGCGAGATACATGTTGCAATAATTGAGTCAATAGACTTCATGTGGAATTTGATTAAGCAACACAGCACATACGAGCAATTCCAGCTCGTAAAATCAAAGGTGCATCACGGAAAGGTACTAAATCCAATAAAGAATTAGACGCCACGTTATCGCTAAACTATCTATTGAAAAGCAAAAGTGGGGAATCTCGAAAGAAAACGCTGCTTAGCACAGGAGACACCTCTTCGTCGCCGTACACCAGTACGAAAAACACAACCAGAAGTACAACCTGAATTAAAGCTAAAAATGCGTATTGACGAAATTGCACAGACCGTCAGTAGACTAGTCCCAGTACTCACTGGAGCGGAGTCTAAAGATTTGAGGACCGAAGTACACCAGTTCATTTCTGGGGCAAATTAGCAAGAAAAGCCGTAAAACCCGACAATTTGAAAGATTTCGTAACTTGTATAAAACAGCGACTATATGGTGATGCTTATAACTTGGTGCTAAGTAAGAAATTCGCTAATATAGGGGAATTGTATACACTTCTGCGAAACACATACTTGAAGACCGTTCGCCTGGAACCGCTCACGCACCAAATACAAGTCGCACGCCAACTATCTTAGGAAGATATACGTGTTTTTGCAAGAAGATTAGGTGATTTAAAATCCACGGCGATACAGTGTATTAAGAATAGATACGGTGGGATCGGAGACCAAGCGTTGTTAAAAGAGCTAGAGGGGTATGCGAGGACATCTTTTATATCAGGCCTTCAAGATCCATTGTTAAAAACTCATATGCTAGGTAAGACGGGCACGTTAGAAGAATTAGCAGAGGAGGTCGTAAACACGGGTATTTTGCTCGAAAGAGGACAACGGTTCAATCAGTTTAAAATGGGAGCACTATATTCAAACGACGTTCACCAGACTGAGGCCAGTAATACAGTGGCATTTCACCAGAACAGAAATGACAAGATACCACGCGGAATGAACAAATATCAAAATAATAACGTAAGTCCCCAAAATAGCCAAAGGAAAGTTCCTACCTGCTCCTTCTGCGACATGAAAGGGCTGAGATGACTGTTTTAAGAGAAAAAACATGCCCTATTGCATAAAGTGTAAAAAATACGGACATGAGTTCAATTTGTCATGCACACCTTTTAGCAACAACAGGTCACAAGGAGAAGGCAATCAAACACCTGTACCTAGTGAGGGATATCAAGAAAGCAAAGGCCTTAATCGCGGAAATTCTGAGACCAAATGTTTTTTCTGTAAGAAGCCGGGACACAGGATCGCCGACTGTTATAAACGCAAAGAATGGGGAAAAAAACCAGGGAAACTACGGGGGGCCCAGGTACGGCCAATAAACCGGAAACCCCAACATTTTGCTAAAAGTTGGCCGGTTGAAATTTAAGATGTCAGTCATGCGTCCTTAGAGATTGTTGACACACCCTCCAAGTTAAGTAGCAAGATGGCGGAAGTTGGTAGTTAAGCGTCCAGGGGGATTGTTTAACCATATTTTCCATCCAGTAATAACAAACATGGCTAATGTTTGGGAGTCTCTCATGTAGATGATGTGTTCATTGAGTTTCCGTGTGAGGAAGCAAAAAATATAAAACTCATTTTACTTGTAGACTCTGGGGCAGATACCAGCTTAATAAAGTCATCAGTAATTGACGAATCTGATAGCAAGAAGCGACATTTAAGGAAAAATCTCAGTGTCGCCACATTAGAGTCAATAGCAGTCCAATACGAGAGGACTAAAGATTTGATCTTAGAACTACACTTAATCTCTGAAGAGAGAGGGATACCTGCTGATGGTATCCTAGGTAGAGACAATTTATGGAACCGATCGGTTATCAATACTATGAAAAAGAAGCTGATTTTCTTCGGTGAACGAAAACAGCATTTGATGACTTTACCTTTCAAACCGTTGAACGAGGGTAATAGAATACTACACACCAGTGAGGTTGCAGTACCTGGGAGAACTATGAAGGTAGTCCCCATTAAAGTAAATACAAATTTCGAAACAATTATAGTAGAGAAACAGGAAGTATCTCCTGGAATATATTTAGGTGAGACTTTGGGCAGTGTGACGGACAACACAGTTTATGTCCCAATTCTCAATTCGAATATAGATTTATATATTGTAAATAATAAGCTTAAAATTAATATAATTAAATTTAATCATTTAGAACACGAAGAATACGACATAGCTGATAAAATAAATAACATTAAGGAAACTGATAGCCAAAAAAAGGGTTACCAAAATATTAGAAATAATTAAGCTAGACGAAAACTTAAACATTGAGGAAAAGAGATCCATAGATGGAATACTCAAGTCATTCCACTATTTATTTTTCTTGGAAGGCGACAAACTGTCTCACACCACAGGTATAAAACACACAATACCAATAAAAGCAGACCAGGCGCCAATAAACCAAAGACAGTACAGGCTACCAGAAGCGCATATGGAAGAAATCAATAAGCAAGTAATCAAAATGTTGGAAGACGACATAATTATTCCCAGCTCATCGCCCTGGAATTCTCCTATAATTTTGAAATTAAATTACGCCACTGTGAAACAAGTTTTTCCCATTCCCCGCATCGATAAAATATTAGACCAGTTAGGTCACTGTAGATATTTCACTACACTTGATTTGGCCAGTGGGTAACATCAAGTGTTATTAGAAGAATCAGACAGAGAAAAAACAGCATTAAGTACAGGTGTTGGGCACTATGAATTTAATAGAATGCCTTTCGGCTTAACAGGAGCCCCTGCCACCTTCCAAAGACTAATGAACCATGTACTAACAGGACTTCAAGGTATAGATTGTTTTGTCTACTTAGATGACATTGTCGTCTATGGTCGCAACTTGTCACAACATGAGTCGCGTTTACGAAGAGTATTTGGACTTTTACGTAAACATAACTTAAAGTTAAATACAGAAAAGTGCCGGTTTCTAAGAAGAGAGATAATTTACCTAGGCCATAAATGCACTAAGGAAGGAGCGTTAGCAAACCCTGGTAAGATGGAATGTGATAAAAATAGTCCTGTGCCAAAAATAAGAAAGATGTTCAGGCATTTCTAGGCATAGTAAATTATTACCGAAAATTTGTTGAGAATATGGCTAGTATGGCACTGAAAATCAACAAACTACGTAGAAAAGACGCGAAAATTGAATGGACAGAAAAATGTAAGAAAGCTTTTGAAGATTTGAAGCAAGCAATTTGCTCTCCGCCAATTTCAGCCTACCCAGATTTTTCTAAACCTTTTGTGCTAACAACAGAAATTGGAAAAGATAGACCAATAGCCTTTGCGAGCATGGCGCTCAGTGATATTGAGAAAAGGTATTCCACCATCGAAAAGGAATTCCTGGCCATCGTGTGGGCTGTGAAGAATTATCGAGCTTATCTACTCGGTAGACCGTTCAAGATCTACACCGACCACCAGCCACTACGAGGAATTGCAAACCTAAAGGATCAGACATCACGTTTAGCACGTTTCAGGCACAAATTATCTGAATTTGATTTTGAAGTAATTTATAAACCAGGCAAAAGGGACTTGCACGCGGATGCGCTCAGCAGAGTTCCACAACCAAATCAAGAGTCAACAATGGTTGTGACTCGTTCTATGGCGAGGAATAAAGTCGACGAAGAGCCTGATGAAATCTCTGCTGACGAGTTGGAACTAGATGAAAATGTAGAAAATCAGGAGAACTTCTCACTGATGAGAATAATATATAGACGATACTCCGCAACTTCCATGATTCACATTTAGAAAGGCATCAGGGTGCACTGAAAACTTATTTCGGGATTAGAAGACAGTACAGGTGTAAAGGTATGCGAACCAGATCAAAGAATATGTTAAAAATTGTAAAAAATGTCAAATCAACAAATGTTCAAGGCTTACCAAAATACCAATGACATTGACTCTCACGCCTTCAAGACTATTTGAAAAGGTTTATGTGGACATGGTGCGAATTCAACCAGTCCAGCAACAAATTTTGTCCCATTTGGACTGGACCCTATGAAATAGTAAACATAAACAGTCCAGTAACAACGACTATACAAATCGGACGAAAATGGAAAAAGTAACGCAATAATTTAATAAAACCTTTCCATCAAAATTAGATTAATATTAAATTCGATGATCCAAACCTCTACAAAAAACACCCTACAATAACATAATACCGAGTATGCATAAAAGCATGAGAACGAAATGTACAAAACAAAGATACAAGAGAATTAAATTTTCAGACTAAACAAAATACATAATACTACAAAAATGCAAAAAACAAAATTCCGTAAAAAAAAAATAAAATTATTAAATAAAAAATAATTAAATTAATTATTAATAATAATTAAAATTAGCACGTTGACAATATTAAACAAAATACATAACGCAATGCAACACCTGTACAATAATGTGAGAACGACACTCAAAATAATAAGGCATATAGATATACAAGAATCAAATTTCAAACAAAATGTACATTTTTTTTTTATTTTTTTTTTTTTTTTTTATAAGAATATTTCTTAAAATAAACAATTTCTAGACGCAAGAAAAAATAATAATAATAATAACATCATGAACCAAATGTCGTTTTATAATATGCTGACCATAGATGTATGGAAATAAATTTAATCGACCGCCAATTAATGGTATGAGAATTACATTTATTTATTTTATTTTTATCTTTTCCTTCTCTTTATTACTTCATTTTTGACAACAATAAAATAAAATATTGATATATACAAAAATACTTAAAATTTCTACTTTAATATTCTACAAGAATATAGGGTACCTCAAGAATATAGGTACCCTAAAGAAATAGCTGAAGTCGAAATTGGAAATTACTAGACTGTGGATAAAGCATCAACGCTGGAACACCAAAAACAAATATACATATACAATTTTTCGAAGGGATGAAGACAAAATAGAAAGATACAATAAGGGTCATAGGTAAAGAAGAACTAAAATATTGTTACGTTTTTATTCTGTGAACGTTTAATTCTGTTTGAATTACCTTGTTCGATCACTGGATTCTGTTAATGATAACTGCAACACTTATTTTATACAACTATATACAGCAACAATTTATTTAATAATCTCTATTTACAATCAACACTGTTTACAATCAACTATTTACTATAACACTTAAATGTACTTGCAACTTTTGCCTCTGTATCAATGTTTTCGCAATCACTTTCGGAATTAGATTGATTTCACTCCTCAACACTGGCTCTATTTATACTCTGTTGGCAACACCCCAGAATCTTCCTTTATCGAGATTCTTCTCTTCCTTTCTTGTTGGCTTGTTCTGGTTATCGTTTATTTCTTTTTGTTGACATTCGTTTCGATGCTGCCAATAGTGTCAGTCACAATAGTGATGAGTAACCAACTATCGATACTCGTTACAATATTTAGTAATATGATAAATAGGCAATAGGCTAGCTAGGTTGAATACAAAATACAAAACAAGAAAATAAAAACAAAAAATTTATATATATATCCGTAAAAATAAGATAAAACAAAATAAGTTCCGTTTTCAACGGATAATATTGAAAATAGTACCACTTACAAGTACGAAGAGTTAGTCATTGCAACTATGAAGAGAAAATATGTTATTCTCATATGGTATATAAAAATAGATAAATAATAGTTAAAAAGTATAAAAATACAATAAATGGACACGCTAATAAAAATAAATGTAATTTTGACAACATAAGCAGCATTTGCTATGGCATAAATTAAACGGTCGGTTCCTGACTCTATTGCACCATATCATAAACAAAACAATAGAAATAATAATGTTAACATTGTTGTAATAAATAAGCGGAACGGAAAATAGATGTTAATAGCATTGTCGTGACGAAATAAGGAATTTGTCCGCTTATGGTGCCAAGCCACTTATACCATACTCGCACTTTTCTTTGTAAGAATAAATTTATAAGAAAAGTACCATAAATGTTTACATATCTAATGTTGCATATCTATATATTTTAGTTCTTTGCTATGACCCCTATTGTTTCTTTCTATTTGTTCTTAATCCCTTCGAAAAACTGTAGTTCACTTCATTTCTGTATTTTTTCCTTTGTTTGGTGTTCGAGTGTTGATGCTGCACTTTGTCCACAGTGTAGTACTTTCCAATTTCGACTTCGGGTATTTCTTTCATCATCATCAGTTTCTGTATCTCCCACTGGAGCATAGGGCCTATATGGTATCTATATTTCTGGAGGGACCCTATATACTTGTATTATATTAATGTAGACATTTTAAGTATTATAATGTATTTTTGTATATTTCAATATTTTATTTTATTGTTGTCAAAAATGAAGTAATAAAGAGAAGGAAAAGAGAAAGAAAAAAATAAGTAAATGTAATTCTCATACCATTTCCAGAATTGTTAGTCGATTTAATTTACATCTTGTATTATATTAATGTAGACATTTTAAGTATTATAATGTATTTTTGTATATTTCAATATTTTATTTTATTGTTGTCAAAAATGAAGTAATAAAGAGAAGGAAAAGAGAAAGAAAAAAATAAGTAAATGTAATTCTCATACCATTTCCAGAATTGTTAGTCGATTTAATTTACATCCATACATCAAATTAAGGGTCAACATATTATAAAACATCATTCATGATGTATTCATATTATTATTTTTTTTCTTGTATGTGCATCAGAGAACAATTTTTAAGTAAAATTTGTACCATTATTTGTGACTAAACCTAGTAGAAAGCTTTTGCTAATGTGCTACATTCTGAATCAGTAATGGGTACACAAATGAAAAAATCGGATGATTTATGCCTGAAACGTTCCAAACGTGGTGTCTGGTCCTTTAGGATTGCAATTCCTCGTAGTGGCTTTCAGTATTGGCGATGGTCTATGGCAATTTACAGTCATGCCATTTGGTTTATGCAATGCGCCAGCTACTTTCGAACGTTTGATGGAGCGTGTACTCAGAGGACTACACTGGAAAACGTGCTTGGTGTACCTCGATGACATTATTGTGATGGGAAAAGATTTTAACGACCACCTGGAAAAGTTGAAAGAAGTATTTGAGCGTATACAATCAGCAGGGCTTAAACTGAATATGAAAAAGTGTTCACTCTTCAGGCAAGAAGTTAAATATCTTGGTCATAAAGTAACAACAGAAGGGGTACATACTGACGAGGAGAAAGTAGCAGCAGTTCAAGAATGGCCTATTCCGTCGAATCTTCACGAGCTAAGAAGCTTCCTAGGCTTATGCACCTACTATAGACGATTTGTTCCTGGATTTGCAAACATCGCCAGCAGTCTGCATGAGTTGACAAGAAAGAACAAACCATTTGTGTGGGGCGAGGACCAACAGAAAGCATTCGAACAGCTGAAAGAAAAACTCTGTTCAGCACCAATATTAGCGTATCCAGTACCTGGTCAAAAGTTTGTGTTGGACACAGATGCGAGTGGCTATGGAATAGGTGGTGTGCTCTCTCAGATCATAGATGGGCAAGAAAAAGTAATAGCATACTACAGTAAAATCCTGTCGAAGCCAGAAAGAAATTACTGTGTCACACGAAGAGAGTTGCTCGCAATACTGGAATGTGTAAAGTATTTCCATAAATACTTGTACGGTCAGTCATTTCATCTACGAACTGACCACTCAGCGCTAAGGTGGTTATTGCAATTTAAAAACCCAGAAGGACAATTGGCGCGCTGGATTGAAAGGCTGCAGAGTTATGATTTTACCATCGAACATCGTAAAGGAGGACATCACGGCAACGCGGATACTCTATCTCGTCGTCCTTGCAAAATGGAATGTTAACATTGTTCTCGAGTGGAAAGCAAGGATAGCGATCGCTCCACTAACACAAATCCATCGTTAAACTAAATCGAGTCAGTTCAGCGGGGCGTGAACTGACTCCAACAGTGGGTTGCCCCATCATTCACATTTCACAACTACAGCGTGTGCCAAGCAGCTTGACTATTGATGGAAAATTGGACAATATGGAATTCATGTTAACCCTGGACACTGGTGCATCACATTCTATAATCAAGAGCGATTTGGTAAAGAGGTTTGAGCCTTTAATGGGAATAAAATTGCGTACAGCAACGGGTGAGGATGCACCAATTCTGGGTAAGATAAAGAAACGAGTATCTATTGGAAATTACACGTGGGAACATGAATTCATTGTGGCTGACATCATCGATGACGTAATAATTGGTGTTGATTTTATGATTGACAACGGATTTACGTTAGATTTAAATCAACGGATACTGCGCTATGCAAATGTCGAACTACCATTGAACATCGGTTACAAGCGTAGTGGGAACATCAAACGAGTACTGGCATGTCAACGCCAAGAGGTTCCAGCAAAATCAGAAGCGGTGATATGGGCACAGATGAATGTGGATGATGGGACAGGCAAGTTGTGGCTGGTGGAAGCAGATAAAGAAATAACGAATAAAAACATCATACTTGGTAGGACGTTAGTAGAACCTAAAGAAAATGGAATAGTACCGGTGCGAATATTAAATCCAACTAATACATCTACAGTTGTAAAGGAAGGAATGGTGATTGGTCATTGCCAGGAAGTTACTGCCGTAGTAGACTGCGAAAAGGGTTCGTCGATAAAAAGTGGAATATCAGGAACTGGCAAGGCGGAAATAAAAGCACAGATGGAAGAATGGGCAGGTGTGCTTACCAAACAGCAAAAAGAAAAGGCTTTACAAGTATTGGAGAAGTACAGTTCAATATTTTCTTCAAATGGAAAAACTGGAGGACGAACAACCATCGTGAAGCATCACATTGACACCGGTGATTCTAGACCAATTCGTCAAACACCACGACGAGTTCCATTGGCCAAAAGAGACGAAGCCATTAAGCTGATTTCCGATATGCAGAAACAAGGTGTTATTGAACCATCAGCGAGTCCATGGAGTTCACCAGTTGTGCTGGTAAAGAAGAAGGATGGAAGTACTCGATTCTGTGTGGATTACAGAAAGCTAAATGATATTACGAAAAAAGACAGCTATCCACTGCCAAGAATCGATGACACTCTGGACACACTATCTGGTGCGAAGTGGTTCTCAACTCTTGATTTGCAAAGTGGCTACTGGCAAGTGGAACTTGGTAAGGAAGACAAAGAGAAAACAGCTTTCAGTATTGGCGATGGTCTATGGCAATTTACAGTCATGCCATTTGGTTTATGCAATGCGCCAGCTACTTTCGAACGTTTGATGGAGCGTGTACTCAGAGGACTACACTGGAAAACAGTAGTAGAGGTGGTTATTGCAATTTAAAAACCCAGAAGGACAATTGGCGCGCTGGATTGAAAGGCTGCAGAGTAATGATTTTACCATCGAACATCGTAAAGGAGGACATCACGGCAACGCGGATACTCTATCTCGTCGTCCTTGCAAAATGGAATGTTAACATTGTTCTCGAGTGGAAAGCAAGGAGCACATTGTCGACATACGACTTACGAATATATTGCCGGAGGAGTCATGGACCACCGAACGAGTGCAAGAAGATCAGCGGAACGACCCAGATCTCGTAAAGATTATGGAATACACGGAGCAGGGCATACGTCCAGATTGGCAAGAAATGGCTAATGAGAGTCCAATAGCAAAGGCATACTGGGCGCAGTGGCAAAGCCTGCACTTACGAGACGGATGTTTATTCCGAGCATGGGAAAGTGAGGATGGAAAAATCACTAATGATCTTCTAGTGGTACCCAAGGCGAGAATAAATGAAGTGATAGCTGAGTATCACAATGCTTCCAGTGGAGGGCATTTGGGAATCACCAAAACCGTCGAGAAAATAAAGAACCGATTTTATTGGGTTGGATGTCATGACCATGTCGCTGATTGGATTCGGAAGTGTAAGCAATGTGCAATGGCCAAAGGTCCCAATAAGAAAAGTCGAGGTAAGATGCACCAATACACCGTGGGTGCTCCATTCGAGCGAATTGCTATGGACATAGCTGGGCCATTTCCAATAAGCAACGCAGGAAACAAGTATGTTCTGGTGGTTATAGATTACTTCAGTAAATGGCCTGAAGTATACCCCATTCCAAATCAGGAAGCTAGTACAGTTGCGGATGTATTCGTCAACCAATGGGTTACTCGTTTTGGTGTACCGATGGAATTACACTCAGACCAAGGTCGAAATTTCGAATCAGTTGTATTCCAAGAGATATGCCGTATGCTGGGTATATACAAAACTCGTACAACACCTTTGCATCCACAATCTGATGGCATGGTAGAACGATTTAACCGTACCTTGGAGGAATATTTGAGAAAAGTCGTAGATAAATACCAAAGAGACTGGGATGTACATATACCAATGTTCCTCATGGCATATCGATGCGTACAACATGATACGACGGCTACTACACCGGCAATGCAATTTTTGGAAACGAGTTAAGACTGCCAGCTGATTTAAAATTTGGAGTTGTAACACCAACGAGATCAACCGAAGGAAATTATACTAGCGAAAAGCAGGAACAGTTGGATGAAGTACATCAGTTCATCAGAGAGCGGTCGCAGATGATAAGCGATAAGATGAAGGCCAGGTATGACTTGAAAGCAAATTCAAAAGGGTTCTATGAAGGAGAGCTTGTAATGCTTCATAATCCACAACGAAAGAAAGGCCTGTCCCCTAAAGTACAGACTCATTGGGAAGGACCATATGAGATTATAGCAAAGATAAATGACATAGTGTATCGTATTCAACGTGCCTGGAATAAAAGAGCAAAGTTGGAGCGACTTGCGCCATATCGAGGGGAAGAATAAAAACTTGTTCGGAACGAACAAGGTTAAGAGGAGGGCAGTGTAACGAGTATCGATAGTTGGTTACTCATCACTATTGTGACTGACACTATTGGCAGCATCGAAACGAATGTCAACAAAAAGAAATAAACGATAACCAGAACAAGCCAACAAGAAAGGAAGAGAAGAATCTCGATAAAGGAAGATTCTGGGGTGTTGCCAACAGAGTATAAATAGAGCCAGTGTTGAGGAGTGAAATCAATCTAATTCCGAAAGTGATTGCGAAAACATTGATACAGAGGCAAAAGTTGCAAGTACATTTAAGTGTTATAGTAAATAGTTGATTGTAAACAGTGTTGATTGTAAATAGAGATTATTAAATAAATTGTTGCTGTATATAGTTGTATAAAATAAGTGTTGCAGTTATCATTAACAGAATCCAGTGATCGAACAAGGTAATTCAAATAGAATTAAACGTTCACAGAATAAAAACGTAACAATATTTTAGTTCTTCTTTACCTATGACCCTTATTGTATCTTTCTATTTTGTCTTCATCCCTTCGAAAAATTGTATATATATATTTGTTTTTGGTGTTCCAGCGTTGATGCTTTATCCACAGTCTAGTAATTTCCAATTTCGACTTCAGCTATTTCTTTAGGGTACCTATATTCTTGAGGTACCCTATATTCTTGTAGAATATTAAAGTAGAAATTTTAAGTATTTTTGTATATATCAATATTTTATTTTATTGTTGTCAAAAATGAAGTAATAAAGAGAAGGAAAAGATAAAAATAAAATAAATAAATGTAATTCTCATACCATTAATTGGCGGTCGATTAAATTTATTTCCATACATCTATGGTCAGCATATTATAAAACGACATTTGGTTCATGATGTTATTATTATTATTATTATTTTTTCTTGCGTCTAGAAATTGTTTATTTTAAGAAATATTCTTATAAAAAAAAATAATAAAAAAATGTACATTTTGTTTGAAATTTGATTCTTGTATATCTATATGCCTTATTATTTTGAGTGTCGTTCTCACATTATTGTACAGGTGTTGCATTGCGTTATGTATTTTGTTTAATATTGTCAACGTGCTAATTTTAATTATTATTAATAATTAATTTAATTATTTTTTATTTAATAATTTTATTTTTTTTTTACGGAATTTTGTTTTTTGCATTTTTGTAGTATTATGTATTTTGTTTAGTCTGAAAATTTAATTCTCTTGTATCTTTGTTTTGTACATTTCGTTCTCATGCTTTTATGCATACTCGGTATTATGTTATTGTAGGGTGTTTTTTGTAGAGGTTTGGATCATCGAATTTAATATTAATCTAATTTTGATGGAAAGGTTTTATTAAATTATTGTGTTACTTTTTCCATTTTCGTCCGATTTGTATAGTCGTTGTTACTGGACTGTTTATGTTTACTATTTCATAGGGTCCAGTCCAAATGGGACAAAATTTGTTGCTGGACTGGTTGAATTCGCACCATGTCCACATAAACCTTTTCAAATAGTCTTGAAGGCGTGAGAGTCAATGTCATTGGTATTTTGGTAAGCCTTGAACATTTGTTGATTTGACATTTTTTACAATTTTTAACATATTCTTTGATCTGGTTCGCATACCTTTACACCTGTACTGTCTTCTAATCCCGAAATAAGTTTTCAGTGCACCCTGATGCCTTTCTAAATGTGAATCATGGAAGTTGCGGAGTATCGTCTATATATTATTCTCATCAGTGAGAAGTTCTCCTGATTTTCTACATTTTCATCTAGTTCCAACTCGTCAGCAGAGATTTCATCAGGCTCTTCGTCGACTTTATTCCTCGCCATAGAACGAGTCACAACCATTGTTGACTCTTGATTTGGTTGTGGAACTCTGCTGAGCGCATCCGCGTGCAAGTCCCTTTTGCCTGGTTTATAAATTACTTCAAAATCAAATTCAGATAATTTGTGCCTGAAACGTGCTAAACGTGATGTCTGATCCTTTAGGTTTGCAATTCCTCGTAGTGGCTGGTGGTCGGTGTAGATCTTGAACGGTCTACCGAGTAGATAAGCTCGATAATTCTTCACAGCCCACACGATGGCCAGGAATTCCTTTTCGATGGTGGAATACCTTTTCTCAATATCACTGAGCGCCATGCTCGCAAAGGCTATTGGTCTATCTTTTCCAATTTCTGTTGTTAGCACAAAAGGTTTAGAAAAATCTGGGTAGGCTGAAATTGGCGGAGAGCAAATTGCTTGCTTCAAATCTTCAAAAGCTTTCTTACATTTTTCTGTCCATTCAATTTTCGCGTCTTTTCTACGTAGTTTGTTGATTTTCAGTGCCATACTAGCCATATTCTCAACAAATTTTCGGTAATAATTTACTATGCCTAGAAATGCCTGAACATCTTTCTTATTTTTGGCACAGGACTATTTTTATCACATTCCATCTTACCAGGGTTTGCTAACGCTCCTTCCTTAGTGCATTTATGGCCTAGGTAAATTATCTCTCTTCTTAGAAACCGGCACTTTTCTGTATTTAACTTTAAGTTATGTTTACGTAAAAGTCCAAATACTCTTCGTAAACGCGACTCATGTTGTGACAAGTTGCGACCATAGACGACGATGTCATCTAAGTAGACAAAACAATCTATACCTTGAAGTCCTGTTAGTACATGGTTCATTAGTCTTTGGAAGGTGGCAGGGGCTCCTGTTAAGCCGAAAGGCATTCTATTAAATTCATAGTGCCCAACACCTGTACTTAATGCTGTTTTTTCTCTGTCTGATTCTTCTAATAACACTTGATGTTACCCACTGGCCAAATCAAGTGTAGTGAAATATCTACAGTGACCTAACTGGTCTAATATTTTATCGATGCGGGGAATGGGAAAAACTTGTTTCACAGTGGCGTAATTTAATTTCAAAATTATAGGAGAATTCCAGGGCGATGAGCTGGGAATAA
This sequence comes from Megamerina dolium, assembly GCA_963854835.1. Lineage (NCBI taxonomy): Eukaryota > Metazoa > Arthropoda > Insecta > Diptera > Megamerinidae > Megamerina > Megamerina dolium. The sequence continues at coordinate 12,484,417 of OY978530.1, forward strand.
TTATGTCGTCTTCCAACATTTTGATTACTTGCTTATTGATTTCTTCCATATGCGCTTCTGGTAGCCTGTACTGTCTTTGGTTTATTGGCGCCTGGTCTGCTTTTATTGGTATTGTGTGTTTTATACCTGTGGTGTGAGACAGTTTGTCGCCTTCCAAGAAAAATAAATAGTGGAATGAATTGAGTATTCCATCTATGGATCTCTTTTCCTCAATGTTTAAGTTTTCGTCTAGCTTAATTGTTTCTAATATTGTGGTAACCCTTTTTTTGGCTATCAGTTTCCTTAATGTTATTTATTTTATCAGCTATGTCGTATTCTTCGTGTTCTAAATGATTAAATTTAATTATATTAATTTTAAGCTTATTATTTACAATATATAAATCTATATTCGAATTGAGAATTGGGACATAAACTGTGTTGTCCGTCACACTGCCCAAAGTCTCACCTAAATATATTCCAGGAGATACTTCCTGTTTCTCTACTATAATTGTTTCGAAATTTGTATTTACTTTAATGGGGACTACCTTCATAGTTCTCCCAGGTACTGCAACCTCACTGGTGTGTAGTATTCTATTACCCTCGTTCAACGGTTTGAAAGGTAAAGTCATCAAATGCTGTTTTCGTTCACCGAAGAAAATCAGCTTCTTTTTCATAGTATTGATAACCGATCGGTTCCATAAATTGTCTCTACCTAGGATACCATCAGCAGGTATCCCTCTCTCTTCAGAGATTAAGTGTAGTTCTAAGATCAAATCTTTAGTCCTCTCGTATTGGACTGCTATTGACTCTAATGTGGTGACACTGAGATTTTTCCTTAAATGTCGCTTCTTGCTATCAGATTCGTCAATTACTGATGACTTTATTAAGCTGGTATCTGCCCCAGAGTCTACAAGTAAAATGAGTTTTATATTTTTTGCTTCCTCACACGGAAACTCAATGAACACATCATCTACATGAGAGACTCCCAAACATTAGCCATGTTTGTTATTACTGGATGGAAAATATGGTTAAACAATCCCCCTGGACGCTTAACTACCAACTTCCGCCATCTTGCTACTTAACTTGGAGGGTGTGTCAACAATCTCTAAGGACGCATGACTGACATCTTAAATTTCAACCGGCCAACTTTTAGCAAAATGTTGGGGTTTCCGGTTTATTGGCCGTACCTGGGCCCCCCGTAGTTTCCCTGGTTTTTTTCCCCATTCTTTGCGTTTATAACAGTCGGCGATCCTGTGTCCCGGCTTCTTACAGAAAAAACATTTGGTCTCAGAATTTCCGCGATTAAGGCCTTTGCTTTCTTGATATCCCTCACTAGGTACAGGTGTTTGATTGCCTTCTCCTTGTGACCTGTTGTTGCTAAAAGGTGTGCATGACAAATTGAACTCATGTCCGTATTTTTTACACTTTATGCAATAGGGCATGTTTTTTCTCTTAAAACAGTCATCTCAGCCCTTTCATGTCGCAGAAGGAGCAGGTAGGAACTTTCCTTTGGCTATTTTGGGGACTTACGTTATTATTTTGATATTTGTTCATTCCGCGTGGTATCTTGTCATTTCTGTTCTGGTGAAATGCCACTGTATTACTGGCCTCAGTCTGGTGAACGTCGTTTGAATATAGTGCTCCCATTTTAAACTGATTGAACCGTTGTCCTCTTTCGAGCAAAATACCCGTGTTTACGACCTCCTCTGCTAATTCTTCTAACGTGCCCGTCTTACCTAGCATATGAGTTTTTAACAATGGATCTTGAAGGCCTGATATAAAAGATGTCCTCGCATACCCCTCTAGCTCTTTTAACAACGCTTGGTCTCCGATCCCACCGTATCTATTCTTAATACACTGTATCGCCGTGGATTTTAAATCACCTAATCTTCTTGCAAAAACACGTATATCTTCCTAAGATAGTTGGCGTGCGACTTGTATTTGGTGCGTGAGCGGTTCCAGGCGAACGGTCTTCAAGTATGTGTTTCGCAGAAGTGTATACAATTCCCCTATATTAGCGAATTTCTTACTTAGCACCAAGTTATAAGCATCACCATATAGTCGCTGTTTTATACAAGTTACGAAATCTTTCAAATTGTCGGGTTTTACGGCTTTTCTTGCTAATTTGCCCCAGAAATGAACTGGTGTACTTCGGTCCTCAAATCTTTAGACTCCGCTCCAGTGAGTACTGGGACTAGTCTACTGACGGTCTGTGCAATTTCGTCAATACGCATTTTTAGCTTTAATTCAGGTTGTACTTCTGGTTGTGTTTTTCGTACTGGTGTACGGCGACTAAGAGGTGTCTCCTGTGCTAAGCAGCGTTTTCTTTCGAGATTCCTCACTTTTGCCTAGAGTGCACTTAGCTGGTCAGAATCAACCAAGGTTCTGAGCCTTTTCTCCATAAATTCTTTTGAAATGTCATTTTCTTTTTGTAAATCTTCTAAATTATTTTTTCTAATAAGAGTCTTAGTAATCTTTACTTTTAGCTGTTCCGCGTCGGATCCCTGTTTTGCAATTTGAGTTCGCAGAGCTCTAATTTGTACCTCTGCTGCCTCTAAATCGTCTTTTTGTTTAAAGGCTGCTTCAACCTGGCTTTTCAATAGATAGTTTAGCGATAACGTGGCGTTTAATTCCTGGATTGGAGTTACTACCTTTCCGTGATGTACCTTTGATCTTATGAGCTGGAATTGCTCGTATGTGCTGTGTTGCTTAATCAAGCTCCACACGATATCGACTGACTCAATTATTGCAACGTCTAGCTCTCTTGCTAATGATTCATAGGTTTAAGTCTCCATTTGACTTTGAGTCAGTCACACACTGTAATTAGATCCTATACTGCGTTAAACGTTGAACGTAGAACATCTTGTATACACAATATATTTCCGAGTATTCTACCGGCTACAACAAAATGTTGTGTAATTATTTTATAAGAATACTTACCGAATACTTACTAAACTCCTAACTTTTTAACGATATAAGGATATAACACACTAGATTCACACCTAAGCCCAAGTTCCTAAGTGTTGAGCGATCCTTCCGGATTACGAAACTGTTGGCTAAAAATAAAGTGAATCTAGTTACTTTCGCTTTTTTACACTAAACCTACCTGAGCGGTCCAATACCGTATTTGAGAATTTGATCCAAATTAATAAATTACAGGTTTTTATTTTTCCTGAACTTACTGCACCACTTTTTCTATAACATATAGCTACTTCATTTTTCAATATCTATCTCTCTTGTTCTCTCGATTTTCCTGATAATCATATGTACTCTACCATTATCTACCGTGAGCGGTCTTTTGAACGCTAGAAAATATATAAAATTTTATAAAGTTATCTGCATTGAAATCTTAAACTGACTACGAATTTTAAGTTTGTAACGCGTGATTTTTGTTTCCAGCTGGGGCGAATGCTTAGTCTGCCAGGGTCGATACAAGAGGGATGCAAACAAACTCGTGTTGTGGAAGGAGAACCGAATTACGCACTACATATTTTATGAATAAGTAAATTCACCTACACTGAGAGTGTTCAGCTCGATTGGCGTATTTTATCCACTTCTTTTTTTACAAATACAATATATCCTACTATTTGAATTATCCTATCTACGTCTATAAATATAAATATGTATACTAATACCCTGTACTATAGAGACAGTGAAATCATTGGTTTGCTTAGAAGAGATATCCAACCAAGGTTAACCAAGGTTACCCCTGGTTCTTCCCTCTGAAGGAGGCCGTTTATTAGGTCATAAAGGTACCTATTATTAGAGCAGAAGGCTCTAAGACTAATAAACGCTTGTGATAGCTCAATCGTTAGCTGACACACAAGAGTGTCTATATATGAAGTAGTTCTGTATGGGTTACTTACGGAACTTATTCGTTTTCTCCAGCTTGAAGAGGGAAGTTACCTTTAACGAAAAAGTGAATAATCAGCGGGATGACGACTGATTGCACCTGGGCAGTATTAGTTTTCAGAGCAGAAAACTCTATCGTTCGATGCGCTCCTTTCAGGACACGCACTTTCCAGATAATTCCAATGGAATTTATCTCCAAAGCACTCGTTTCGGAAGTGGCCCAACTAACCACCTGTGTATAATGGGAAACACACGTATATATTGACCAAAAGTAATCAAAATAAAATATAAGCATTTGCTTATTTATCATTTGTACAATATATGCATGTTACACTCCCCTCTTACTTACAATAAAAATAGGTATTCCTATAGAGAAAGGAAAAGCTATTTTCTCATACGTATACGTATAAAATAATAAAGATGATAATACAAATTATAAATAATCATATAAATATAAAATATAAAATATAAATTTGAATAACAATAATAATAACCGAAAAGAAATAATTAATAAAACCGTGAGTAATGTTCTTCCGCAATGTATGTCGTTGTACACATTCGAGTTGTACAGTCACATGACTGTACTCTGGTGAGGTGGAACTTCTTTTGCCCTAATTATTATTGCGAGGTGATGAGTTTGTTGAACAGATCGGATGCAAGTCATGGGAGTGCTGGATTTGTTGATTGGTTTTCTGCTTTTGCTGATGTTGTTGTTTGCAGGCTTCCGCTGTTCGGGAGGCATGTACACCCTTACCGTCGGTTGTTCTCTTTTCTCACCTATGTTGTTCCTCTCTTGTCGCAAGTATAGCTATCCTTCGAGGATTGAAAATTTGCCGGTGCCATTTCTATCATATGTTTCCTTCTGCAATTTTTATTTGTGCCAACGATTTATTCTCTTGGTGGTAGATTCGCTATGCGACAATGTAAGTATATCAACAACATTATTTCGTGTGCCTTCTCGATATTCTATGTTGGCAGTCTTCGATTTATTTTTTCCATATTTCGCGAGCGTAGCAGTTTCGCGTCGATAGAAGCATCGATAGGATGTTTTGCGGAAACAGCTACAATCGAATCGTTTAGTTGTTGTTTTTTGACTAGCCCTTGATAAACTTGAGGGTTTTTTTGTTATAGAGATTGATGGTGCTTTTATGGTGGCGAGAAACATGAACAGCTATTTGCGACAAAAGCAAGATACAGATTTACTCAATATACCCAACAAATCCGATAAGTCCGGAATCAAGAAATGAGATGAGACCATCAGCAATACCACTTAGTGAATTTGTTGTTCTCAAACTCACTGAACCATTTACAGGGTGCAGAAGAAATAAAACCACCGATAATTTCTTACGAGTGTTGTGTACTATTTTTCCACAATACCCACTAAGTACCTATCGGCTAGGCTCAAGGATGTAACGCACAACATTAGACCTAGACCTAAGCTCTTAAATATCCTTTCAGACTATCACACTAGTTAGCTGAAATAAAACAATTATACTTTATCAATGATACTTGCGATTTTGGGTATTCGCTTTATTCCTGGTGTTACTTCAATTTTGCACTTTTACACTAATACTGGAGGGCCTTGTATGGATCGCAGTATTTACAATTTCTTACACTCTTACACTAATACTGGAGAGCCTTGTAAGGATCGCAGTATTTTACAATTTCTTACACGCTAGCACTTCACACTCGGTGCAAGACTCACAACTGAAAAGCGACTGCCTTCAGTAAGCTGGCAGCTTACATCCCATTTTTCTAAAACTAGCCTCATATCAACATATAACATACAATAATATATTCACACCACATGTGTGTATGTATGTACGTGTGTACGTACTTGTATGTACACAATCGATGGACTCCACATGTGTGTATATATTACGTGAGAAAGCAACTTTTTGATATCCACATACATAAGCGTGATTTTAGCTATCATGTATGCTATCACAGGTATGCTTACGTAAGTGCAGAACTACGAATTGTGTGGGAAAGTGCTTTGTCAGCATTTTCACACCCAACTGCAACTCAGTTGCCTCAAAGTTATGGCAATTCGAAATTATAAGTAATATTAGTATGAATTGTGTATATCACAACTTCGAGAAATATTGGTATGTGTATGGAAAATATGTAGGTCACAATATGTCGCGAGGCAAAATATGAATATGTGCATATTTCATATTATGGCTCGCAACATCCCTCCCTTCTCTCAGGAAGAAAAAATTATCATTATGAAATAATAATAATTTTTTCTTATAAGGAAAAAGTTAAACTTATGCTTATTTTGTAAAATTAAGAACAATTCAAAATATATGATACTGTGAGGAATAAAATACGAAGTATTATTTACATATATGGTTACTGGTAATTCGGTGATTATGGTGCCCATGTTGACGATATGTTTCCTGCTGGTTGCTGTCTGCTGTACTTAGCTTTTTTAATAGTTTTGTTGTAGCTTTTGTTGTTGGAGTCTAGTGAACAGTAACTTCTCCTTTATCAAAGTTCGATTTTTGTTTCGGCAATTAGAGCGAGATTATTTACATTGGGTTTATGCTCTGGCTGTTTTGTCATGGAAGCTTTATCTGGATTATTATCATGGGTTAAGTGAAAGGTGGTTTGGTGTGCTTGTGGGTTGATGCTAGTGTCTAATGTGTCCACTGGTTTGATTCGACAGAATTTTTTTTTATGGAATGGTATGAACAATAGCTGGTGGTCTGGTGGTGTTTTCGCAAGGTAACGTGTCTAACTGCCTCAACCAGGTGGGGCTAGCGCAATCCTTGTTGAACTCATCTCAAGTCAACTCACTGGCTGTCATGTAGTTTGATCTGAGCGCTATGTGATGATACCTTTATTTGTTAATGAGGGGTAGTCATATAGCTTGCTCTGCTTACCATGTGATGGCGCTTTCATTATTATCCATGTGGCGACCACCGGGCAACGTCTTCCTGGCACCCGCTGGGAGGCGGCTGAAGTGAGTGGCGAAAATCTCCTCGGTTAGAGGTTGTGCGTTGGGTTTGGGACCCGCCACATAAAAAACCCCCCAATGAAAAAACCAAATATGCCTCGGATAAGGACTACCGATTTTGTTGATGACCCCCGCAAACGAAAAAAGGACAACGATTTACGGATATGCACCTGGAATGTCCGGTCCCTTTATAGGGAGGGTACCTCTATCCAGCTGGTTGATGTCCTGGAAAAATACAGAGCTGACATCACCGCTCTCCAGGAAATGCGATGGACAGGACAGGGCTGCTCCAAAAGAGCGTCTTGTGCCATCTACTACAGTTGCCATGCTGACAGGCGGATGTGACGAATTAGGATGTGGATTTTTGGTCAGCAAGAGACTACGACATCTTGTCTCACAGTTCACGCCTGTGAACGAACGGCTGGCTACAATCCGCATCAAGGCAAAATTCTTCAACATCAGCCCACGCTCCGACGGATGAGAAGGACAATGTGATCAAGGAGAGCTTCTTTCAGCGCCTCGAAGAAGCTTATGACCCATGCCCCCGCCACGATATCAAAATCGTGCTTGGCGACTTTAATGCCAGGGTGGGCAAGGAAGGTACGTTTGGTCCAACTGTCGGAAAATTCAGCCTCCACCAGAACACCTCCGATAACGGAATGAGGCTGATCGACTTCGACGCAGAACGAAACATGGTAATTGGTGGTACCAGATTCCAGCATCTCGACATCCACAAAGCGACATGGCTGTCTCCAGATCAGAGAACAAGAAACCAAATTGATCATGTGGTGATTGACGGAAGGCATGCTTCCAGTGTGATGGACATGAAATCAATCCGTGGTGCCAACATCGACTCGGATCACAACCTTGTTGCAGCTAAGGTGCGCACACGTTTATGTGTCGCAAATAACAAAAGAAGTCCCACACAGAGAAAGCTCGACGTCAGTAAGCTGCGATCACCAGAGACAGCAGATGCATTTTCCACTCGACTATCGGATCTGCTTATGCAGAACACTCCCCCACTTGATGATACATGCGCACGGTGGACACATATATCCCGCTCCATGACTACTGCTGCCGAGGAGGTAATCGGTTACTACCGGTTACTACCCTGCGTGCAGGCGCAACGCGAGCTATTAAGGAGCGGTACAGAGAGAAAAGGAGTGCAGAGAGACGACTTTTCAGGCGCAAAAAAAGAGAGCAAGAAAGACGCGAGTATGAGGAGATAGAGATGTGTACCGACAAGAATGAGACTCGAAAATTCTTCGAAAAGACCAAGCGCCTGAGTGGCGGTTTAAATCCCTGAGCCTCTTCTTGTCGTGATGGAAATGGGAATCTGGTTACAGATATCCAGAGTGTACTAAGCCTATGGAGGGAACCCTTCTCCGCGTTACTAAATGGCGATGCTACGGACAATTCCGCCAGTGGAGAGGATTGCCCGATAACCCCGATTACAGATGATGGTGTTGATGTTCCATCACCCGACTGTGACTAGGTTGAAACGGCCATTTTAAGGCTGAAGAACAACAAAGTTGCAGGTGTTGATGGCCTGCCTGCCGAGTTGTTTAAAACCGAAGGCGATGAGCTGCTCTTCTGCATGCACCAGCTCATAAGCAGAATATGGTCGGATGAAAGCATGCCTGATGATTGGAGGCTCAGTGTTCTCTGTCCTGTACATAAAAAAGGAGACCCCACAATCTGCGCCAACTACCGTGGTATAAGTCTCCTGAGCATCGCATACAAGGTTCTATCGAGCGTTCTGTTTGAAAGGTTGAAGCCTATGCTCAACAACCTGATTGGACCTTATCAGTGAGGCTTTAAACTTGGTAAATCCACCATTGACCAGATGTTCATACTGCGCCAAATCCTGGAGAAGACCCAAGAAAAACAGATCGACACACACACCACCTATTTGTTGATTATAAAGCCGTTTTCGACAGTCCGGTAAGGGATTACCTCTACGCAACAATGTCTGAGTTCGGTATTCCTGCAAAGCTCATTCGACTTTGTAGAATGACACCGCATAACTCCTGTTGTGCAGTGAAAATTGGGATTAACCTCTCTGCACCGTTTAGTACCGAACGGGGTTTCAGACAAGGTGATTCGTTATCGTGCGACTTCTTCAATCTTATTATGGAGAAAATAATACGAGTTGCTGATTTACGACTTAATGGCACTATCTTCATCAAAAGTGTCATGCTGTTAGCGTATGCCGGCGATAATCGGCATGAACACGAGAGCAGTCAGTGCAGCATTCTCAGAGTTCGAAAGAGAGTCGCGTCGGATGGGTCTTACGGTGAACGAGGGCAAGACAAAGTATCTAGTGTCAACAAACCAAGAGTCCCGGCATCTTGGACAGCACGTCACTGTTGACAACTACGCTTTTGAAGTAGTAAGGGACTTTGTCTATCTTGGAACCAGCATTAACAGCAATAATGACGTCAGCTTGGAGATCATGCGTAGGATAGCTTTTGCTAACAGGTGTTACTTTGGGCTGAGTAAGCAATTGAGAAGTCGAGCTCTCTCTCGAAGAACGAAAACTACACTCTACAAGTCTCTCATCATGCCTGTCCTAACATATGGTGCTGAAGCCTGGACAATTTCCACCTCGGATGAGCGAATGCTTAGAGTTTTCGAGAGAAAAGTCCTACGCAAGATCTTTGGACATATTTGCGTTGGTGGCGAGTACCGAATAAGGTACAACCATGAGCTGTACGAGCTGTATGCCGATATTGACATAGTAAAGCGCATCAAAATCTAGCGGCTGCGCTGGCTAGGTCATGTCGAGCGAATGGAAGAACACGCTCTAGCTAAGAAGGTGTTATATTCAGAACCCGCTGGAGGACGACGCAGAAGAGGAAGACCAAACCTCCGGTGGAAAGACCAAGTACTGGAGAACCTGACGGCGCTTGGAATTTCGAACTGGCGCCAGCTAGCGAAGAACAGAGATGGCTGGCGAAGCATGTTATTTTCGGCCTAAATCGATATTCGGTTGTTATGGCCACATAAGTAAGTAAGTAATGGAAAATAATCATGAAGGTGTATAAAATAAATCCTAAAAAGAAACGAGAAACCTGTGATTAGAAATTCGCGGTAGTTACGAGTATATTCAGGTCATAGTTGTGTTAGTATAACTTTTCTTATCCGACTATATGAAAAAATTATGTTTTGTTCACATCCAACCCAAAAATGTACCAAAATGGGAGAAGTTTGAAAAATTTGAAGAATTATGAATGGCACTAGCTAGCAATACAGTTTATGCAGTTTCTAAGATTTCGTAAAAGGGCGGCCTACAGTTTCTTATTATGAAGCAAGTGAGCGACTAAAACGGACAATAGCATCGGAAATTTTGTTCTAAATAAGCAAATAACACCTCTTTTCTAGTTCATGCGGTATCAATATCAACACGTTTTGACTGAGGTACGCTACTAAGAAAAATAAAATTAATACATCAAATTGCATGCATGGTGCTTGCAGTTTGTATTACATCTTTCCTACCGCATGGATTTGAAAAATGGTAAATTGGGAGTATGTGATAAGGAATTCGGTAATGGAAATACAATTATGTCAACACGTCCCGACGAGTTTTTTCTGACCAAGAAATGCTTGCATATATTACTTATATTTACAAACAAATTTTTAAGAATTTAAAAATAATTTTAATTGGTAGATCTTGTGAAATCCAAATTAATGTCGAAAAATTATGCAATTGTCTATTGTACCACTAACGCTTCTGAATGCCGTAAGAAATTCTATAAGAGATCGAAGTGATTGAATAGCCAGAAAAAATACTCGAGAAAACAATACAAAAAAGTGTTCAATTGAGCAAATATTCATCTGATCCCCCTTTATCCAGTATGCACTTGGTATAGCAAATTTATACTACTAATAACAAGCACTTCCACCTTTCGCCTTCATCCAAAAACTTTTGAAATCTCCTTCTGTTCCGCTTAAAGACGGGTATCCCACAACATCACGTCAGGAGTTAGAAAAGTTAGAGGACACGCGCTCTATCGCAGATTAATATATAAACGGCATTTCTTGCTTCTCGATCGAACTAGAAAGATAAGAAATATGGTATTAGCCATATTAGCCAGTAAACACACAATTTACTACATATACTTTATTTACAGATTATCCGACATACGCGCTTTCCTTTTTCAATTTTGCATAACTTTTTGAAAAAAAAAATGTTTGCGTTAGTAGAACTTCGTTATAAGATGAAAGAAAACTTCTGACCTGGAATTACCCACCTGTTGTGTCATGTATGTATATATACCTCTGAAACAGTATCTACACATCATACCCATTTGCTCTATTAAAAATCAACGATACTTACATCACTTTCAATACAATGTACATCATTTATCAAAAATCACCCTGTACTATTCCCATTTCTCTGTTATCATCAACGACAGTTTGCGTTATTGGTATCGCTTTTTTTTTTGTTATTTTTCAGATAATGATATTTATTACAATACATAAATTTTTTGTAAATAATTTCAATTGTAATATAAAATAAAATGATGTTTATAAAAAAATTAAATGAAATAAATAAATTATGTCTAAATAATAAATATTACTTAAAGATTAAATCACAAATAATTTTAAATAAAGGATATAAACTATAAAATATTATTGAATATGATCCAACAATATAAAAATTCATAAATGTAAACAATACAAAATATGTATGCATGTCATGTGGCTTTAAAGCTGTATGATCTAACCATTTGTTCGATTGTCTACTTCTATTTTTTCTGGCATTTTGTATATACACTAACTAAATGGGATAGCGGCACTTGAACTGAGTCGCAAACTTCAATGAAAACGAGGTGTTCTTTTTTAGTTTCAGTTAAAGTTTCAGTTATTTATTGATTACACTGCTCCACAACCTTTTTGGTACCGCGTTAAAAGTAACTTTTCTCGGATAACATTGCCACGCTAAATCCAAAAATGGCCTTCATTTTGCTCTATCAACTCGAATTTTTGAGATATTACGAAAAAAACATTTTTTCTTATAAGCGAAAATTATTTAAAACAATTTTTTTTAATATCGATTTTTGTTTTTCATACGATTATTTTAGTATGATGCTATGAGTCCCAGATAATCTAAAAAAAATATTAAATCATACGCATTTAACAATGTATTTCCTTTGACGATAATTTTATCTTTTACTTCAATAAAACTAGATTTTTTAGCCAAAATTGAACCATTTTTATACCATTTTGCTAATTCTTATTTGATCAGGTTGAACTAAAAGCACAATAAATAAGATAAATAAGGCTACTAACTCAGTAATTTTTATTCCAAGCGGATATAAAGTTTTTGCGTAACACAGCTTGGAATTTTGAAAATATTCAAATTTTGTTTAAAAATTCCAGTTTTGTTAAGGTAAAATATGATTTTCAAAGGGAATAACTTTTTCAATGTGTATGATTCCATATTCTATATATAACCTGAGACCCATAGCATCATACCAACGTAATATTCTGAAAAAAAAATTTGATGCAAAAAATATTTATTTTAAAATACTTTTTGCATATAAGTAAAAATTGGTTTATCGCAATATTGCAGAAACTAGAACTGATTGAGTAAATGAATGGCAGTTTTGGATTTAGCGCGGCCATATTATCCGAAAGCAGCCCGGGTCCTTTTAGAATTAATTGTGTGATTTCTTTGCCCCATACAGATGTTGCACTAGAAGAAACCGCTGTGGCATATATACACTGATCCTTCTGTTGCAGTGTAGTCCACGTGAAGCCGTCAGGTGTTTTGCGTAGTTAACATTTCGATTGTGTGTTGTTGTTATAAATATTTATCGGATAGGCACACATTGCCGAAGTATGGCTGTATCGAATTTGGACCTTGGAGCACGGATACATTTCGTTTTTGCAGTTCAAACGGGAGTTTAATTAGGAGGTACTTATCGGAAAATATTGGTCGGGTGGCGTATTTATAGCCAAAATAAAAGAATATGGATCAATTGATATCATGGTTCCATTGGTCTAATAAGGCATTGGATTCAAATTAAACAGATCATATCAAGCATGTTGCACCAGAGGAAGAGTAAGACCGAATACAACCTGATTTTTTGTAAATTCTCCTTTAACCTGCATCAATTTGTACAAATGTAGTAAGTCTTCTTGGTTCACCAGTAGCTCTAATGATGTGGATAAATGAGATTTAAATTTGTTCACATCGTTATGTTATGGATTGGTTGTCAGGAGAAGTGGACTTATCTTGCTATGGCGGGTCTCTGTAAGATTGGAACATCTAATATTGGATGTTCCATTACAAGTTGTTTGCAATCAATGTGAGTTGAATAGATACTGAAGTAAAACTGCGAAATATTCTATCTTGATATATTTCTTCAATGTCATTGCGTATTCTGTTGAAAATTTCGTTGATTTGTAGATCAATGCTATTAAAATTTCCTTTTTGTGCTGCCTGATCTTATTTTAGAATGTTAATAGTTGAATAGCTTGATTTTTAAGTGAATTTAGCAAGTGCTCCTCGTTTTCCCTTATAAGCCCCGAAGGGCTCTTTGGCTGACTTTCTCTTCCAATATTGTTGTGCGTATTAAATTTTCGGCAGTATTAGAAAAGACCTACCTATACTAGCTGGTCCCGAACGGCAGAACCATTGTGACATCACTTTTTCTGAACTTTGTTACAGAGCTCTTTTAGAAGCTTTTCCGTGGCAAATTGTTACTGCCGGAAGAATTTTCAATTGCTTGCGGATAGTGCGTACCATTCGAAAAAAAATCTTGTCGATATTAAAGTTGTTCTTGCAAAGTTATGCAGACGACTTAGTTATAATATGTAGAGGGAAATTCGAAGAAATTTTATGTGATAGAATCCAATTAGGATTAAGACTAACGAAAAGATGGTGCACTAAAATAGGGCTGAGTATAAACCCAGCAAAAAACACTATTGTACCATTTACAAGGAAATATAAACATAAGAATCTCAAAACCATCCGCCTAGACGGAACAGAGATAGAACTGCAGAAGACAGTAAAATTCTTGGATATAACATTCGACCAAAAATTATTATGGAAAACACATATTGAGGAAATGGCAAAGAAAATTACTAGAGTATTCATGACATGTAAAGCCATCGCAGGAAAAAGTTGGGGCTGTGCACCAAAAATTATGCTATGGATTTACACAGCAGTGGTCAGACCTATGATCTCATATGAGGCGGTGGTCTGAGAGAAATGTACAATGTAGCAAGTTATCACCAAAACACTTAGCAAGATACAAAGATTAGCATGTGTATGTATCACAGGAACAATGCGGACATGTCGTACGGCATCTTTGGAATTCTCTTGGAATTCATACCCCTTCATATTTATATCCAGTCCCAGGCAAGGAGGGCGATTCTAAGAATGTGTAAAAAAAAACATCGAAATAGGAGGGTACCTTGCTCGCAGGAAGTCTGATATTCTTTCGAAACGGCTACCTGAAATCATGATGCCGAAGGACACGATGCATGCAAGGTTCAGTTTCATATTAAGGTTTAAAACTGAACTCAGTAATAAAAAGAGCTGGGACGGCATATCTAAAACTTATGAGATCAACCAGAACATGATAACATAGTACACAGATGGCTCGCTCACAGATAAAGGAGCCGAAGTGGTAGTATTTGGGCTAGGGGCAAGTTACTCGGAAGCTCTAGGCAAAAACATGACCATCTTTCAAGCGGAAATCTACGCTATTGACAGGTGCGTCTATTTTAATCTCTCACGTAATTATCGGAACAGAAGAATATCTATCCTAACTGACAGCCAGGTTACAATCAAGGCACTTAAATCTCATCAAATTACATAGTATCTGGTGATGGAGTGTGTTGAGAAGCTGAACATCCTGGGTGAAAGCAATCAGGTGTGTATACTATGGGTTCCAGGTCATCTGGGAATTACAGGAAACGAAAAGGCAGATGAACTCGCTAGAAAGGGAGCAGCAACCCCATTTGTAGGCTCGGAACTATTCGGCGGATTGGGAAAGGGCAACTTCTCCAAAATCTTTAGGGAAGCAGAGGATATAGAAAGGAAGCATTAGGACAATCTACCGGGGTTACTACAATCAAAGTCACTCTTAGAAACATATAACCTAAATAGATTTGAGGATTGTATGAATAAACAAGAATAACTTGAGAATCATTACAGGAATTTTGACAGGGCATTGTAGGTTGAACTATCACCTGACAAAACTGGGAATTTACTCTAATGAAATTTGTAGGTTTTACGGGGAGGTGGATGAAACCTCGACACACGTCCTAGAGGTGTGCCCCGCACTACTAACTGATGAATTGCGCCTATATTCCCTAATGTAAGTATGGATGCTTGTAATCGCTCAACATATCTTTTAATGCCATTACTGTCCAAAAATGGAGAATGATTTCCAATAGCAGTCTACTTACTAACATCATTGTGTTTCTTAGATGCGTGAGACATTCCTCAAAGTTTGACTACTGCATTGGCCGAACAATTTCCAAAAGAGAATTTTCTAATTCTAAGGCTAAGGCAATATCTGAATATTGTGAATGTTTTTTGGCATTGTTGATGAATCTGAACATGTACTCGTTACAATGCTTTGAATGTTCCATTATATCGAATATTATAAATTATGCTTCCTTTATCTTTGTCAGCGGTTATTACAGGAGATGCTGTTACCTTTCATTCCATATTGAAGTTATCGTTGTATGCCTTCTTGACAGGGCAGAAATGTTGGCCCATAAAACATCATTTAGTTTGTGTTGTGATATTACGTGACGACATTGTTCAACATATGATCTTTACAGAACGACAGGTACATGATTTGCTACAAATGTTTGGTAGGATGATCAAGGTTAATTTATTCATACTAACCCGATTTTTGAATCAGTCTGAACAACTTTAGGTTTGATTTTACTATCGTGCTCAGTTGAGTACCTAGATTACCTAACTGGTCGAAGAGCCTGGCCAAATCCGAGCTAACTGTTTATTTGGTCATGCGTTTGCAATTGCGTAGGCACACTTTTTTAACAAAATTTATCAATTTTGGGCATCTACGTTAACCCAAAGCTTTAATAGTTTGATTATTTTCATTGAGGAAGTCAATGTTAACTTCTTGTTCCTCTGTGTTAATATTTTTGAGTAGCTGTGTATGACTTCCAGACTAAATTTATTGGTTAAAAGCATAATATCATGTTGTTTCAAAATATGTACCAGCTGCCACTGAATTTATAGATTTGTATTAAAGTTGTCCGATCCACCAATTCCATCATCGACCTTAAACATATCCTGACGAAACTGAGCACCGGGGGGTATTGTTATGTTTTCATTTGCAATTTATTGAAGACATTTTGTCGAAAAATATGGTGTAGATTTTCTTCCATAGTTAATTCTATTCAATTGGTAGTACTTTATTGACTTTGTTGAATCCTCTGTTCAAGCGATAATTTGAAATTTTCAGTTGTATGAATGAATGAGCATTTGTTGATACATTGTTTCGATATCTGCAGCGAACTCGAAGGGTGGAAAACGAAGCAAATATACAAAGAGCTGGCTCCAAACAGTGGGTCCTGCTTACATGAGATTATTCATAGACAAGCCTTGCGATGATTTAGCTGTGGCATCGAACCCCACACGCAATTTTGTGGTGTGGTTTTCAGGCCTCACAATGCAATATTAAGAAATGAAGTAACTTGTCTTAATGATGGAGTCGATATCTATCTGTTCCATATGACCCAAAGCCTCATGTTCCTCTTAAATGGAAGAAATGAAAGAATATGAATTGAATCTTGATTTGTATAGATTTGCTAGTCGGCTCTCCAGAGACAGGAATCTGTTATATGCAATTCTATGGAATTCTCCTAAGGAATACGGATTGTCGTGAAATGGCAGTTTTACAATGAATCTCCCATTTTTGTCGACCGAGATATTTTGTATGAAATGAGGTTCAGACTGCTTTTCTACTACAGAAAATTGTTTTCCTGTTGTTGTCGCATCCTCCATCTCTCATAATCGCGCGATAGCTGCTTCCAAATTTTCTTCATTATCGGTACAGATTCCATATGTGGCATCTGATAAATGAATGCCATCAATTTTTTCTGTAATAAGCCACCCCAATAGTGTATTTTGGAGTATGGGCAAATCATCAGACAGCTTTGTTTGTCTGGTTGTCAGTAACTGGTGATAAAATTCTGTATCCAACAACATATCAATTTATTCAGGACGATTGAATGTTGGGTCTGCTAAAACGATATTATTGGGAAACGGCCAGTGATCGATATTGATTTCGTGCGAAGTCTGTAGAGATATGATGTGAGGCAGAACGGCCGCTTCTGACTGTATTGTTATTGTCATTGACCCGAGAATGTAAGCCACTGTTGAGAAGATGATGGTGTAGCTTGATCCGATTCCATTGGTGCAGATAGAAGTTGATTGAGTAGAGATTCCAAGGAGTTTAACTAATCGTTCCCGTATAAACTTGACCTGGGAACCCGAATCAAGAACGACTCGACTTTGTATTTCTTTTTGATTTCCAATAACCTTTAACGTAGCAGTGCTGAATAGTACATACGTTTTTGAACTTTACGGCTTCACTGAGGTGATTGATGCCGCACACACACACACACACACACATATTTATATATATATATACATATATATATATATATGTGTGTGTGTGTGTGTGTGTGTGGCACTTATAAGCCCCAAAGAGCTCTTGGGCCGAGCTTCTCTTCCAATACTCTTGTGGTTGTTTTAAATTTTTGCACAGTATTAGAAAGGACCTACTTATTTTAGCTGGATCCGAACGCCAGAACCCTTGTGACATCACTTTTTTCTGAGCTTAGTCACAGAATTCTTTTAGAAGATTTTTCATGGCAAATTTTTACTGCCGGAAGAATTGCCAATTGCTTGCCGGGTACCGGTCCAAAGAAAAATCTTTTCCATATTAAATTTGTTATGTTTCAGCCGGGGATTGAACCCACAACCTATAGATCAGATGGCCAACACACTAACCACTGAGCTACGGCACCCATCCCCAATTCGAATCGAATATTTATCCATTAATATCTCTATGTATTTGCATCTTCCACAAATGTTCGCCATGTTGTTTCCTTTCTTGTTCCTAAGGAGTAATTTGATATTTTGAAAGATTAAATCCAAGACATTTTTTGGCAACCCGATTTGCTTAATTTACATTTATTGCTAATTTATTCTTCGTTAAATTCAGCGTTAAACGCTTTAAGGCCGCGGCGGAGGAAATAAATGATTTCGATTCATACTTTCAAGCAATTAGTACCAACACTCATAGTACTTTTGCTTTGGAAGTACAACAAAAAAGGATTCGAAACTCTTGAATTCGTCTCATATATCCGAGGTGGTTTTCAGCCATTCAGCCATCCACCTACTCGACAACCCAATCGATTTGACCCTCCTAAGTGACCCAACACTCCTCCAATGGACTTACGAAGGGTGAACACATATCAAACTAACGTTATCAATCGTTTTTGCCCATTGTGCCGAAAGACACACCCTCTTCGCCATTGTCCAGAATTTCTGAAGTTATCGGTAGATGAGCGCTACAATATAGTCAAAAAGCACAAGCTGTACACCAACTGCTTCGCCAATTCCCATGACTATAACAATTGTAGAAGCGTGTTCACATGCTCTTCGTGTAGAAAAAGCATCATTCATTATTGCACCGCCTGGAGAATACATTTAAGTCGCAACTACAACAGTAACAACTACTTCTGGGGCACCAACGGAAAGATCGCGTAAATGACTACGTCTCAGCTGCAATCCGTTGAACCAAACGAAACACACGATACGGCTTCCGACACTGATAACATCCCAACTAGAAACTCTACAGTGTTACTTGGAACGGCACTTGTACACCTCCGATACCACAACATTACCTTTACAGCTCGTGCATTAATTTATTTAGGATCGAAAGCGACCTTTATGTCTGAATGTCTGCGGAATAGGTTGCGCCTCCCTGTTTGGTATGTTCGGACGAGGTGACTGGCATAAACGAGGTAGTTACTGCTCATTCCTCAAAGATGTGTTCTTTGGTGATCGGATCCCCAATTGACCCGAGTTGGATGCTTTCGTACTCAAGAAGCTCACTGGAAAACTACCTTCTTGTCCTGTTCACTTACGTACAGAACTCAATGGTTTACGGCTGGCAGATGAGAACCTGCACATAAGTTCTCCTTTGGACCTGGTGAACGGTTTTATCCTTTTATAATGAAATAAGCCTCGATCAAGAAATTTCCCGATTCTGGGAAATCGAAGAGCTCCCGAAAGTGACTCGTGGATCACCTGAATATTTGTATTGCGAGGAAAATGAGAAAAAAACAACTTTCCGAAATGAAGATGGGTGTTATGTCGTATGTCTGCCTTTCAAGAGACAATTTCCCGAAGAATTGCCACTAGGAGAATCTCGCAATTTGGAGAGAGCTCAGTTCTTTCATAATGAAGCACGGTTGCTTAAGAACCCCCAATTTAAGAATGATTACAATCATGTGCTCTTAGAATACCTTGAATTAGATCACATGAAGAAAATAATCCCAAATGTTAATTTAGAGCCCAGCCTTTCATATTACCTCCCTCACCATGTCGTAGTGAAAGCGTTTAGTACTACCACGAAACTTCGTGTAGTTTTTAATGCCTCTAGTTGTACATGCAGCGGCAATAGTCTCAAAGACGTGCTGTATACTGGGTCTATCTTGCAATCCGATTTAGTGGTCTTAATTGGAGACTCTATCGCTTTGTTTTCAATGCTTACATTGAGAAAATGTATCGGAAAATTCTTGTGCATCCAAAGCACCCCCCATATCAATGAATTTGTTTCCGGAAATCGCCGGATAAAGAGTTACAAACCTTTGAGTTGCAGACAGTAACATTCGGTGTAAATAGTGAGCCATACCTGGCCATCCGAACTCTTTTGCAACTAGCAAAAGAAAATAAATTAGCTAACCCTATTGCTGCCGTTATTTTGAAACACTCTATGTACGTGTATTCGCTGGAGCCTATACACTGGACGAAGCTATCGCGGCACGTAATCAATTGAAAATGAACGTTAAGCGCGAGGTTTTATCGTTAATTGTCAATGCAACAGTTGTCGCTAGATAACACAGATTGGGATGAGTCTACTAAGCCACTAACGCTGCATAAATAGCAGACATTTTTGTCTAATTATCCGAATCTGGTATCTATAAACATTTCCAATTTTGTGGACTTCTCTCCCGACTCAAATCTGCAATTCCATGGCTTCTCCGATCCATCGGAGAGACCTTATGCAGCAGAAATATGCATACGAATGGAGAATTCGTCTGGTGAAGTTCGTACCCATTTGTTAGCGGCAAAGACAATTGTTGCCTCAGTTAAAACCTTCTCACTACCACGTTTAGAATTATGTGTAGCAGATCTACTAGAAAATATATTAGACGTTTTAATTCCACAACTCCGAGTCCCGAGGTATACTATATTTTGCTGGACTGATTCGACCATCATGCTCTCTGGCTTAGCAAGCCGCCGTGTCACTGGACGACATTTGTGGCGAATCGAGTTTCATCCATCGTTGAGAAGATTGGAAACTAAAATTGGTCTCATGTTTGTTCTCTCGAAAATCCGGCCGATCTGGCCACTTGTGGTACTACTGCCAAAGAAATTGCCAATAATGAATTATGGTGGAATTATGGTCTAGTGTGTTGGCCTTCCGATGTGTAGGTCGTGGGTTCAATCCCAGGCTGAAGCATAACAAATTTAATATGGAAAAGATTTTTTTTTGGAACGGTACCCGGCAAGCAATTGGCAAATCTTCCGGCAGTAACAATTTGCCATGGAAAAGCTTCTAAAAGAACTCTGTGACAAAGCATAGAAAAAGTGATGTCACAAGGGTTCTGCCGTTCGGAACCGGCTAAAATAAGTAGACCCCTTCTAATACTGTCCAAGTTTAACACGCACAACAGTAATGGAAGAATGGACGAATGACTATAATTCTTTTTCTTTATTTGCCTGTTCGTTTTCGAACGTTAGCGATGGTATAAATATGAGTAAATATATAAATATATATGTGTATATATATAAGTATATAACTATGTAGTGAATAATGTCAAAATATGTTGTTTGTGATTTCTCTGAAGGCTTCTCTGTCCCTTTCGCATTCCATAGCTCTCTTATGTGGCCAATTCCCGTCCATTGTCTAATGCGTAGCCATGAGAATTGCTTCCTGCCTATGCCACGTCTTCCTTCAATTTTCCCTTCCAGGATGAGTTGCAGCAGTCTGTATTCTTGCTTTCTTAGAATTTGCCCTAGATAAAAAGTCTTCCTTAGCTTGATTGTTGTAAGAAGGTTTCTGTCTTGGTTCATTTGGCGAAGGATTTCACTATTAATATCCGCTACCTTAAGGGTTCATATTTCCATGGCGTAGAAAAGTACTGACCATACGTAGCATTTAACGAAGCACATTTTAATCGCATATTAATTTCATGGCTGCAGAGAACTTTTTATATTTGCAGAATATTGCTGTTGCCATTTCTATTCGTGTATTGATTTCTTCGGTACAGTCCCAATTTTCATTTGGACACTCTTTCTATAAGTTCACCTTGTATAGATAAGGTTAGGTTATTGTGGGTATTTTTCCTGCATACAGCCATGAATTTAGTTTTGACCACATTGATCTTAAGGCTATATTTGTTGCTGTACTCATTAACCTTATCCAGTAAGCTTTGTAGATCTTCTATACTGTCCGCGAAGAGTGTCGTGTCGTCAGCATACCTGATGTTGTTAATACTTTTTCCATTTACTTTTATGCCGTCTTGTGCGTTATAAAGAGTTTCTTGAAAGATTTATTCCGAATAGATATTAAATAAGAGCGGTGATGGTATGCACCCTTTTAATATTTCTATTTCGTTTGTGTTTTCGTTATCTACCCTAACTTGCGCGATTTGGTTCCAGTATAAGTTTCTTATACAGCGCAGCTCTTTCTCGTCTATTTCTAGTGCTTGTAATATATTAAATAGCTTTTTGTGTTGCACTCTATCAAAAGCTTTCTCATAATATATAAAACAGAGGAAAACGTCTTTTTGTACATCTTTGCAGTTTTGAACTAAAACGTTAACACCTAGAAGAGCTTCTCGTATTCCCAATCTGTTTTTAAAACCGAATTCGGAGTCTCCTGTTGCATCTTCTCACTTGGCATATACGCGGTTATAATTTTTAGAAAAATTTTAAGTGAATGATTCATTAAGTGAATGATTAATCGATATTCTTTGCATTTTTTGGGCTGAGGTTTCTTCGGAAATGTGATAAAGATGGATTTTAGCCAATCGTGCGGGAACTGTCCAGTATCATAAATATAGTTAAAAACTTGATTAAGGTTATCATCATTTATTGGTTTTACAATTTCTGCAGATACATCATGCGGTCCGGGGGTCTTATTATCCTTTGAGAGCTTAATAGCGTGTTTAATTTCATCTATTGTTATTGGTAGACCGGAAATATTAGTGTTGTTAGATGTAGTACGCAATGTTCGATTGTCGTGAAATAGTTCTCGCACATATTCTTCCCTCATCTCTTTTTTTTCACTTATTTGGGATGCGATTTCGTTATTTTTGTTGAGCAAAAGAGACGACATTTTTCTTCGATAAACGCCAGACAACTCCTTTAATTTTTTTTGTGGATGTTAAAGTCATCGTGAAGTTTCTGGAGATTTTCAATGCCTTTACATTGGGCGTCTATCCATTCATTTTTAACTATTCGCGCCCTACGACGAATTTCTTTATTTAGCTCTCGGTAAACTTCAATATTTTTGTTTTTGTGCTTTCGTCAATTAATTTCAATATTTCTTCGGTCATCGATTTTTCTTTTGGTTCCTTCTTCTTTTAACTAGGGTCTGTTGTGCAACCTTAGTTACAGTTGTTGTTAACTTGTCCCAAACTTAAAGTGGGTCTTGGTTTATGGTTTGGATGTTGATAAACTGGTTATTTATTTTCAAAATGAGTGAGTTGCGACAAATTTCGTTTTCCTTGAACATTCTGGTGTTAAGCATTTGTTTATGTGGTTTCTTTTTGCAGCTTTTAAGTTTTGGTTTAGTTTAGTTTTAGAGACTTTCTTCATATAATATCTCAGACGTGGTAGTTATTAAATCGTGGGTCGAAGATTTATAATAAAATTCATCAGTAGTAGGTTGGAATGACATCCAAAAAATTTATTTAAAGCAAACAGATACTTAAAGGTGTTGCCAAACTATTAATAAAGGGCAAAAGGGGTTTATCTGGTTGAAATTCACTTAAAGAAGCATTATTAGAAGAATTTGTTCTGTAGAAACCTACAGAATGTTACGTAGTAGACGTAAAAGACTAAATAAGATACCACGAGAATATCTTCATATTCTGATGGATATAGGCAAATATATTGACGAACATAGCGTAATGGAATACCTTATAGAAGACATTCCTGATACCAAAACTAATAAAGTCGTTTTATATCAAGAAAAAAAATTAAAAAAAGAGATACTGATATACGAGGAAATCTGCGATAGGTCTACTTTGCAAAGTTTTAAAAGGCCAGTTTTGTGCAGTCAAAAAACATGAAAAATTGTTTCGAATGTGCCAGTGCAGAACATTTAGCTAAAGATTGTTGAAATCAGAAATACAAATGTTTGAAGTGCAACGAAATGGGTCATCGATCCTTTGAATTTAAACGTGGCAAAGATGTTAGAGTAAAACAAGAGCAAGGGAATGTAAACGCAGTCAATGATAATCGTGAAACCTGGTATAGTATAGTACAAAGTTCAAAAACGTTTCAATAGGCGGAAAAATATTCAAAGCATTGGACAAAATTTGATAAAAGAAAAGCGTTAGCTGTTTGGTATCAGCGAGAGCGAGCTAACAACATTAGGTTTGTTTATCGCTGACACCAAACTCCACAAAGTACAAATGAAACTAAAATTCTACGTAGTAGACGAAAAGGCAATTATATATGACGCAATGATAGGAATACCTGTGCAAGAATACGTAGACGTAAGAATAACGTAGAATGAAGTAGAATTTGTAAAAGTGTAGTGTGGTCAATGAAAATATGGACGAAGAAATGGTTAAAACAGATGGAAAAGTAGAGTTCGAACTATTAAAAGAGTTCGGTAGTTTATGTCTTAATGCGGTAGAAAAAAGATCGGATGATTACGATTTGACACATTTAAGTAATGCGCATGCAGCTGTCATAAGAAGTCTGGTGAATGGCTATAAGCCAAACAACGAAACTATAAACCCTGTCGATATGAAAATAGTTTTGAGCGATGATACTCCAGTATATCAGTGTCCACGTCGGATTTTATTCTCAGACCAACTCTCGGTTGACTATCAGACCACTCATGAATCCTTCCTCAAGAAAATATACAGCGTTCGCTGCACATGGGGGTCAGTACGAGTTTTTATATGCACCTTTCGGCATTTCGAATTCCCCAGCAGTCTTTTGATAAAAGATGTTATAAAAACTGTCTAAATGGATGACCTTGTCAAACCATCGAAGGATGAGAGTGAGGGTATAGGAAAGCTGAAGAGGGTTTTAGAAATATTTGACGCTATAAAGTCCATATAAAATGGAAAAAATGCCAATTTTTAGAAAGGAAGATAAGCTTTTTGGTACATAATCTAAGAATTATTTATTAGTAAAGACAAGATTTGGTGAAATAAAATGAAGTAAATTGGTTTTGTTAAATAACTGCTTACATATTTTGGAACAATTCAAAAAATTCGTTATCAACCGACGACATTGCAACTTTCTTCATCTGTTAAGAGAACGAAACAAACAAACCAATATCTAATGGCATTTCCTAACTTTTTCATGATAAAGGTTTGCCGTAAAATTTTTAATTCTTTATATGAAACACACAAGTTACTTGATTTTGTAGTGCACTCATTTTAAGTTACTTGATTGTACTAAGAGATCAGATGGATATAAGTCCTAATACAAATTTGGATCAGAATTCTAAAAATGAGAAGAACAACAGAACCAAGTCACTCGCAGTTACTTGGTTCTGATCTATCACAGGAGTGTTGGTGAGACTAATGCAATCCACGGAGACTAAGGCTATTATTGTAGAGAAACATGAGTTCCTTAAGGAAGCCGAGATACATGCAGTTGTGCCCACTGAGGAAGAGAACAATGTAGATTCGGGTGGTCAACTCATGGAATTCATGAAAACTATGATGCAACAACAGCAACAGCATCTGCAAGGAAATAAGTTGAAGCTTCAAGAAACGTCAAGTGAATTTCAGAAAAACGACATTGGAGATATGCAGAATATAATTGACTATAGTCTGTAAAAAATTCCTGAAGCTATTAATGGGAAAGTTGCAAAACTAAAAGAACATGTAGATGAAATTTCTGGTGCCATTAATGAAAAGTCACAGATCTGAAGGAACATGTGGACGATTTGGAAAATAACTTCGAGAAGTTAGAGCACGAAATCAATATACTTAAAATAAACGGACCATCCACATCAGTGATTAGAAAATCAACACTATCAAACTAAAGTGGAACCACGCCATTCAACATCTTCAAACTTCAGTTCGAAACAGCAGCTTCGAAGAAGGAGTGGGAGGTAGCAATAAGACTGCTGGTGATATTTCAGGATTATTTTAAGATATATTTTATTTTTACTGTTAAAATTTGCAAAAATTTCCAGTTTTTTAAATTCTTAATTCAGATTTCTGAAAATCACTACAATTCACTATAAATCATGTCTATTTCGGTATTACCAAAATAATCAGAAAGCTTTATTGACAATTTTATTTAATAAATTTTATAATTTTATAATTTTGTTGCTCAAAGTTCATTTTCTATCTCGCCACGCCTCTAATTTCTTAACTGTTTTTTTTATTCATCTCATCCCAAAAATTATCTGTCGATCATCATAAAAATATTAAGTTTTACTAACATTTTTATTTTTTTCGTATTTTTGACCACTACGCGACAACTGGGCAACGGTGAGCTTATTTATCGATTTTTGTTACATATTTTTGAACTTTGACCTCTTTGCGATCCAAATTACCACCCTACCTCAAGCAATTTTTATGGAACGACATAAAATAACAGGGATACTGCTTATCCAAATAACATTATGAATTATCTCCATATTTCACGATCTCATATCGTATGTGTGTTGGGAAAAAAGCAATTGAGAAGTCGAGCTCTCTCTCAAAGAACGAAACTACACTCTACAAGTCTCTCATCATGCCTGTCCTAACATATGGCGCTGAAGCCTGGACAATTTCCACCTCGGATGAGCGAATGCTTGGAGTTTTCGAGAGAAAAGTCCTACGTAAGATCTTTGGACCTATTTGGTGGCAAGTACCGAATAAGGTAAAACCATGAGCTGTACGAGCTGTATGTTGATATTGACATAGTAAAGCGCATCAAAATTCAGCGGCTGTGTTGGCTAAGTCATGTCGAGCGAATGGAAGAACACGCTCCAGCTAAGATGGTGTTATATTCGGAACCCGCTGGAGGACGACGCAGAAGAGGGAGACCTAACCTCCGGTGGAAAGACCAAGTACTGGAGAACCTGACGGCGCTTGGAATTTCTAACTGGCGCCAGCTAGCGAAGAACAGATATGGCTGGCGAAGCATGTTATTTTCGGCCTAAATCGATATTGTTATTGCTTGTTATTGCCACATAAGTAGGTGAGTAGAGTAATTTTAAAAGAAGGTGAAGAGTATCTTTTCACAGGCAATACATTGCCGGCAAGAAGACCTTGGCTTTTGAATAGTTATGTTGTATGGATAATTCGTTCTCGAGATTTTTGCCACTAACTAAAAAAAGTGCACAAAGTCACGTTTTTCGCGAATATCTTGAAATCCCTGCTGTGGGGAAATGAAGGAAATTAACGATTGCAAGTTAATTTTTCAGCAACTCAAGGTTAGTCTAGAAAACTTACTTTTTTGAGGTACTCGCAAAAGAGGAAAAATTGTCGAGTAGCGTTATCAGATATTTAGAAATGATAACAGTCCCCCTGATTCTACCTGATTCCTGATAATTTTTTCATCATCAAATTAAAGCCCTTCAAAAACCAATAAATCTTCATCTTTAAAGTGTGTGTGTGTATCTACCCATAAATGTAAGATTTTCAAAGTAGTTTCTAAATCAGGCTTTAATTTTTTACGGCAATTCTCAAAAATCTTTTGTTACTCATTTCTTTGGCAAGCAAAAAATGCCAGGAATTGATCCTGAAACATTGACTCGGCAACTTATATCCTGTGAGATATATCCGCTAGGCTTAAATTGTCCTTTACAACTATAGCTGCGTTCTTTTGCACGAGAGTTGCAAATGAACATTCGCTTATCTGCCGAATTGCATACAAATCAAGAACAAAAAAAAGCAACACCGCCTCTTTTAACCGAGTTCAATTGAACTTCCTTATATTTTGAGCGACCTGAGTTATAGGGTTGCAAAGTAAAAAAAAACAGCACTATTGTGAATAGGTTACTGGAATGGACTTTGGAAATTTCAAAAACACGTCAAATTATTGTAAATATAAACAAAATTAAGCAAAATAAAGCAAGTGCAAATAAAAATTTATTTTAAATAAATGAGTATATTTATAGATTCCGCAGAATTGCTTTTTTTGTTTTTATTTCATTTACAAATATCACACACAACCATATATACCACCAGCGTTGCTAAGTAACTAAAGGGAAAGTAAAATCAAGTAAAAGGGAAGTTATATTCGAGTTGGTGTTCTTTTGTAACTCGCTTACAAAAGAATGCAGCTTATGTATTAATCTACTGTCACTCAAAAATATAGATAGTAATTCGTAGGAGTTTGCGAATTAGTCAAACTTTGCTTTATTGAGCTCCAAATAAATAATAATAAATAACTATACTAAGTTATCCTAAAAGCGTTGCGGCCGCTGAATTCACGCTGCGAGCGACTTGTGATGATGCAGTGGACTTTTGATGCAGGTGTAATTCAGACACCACGTTAACATAGATGGAGTCCCACGGTTTATGAGAAATTTTGAGCTTGCTGGCGAGCTGAGTTAGTTAGCAAACACCCGGTCCATTTCAATGCTTGGCCAATTGAGATCTACAATGCTCGTTTAGACTGTTGTTTTTCCTTTTCTTTGAGTTTTAAATAGACTATGCAAAGTAGTGTGTCAATTATAATGATAACTAATTGGATGGTCATTGTTATACATACATACTCCATACTGTGTAGTAGTAGGTACGACAAGCAAAGCATTTCTCATTGTTGAAATGTCTCGAACCATTAACAAGAATTTGTGTGTGAAATGTCACCACATAAATTCCTTTTACTAAATTGGTGGTGCGGTTAGCGTCAGTTACTATTAGACATTGCTGAATATGGTGGTAATTGGCTTCTAGTAACTTAGTCATGTATGATGTCGAAAAAATTCGGTAGAAGCTTTCGTGATTCTTCTAAGAGTCTTGAATAGTTTTAGATGGCCGTAATTCTCCCATAGTAGGACTTCGGTGTCTGATATCGGAATGGTTATAGTCGATTTTCTCCGCAGTTGAATACTTGATATAGAAGATCAAGGTTAACAGCAATCTAAAAGCAAATGAACTCAGTGTTAGTTTTACTACTTATTTCTAAAATTGTCCTTATGGACCACCATCCCTTTGATGATGGCAGTTGTCGCTAAATCTTTTTCTACATTTTCCTCTAAATAAAGGGTGGTTTATTTGTTGCCTAACCTCCTATATGCTTTAACAAGAACTTTATCACCTACATTATATACCTTTGGAAGTTTGTCCTTATTGTGCTGTTGAAACACGTTTTCCTGGGCTGTTTTAAGCTTTTCTGCCATCTCGTTATTTTCTTTTGTTGTTTCAGAATGAAAAATACTTGTTGTCTTGTTATATTCTATTGTAGCAAGTAGAATTAGCTCAGTTGTATCTTCTATTTGTTTTTTCAATTTTTAAACAGGCGCAATGCAATCGCTTCACCTGACCATTAGATGTGCTATGAAGTGGAAGGGAGTATACAATTTCTATTTGAGCGTACAAAATCAGCAGGGCTCAAATTGAATCAGAAAAGGTGTAAATTTTTCAAGTGAAAAGTTAAGTATCTTGGCCATAAAGTAACCATAGAAGGGGTACATACCGACGAAGAAAAGTAGCACCACTACAAGAATGGCCTGTTCCGACGAATCTTCACGAGTTAAGAAGCTTCTTAATCTTGTGTACCTACTATAGACCATTCGTTCCTGTATTTGCAAACATTGCCAGCAGTTTGTACAAGCTAACAAGAAAGAACAAACCATTTGTGTGGGGCGAGGACTTTTTTCAGCAGCAGCATTAGCGTATACAGTACCTGCTAAAATATTTGCATTGGGCACAGATGCGAGTCGCTATAGGATAGGTGGTGTGCTCTCTAAGATCATAGATCTGTAAGAAAAAGTGATAGCATACTAGTGTAAAGTCCTGTCGAAACCAGGAAGAAACTACTGTGTCACTTGAAGAGAGTTGCTCGCAATACTGGAATGTGTAGAGTATTTCCATATGTACTTATACGGTCATCCATTCCATCTACGAACTGACCACGCAGCGCTAAGGTGGCTATTACAATTTAAAAACCCAGAAGGGGTGCAGAGTTATGACTTAACAATTGAGCATCGTAAAGGAGGACATTATGGTAACGCGGATGCACCATCTCGTTGTCCTTGCAAAACGGAATCTAAACATTATACGACGTACGACTTACAAATGCCCTATCAGCGGAATCATTGGTTATAGATTACTTCAGTAAATGAAGTATACCCCATTCCAAATCAAGAAGCTAGTACAGTTTCCGATGTATTCGTCAACCAATGAATTACTCGTGTTTATGTACCGATGGAGTTACACTCAAGCTAAGGTCGTAATTTTGAATCAGTTGTATTCCAGGAGATGTGCCGTATGTTGGATATACACAAAACACGTACGACATCCACAAGCTGATGGTATGTTAGAACGGTTTAACCGTACGTTGGAGGAATATCTAACAAAGGTCTTAGGTGAATATCAAAAATCATTCGATTTTTCTGAATGTCACCTCAATTCAGACGTAAGTTGTTACTAGTCGCACGATTTTGTTATCCTTCCACAGGACTGTGATCATCTCAACACCATATGGTAATACAACATGCTCTATTGAGTACCCTCTTTCCTGATCCTTTATTTCATTATCGAAGGTTGCAATTAGAAATTCTGGCGGCTCTTATAATGCCCAGACAATAAATATCTCTTGCCCGCAAGTAAGTATACCAATAAAGGTAGGTTAGGTTACGTTAGGTTATTATGGCTGTCATCTCTCTGAGATAAAACCACCGAGCTTCTCTTCCAATTCTGTTATGCGTGTTGAATTTGGATAGCATTAGAAGGGACCTGCTCATATTAGCCGGTTCCGAACGGCAAAACCTTTGTGACATCACTTTAACTTAGGTGTGTCACCGAGCTCATTTAAGAAGCATTTTTGGCAAATTGTTACTTCCGGAAAAATTTGCAATTCTTGTCGTAGGTGGGTACCGTTTGCACAATTTTTGTTCAATTAACCGATACTCGTTTAATTGAACAGTTCGTTCAAATATAGGTGTCTACGCCGGAGTGAAGGCGTAGCACTGCCATTGTGATTTTGAGCTAAATTGGGGTAATGTTTTGAGATGGTCATCTGGCATCACTATTTATGTCAGCTCTCTTCCGCTAGTCAACCACCAAAACAACCCCCCCTTTTGCTTTTCTCCCTCTATCTTTTTTAATTTTGCATTTATTTTCTCTTTTTTTTATTTCTTGTTGCATTTCTCACTCTCTCTCTGTCTCTCTCTGCCTCTGGTTTTTTTTCTACATGAGATAACACCTTAACATCTTTAACATCTTTGCTAAACTTTTTTTATTACTTTTTATTCTTTTTTTTGGAGTTATCTTTTAAGCCACATAGCAGTGCGTGCGCGACTTAATTCAAAAATAAAAAACAAATAAGTGTTCGGTAAAATAGGCAATAAATAATAGAGACATAAACGATAAATTATTACCTCAGTAAATTAAATATTTAAATAAATTACAATTGTGCATATAAAGAAAAAAGTGTATTATAAAACCTAATAGATATTGAAAAATTTAATTGCGAATTGGAAGTTTAACTGAATGGACTTGTTTTTGCAACGCTCAGTAATTATAATATTTTAGAAGAAGACAATATAATATTCATCATAATTGAAGGAACTTTTATATATAATAGAACAGTGCATTGTTTGTTAGTTAGGAAACAAGAAAGTGAAACACACAAGATATCGAATATCGCACAGTAACAACGCAAATTTTGTGTGGGCAAAAACTATTGTTTGCATTCTTGTGAAAAGAAAGGAGAAAGCAAAGCAAGGCATAGCCAGCGTTCAGCCCACTGGAAACACTCCCCGTAACAACATTTTTTTTGTCCTTCGAGTCGGATTCGGCTCGCAACGATTGATAAGACCTTGCCATAAGGTACGGAATTCATGAGAGTGAAATAAATCCAAAGTTTTAAATTGTGGTTACCTTCATACGAATCAGACTATTCTGGCTGATTCGTATTTGTTGTTTTTTTCCTACGGCAAAATATAATATACCACTTAAACTTTGGAAATATTCCGCTACTCCTGGCCATAATTACAATATATTACATATATATGTGCATTATTTTTTAATACTTAAGAATATACAAAATACAATGAGAATAAAAAGAAATACAAAATATAAAGATATTTCGGCTGGATATTTATTCTAAACGGTATCAAATTGGGAAAATACATTTCTGTTTTTGTATGCGCTACGTGCTCTTCAATCGAGGAGAGGACGAGACAATCAGTTGTACATACGTACATACATACTTACATGATATTGTTTTAGTTACTGGTGTTCCACCACAGAAGAGTAACAAAAGCAATTTCATACATTCTGCATTATTCAATACATATGTATACATATTAGTTTCAATATTTAACTAGCCATATGTTGTTTCAGATTGAAAAGTACTAGAGAGTCAGCGGTTGGTATTGCTTTTGGTTTGTTTTCTGACAGACGACAGTATTGCGGATTAACTAAACGGCTGATTGCTGTTTTATTAGGTCTGTCCACTTACATTACTATCACTATTAATTTCTGTCATCTATCTCTCTCGATATGAGAAAATCTACAAGAAGTACGTGAACTGAAAACGTTCAGAAACTTGTAAATTGACATTCACCGTTCATAATTGACAGCTGGATTTATTAGTTCGCCAACACTTTTCATGTTGAAAACTGTTAACAAGTTTTTCGTTAGCGAACACATCTAATATTTTGTAAAATGGATGGAGAAAAATTCACAATAGACAATTTTCAGCAGTGTTGCCATCGCAAATTGCCCTAATCCTCTTTTATTTTGAGAATTAACTCATAGAGTTTATGCGGATTAGCTGCAATTAATTCGAATTAACTCGGTAATCCGGAATTAGGCTGCCGTCTGTCTAGGCTATTAGATTATTGTAGCTGCCCTCTCTGTGAGAGGATACGTTTAGACCAAAATTTGTCTTTCAGTACTGCTGTGCGTTATAAATTTGGACAGTATTAGAAAGGACTACTTATAAACATTAGTCGGTTCCAAACATCAAACGGGAATTAAATCAACGACCTACTGATCAGAAGGCCCAGGTACTAACCTCTAAGCTACGGCACCCAGTAGGTATTATGGGTTATGGTTTATTATTTACCCCACTTTTCTAATTTTATGGCTATTGAGCTATTGTTAAAATTTGATCTAACGATGGGTGAGCGAGAGACAAAGTCTGGTTTATTATATTTTCACGTTTTCGTCGAATTGTGACTATGACTGTAAGTGTTACGTTTTTTTCGTATTATGTATGCACAAGAAAGTGCACGCGTTATTTGTCAAATTCGGAACTTGCTACTCGTATTTAGGTTGTGAGTAGTAGGTAGGTTTTTATTTTGCATCTGTTACAGGAAAAAAGTGTAAGAAAAACTTTCCGTCGTGAATGCTATAACAGCATTCATTTTCATGGTGTCACAATATGACATGAATGCTATAGCCAATTGATTTATTAATTATCGTTTGTTCTTTGGATAATTATTTACAAAATAAATTAATGAATTTGAAAACACCACTCTTGCATGCTTTCAATTTTTAATTTATTATGTATGTATTATGTACATATATTGACACAATTGCGATTCTGCACCCTCAGTATTTTACCCCACACGTTCAATATCAGTATCGTGATCCAAATATTCCGATCCATATTATTTTTCTGTGTCAACCCACAAGAAGTCAAATTCAGGGATATTGATGTCTTCTGTAAAGCTTCCTTGTGTTTTCATATTAATGGAGATATTGAAAACTATTTTACAAATTATAAGTGAGAACATACTTTTGTCAATATCCATTTATGTTCCTTAACATAAATGTACTCTCAGAATAGGAATTTAGCAGAATAGTGTTAAGTTCCTTAACTTCCTATTTCGAATATTTCTCTGTGTTCAATATTTTGCAATAAGCAATAATCTCATTATTTGGACAAACTTCCCAGTTTTTTCTCTTTTCATGACCTCAAACTACTTTCAATCCATTATCCCTTTCATCAAATATAAAAAGAACGGATGTATATATGTTATTTCAACCAAACTAATTAAAAAGTGGTATGAAATTTTTAGAGGCTATTTTCTCAAAATCAAGTAGGTTGACACATTATTGCTTATCAGCATCCATTCATAATTTCTTTTTTTTTGGTTTATACATGTAATATATTAATATGTCAGCAGTCTAGTGTAGTCAATATAGAAAATTGTATGAATTCATAAAATAATCCCATATAAAATATTGACAATTCATAATAAACAAATACTTGGAAACCAGAGAACAACGTGTTTTAATGACGCCGAAATAAAGTGGACAAATAACGTAAGAATTTATATAATACAAACTTTCGCCTGAGGGTGACTGAACATGACACAGGCGTTAAAGAAAGGGCTTCAAAAATCCGAGTTTTTATGAAAAACCTTTTTTTGTTTTTTGCCATAAGTATTATAAGATACACTCTTAAATTTCTTTTCGATGATTACTTTATTCGTTTTGCTTTGCTATGTTACTTTCCAATACATATAAGCAAAAAATACAGTAGATACGACAACATGAGCGCCAAGACGCAGTTATACAAATCATCAGTGCCTGTCATGTAAAGCAACAACAATTATAACGTACAACATACGTTGTGATACTTGTACTACTCTCAAATATTCGTTTATTTGAAGAGAAAAAACGAATATATGGAACATATGGAGTATTATATTTGTCTAATATTTTACTCTCACTCATTCTCATTCTATTTAAATATGCTTTGCAAATATTGCACATGTTTTGAGAGTAAGGAGAACCATTCGAATTCTTGCAGCTCTTTAATACGTATGCACATAGCAGACATAACGCTAGAGTGAGAACGAAAATATTCGCATATTATTATACAGGGTGATTTAACCATGAACCGACTTACAAACGAACAACGCTTGAAGATTATTGAATTTTATTATCAAAATTCATGTTCGCTTAAGAAAGTACCTCATACACTTCTTCCATTTTATGGTCAGTTTGAGGCACCTTTTGAGTCGGCTATTCGGAATCCTGTGACTAAATTTTCCACCAAATTTACATTATTGGACATTAAACCACCAACACGCATGTGTAGAGTGCAGATTGAGGAAAATATCACACCTACATCCGCCAGTGTTGTTGATGGCCGTGAATTCTCGATTCACCGCCGTTCGCAGCGATTAGGCATCTGTTACTCCACTACGTGGGTGGATTTGGGTGTAAAACCTTTTAAAATACACCTGGTGCAAGAATTGAAGCCACACTACCTACCACAATGGCTAACTTTTAGTGAATGGGCGCTGGCAAAGTTCGATGAAGATCCTCTTTTTTAACGGAAAATTATGTACAGCGACGTAGCTCATTTCTGGTTGAATGTATACGTGAACAATCAAAATTGCCGTATTAGGTGTGAAGAGCAGCCAGAAGCATTGCAAGAACTGCCAATGAATCCCGAAAAATGTACTGTTTGGTGTGGCCGGTAGCATCATTGAATCGTACTTTTTCAAAGACGACGAAGGCAGGAACGTTACTATGAATGATGAGCACAACCGTGCGATGATTACAAACTTTTTTTTGCCCAAAATGGAAGAGCTGGACTTGGCTGACATGTGGTTTCAACAAGATGGTGCCACGTGCCACACAGCACACGAAACAATGGCCAATTAAGAGGCGACTTCGGTGAACAGTTTATTTCACGTTTGGGGCCGGTCAATTGGACGCCTAGATCTTGCGATTTAACGCCTTTAGATAATTTTTTGTGGGGCTATGTTAAAGCTCATGTCTATAATGACAAGCCTGCAACGACTAACGCACTGGAAGTCAACATTGAAGAATTTATTCGTGAGATACTAGCCGATATGTTGGAGAGAGTATGCCGAAATTGGACCCAGCGTATGAACCATTTGAGGCGCAGCTGTGGGCAACATTTATATGAAATCATCTTTAAACATTGAATTATATAGATCTTTATATCGACTCAAATTAAAAATTCATACATTTCTCTAAATTGTATGTGTTTTTTTTTATTAAATCCGAAGGCTTCTAAAAACTCACCCTGTACGCATTTGACATACAAAGCAAATGAGCGTTTATATTGTAACGAGTATCGATGGTTGGTTACTCATCACTATTGTGAATGACACGAATATTGGCAGCATCGAATCGAATGTCAACAAAAAGAAATAGGCGATAACCAGAACACACCAACGAGAAAGAAGAGATGAGCCTCGATTATAAAGGAAGATTCTGGAGTGTTGCCATAGGGTATAAATAGAGCCATTGTTGACAAATGCAAATCAATTGAGTTCCGAAAGTGATCGCGTAATCATCGATACAATAACAGAGGCAAAAGTTGTAAGTATATTAAAAGAGTCATTGTAAATAGTTGATGTATACAGAGTTGATAAAATAAATTGTTGCTGTATACACTTGTACAAAATAAGTTTTGTAATTATTATTGACAGAATCCAGTGATCGAACAAGGTTAATTCAAATAGAATTAAACGTTCACAGAATAGGTTAGGTTAGGTTAGGTTAGAGCGGCCGCCCTCTCTGATGAGAGAGAGCGCACATAGGCCAGAATTAGGCCCGTTGTGATACCGTCGCACGGATTTTTCCTTCACCTAGCTACTCGCTGAACCAACCGGAACGTTGAATGAATTTTAGGAGATTGAGAATATCAATCTGGGATAGTTGGAGTAGGTCACTCAAATGTTAGTGTCCTAGGAATTTTTTTCGATTTTTGCATAAAGCGGGGCAGGTGCATAGCAGATGTGAGATCGTCTCGAGTTCCTCCTCATCTCTGCAGCTTCTGCAGAAGTCATGAGTGAGGTTGCCCAGACCTAATCTCACAGCGTGAGGACCTATGAGGCAGTGACCACTCCCACACAGGTCGAGATATCTACCCTATTAAGATCGACAAGTTTACGTGAACGTTTCTTGCTGAGTAGGGGCCACAGCAATTTCGCCGTCTTACAGATGGGTGTATCCGTCCATCTTTTCTGGAAGACGTTAGTGGTGATAACCTCCAATTTAAGCGGAAAGAAATATTAAGGTTGAATGATTCGGAATACACATCTGCTCCCACCTTTCCATTAAGCTTAGAGCCATCAGTAAAGATGAGAGTATAATTTGGCATGAATCCTTCCGCCTCCCAGGCGAACCTATCATGGAAGGAGGTTAGGAATTTCCGTTCAAAGGCATATGTCGGCTTGATATAATCAAGTGAAGTTTCAATATTAAAAATTTCCAGTATGCTAGCATGTCCGAAGGACTTCGATGTCCATTGGTGCAGGCCAGTGAGGCGTAAAGCAGAATTGGCCGCCAGCTGCTTACCAAGTAAGTCAAGCGGGGTAAGATGTAGAAGCACTTCTAGTGCTAACGTTGGAGTTGTTCTCAGTGCTCCTGTTATTAAAATACAAGCCGCTCTTTGTATTTTTTCAAGGGGCTTGACATGGGAGGACTTAGTAAGTGCAGTCCACCAGGTCAGTACCCCATACAGGAGGACCTGATAACCGCCTTGTAAATCCAACAAACAATTTTCGGTCGCATACCCCACTTTTTCCCTATAGCTTTTTTACAGGCATAGAGTGCAGTGCTGGCTTTCTCAACCCTACAAGTGATGTTTTTCTTCCAGTTTAGTGTTCGGTCTAGGACTATTGCTAGATAACGGGTTTCTTCTCGCAGAATTAATGGGACCCCCCCCTAGAGTGGGAACGTTTATGGGTGGTGTTTTATGCTTTGTGGAGAACAAAATCAGCTCAGTTTTTTGTGGGTTCGCATTTAAGCCCCTATCCTTAGCCCATTTTGATAACATATTGAGATTGATTTGAATAATGTCCGTTAGTATTTCCGGAAATTTTCCAGCCACCAACAAGACAACGTCATTGGCATAAGCAATCACTCCGCACCCCTTCCTCTCTATTTCCCGTAGTAGTTCGTTAACTACCAAGTTCCATAGAACAGGGGAGAGTACCCCACCTTGTGGGGTTCCTCTTCACCCAGCTCGGATGTAATGAGTCTATCTTTCAATAGCCGTTCTATCCATCTGATAAGCGTTACCTCCACCCCTAGTCGTGCAAGAGCCTCCGTGATTGCTCTGGGCTGAACATTGGTGAAGGCACCTTCAATATCCGTGAAAGCCGCTAAAAAAAATTCTTTATTATGAAGAGATTTCTCCACAATTGAAACTAACGCATGTAGCGTTGTTTCAACGGTCTTCCCCTTTGTTTATGCATGCTGAGAAGGAGACAGCATGTCGCTGCTTATGGTGTATCTTAGATGGATGTCTAGTAATCTTTCCAGTGTTTTGACTAAGAATGACGATAGACTAATTGGTCTAAAGTCCTTTGGGCTTGTATGGGAGCTCTTTCCAGCCTTAGGTATGAAGACAACTTTGACTTGTCTCCAGAGTTTCGGAATATAGCCAAGGCTTATGCAGGTAATGAAAATCTGCTTTAGCCATGGAATAATGAGTTTGGCTACCTGTTGTAGCTGTGCTGGAATTATCCTGTCAGGTCCAGGGGATTTGTAAGGCTTGAACGTGTTTATCGCCCAAGTAATCTTCTCCGATGCAACTATTGAATAGTCTAACGGTTATGACTTGTAATCAAGCGGGGTTTCAGTTTCAGACGGATCGTTTGGGAAATGTGCAGTTACTAGAGTTTGCAGCGTTTCAGTAGAGGTTGTGGTCCACGTTCCATCTGGTTTGACCAGAACACTTGGAGTATGGGGTGATTTAGAAAGTTTATGTACCCACCGGATTTCGCCAGGGGTACCAGGGACTCGATTATGGTCACCCTACGGTATGTTCCTTTCTTCTCCTCATCCAACTTGGCTATTCGCCAGTTGTGTGTTGGGAGGGTAGGATTACACATCTTTATATTTTTAATAATAATGGCCGGGTCACTAGGTTCCGCTGGGATCCAGGCAGAGGTGCGCGGCCTACTCGGGATAGCGTCTCTCTCTGTCACCTCTAGGCGCGCACCCGGCCATACTTCTCCAGCTCTGGTGATCGCTATTTTGTATAGGTCGAGGGTACGTTCATCGGCACAGGCAATCAGTTTGATGTTGCCTTGATGCCATCCAGCTTCTCGTATAATAGGCGGAGGTCCGGGATGCTCTTCCATTAGAGGATTGAAGATCTCTGCTAGCTTACATTCTAGCAGTCTCCAATTTGATGAAGCGATGAAGCCATCAGCGTCATTTCTGTCGACTACCGCCATTACCAAGACTCCTTGAAGGATTTCGCTAAAAGTGTGACCCACATTGCCGCGGGCTCTTTTAGCAACTGGTTTGGCAGTGTCTTCAGATGACCGCTGGCGCTTGATGTTGCTGCGATTTGTTATGTCAGTCGCCCATACCAGTGAGGCCTTCTGTTTATCAGATCTCTCATTCTCCGGTATGGCTCGTAATCTTTCTAAAATTCTCGTCGCAGTACGACGGTCTTTGTGGTTGGGTACAGCCGCGAACGTCGGTTTGGTAACCGATGCTCTGTTGATTGGTAGTGGCAAGCTTGCGCTTGTACTTGATCTCGGGAGATTCTCGGCATGACTAGGCTCTGGTCTATCCTCCATGGCTTTCGTTGCCTCTCCCGATTTTATTTCCTTTGTTTTTGGTTTTGGTTTTGTGTTCTTTACTAATTCCATAAAAATCCCACGAGTATCGGAGAAGGGGAGGTCCATCTGTGCAGAGATCCGAATACACAGATAAGGCTAAATAATACGGAGGGCGCCAGGTATCCGTATACTCCGTTTGCGGCTGAGCTATTTTTTAACCTGGGCCCCCAGCCAGACTGATTCTCGGCACGGGTCGTATGACACCTTAATCCAGCCCAGGGGAAAGGGAAAGTG
This sequence comes from Megamerina dolium, assembly GCA_963854835.1. Classification (NCBI taxonomy): domain Eukaryota; kingdom Metazoa; phylum Arthropoda; class Insecta; order Diptera; family Megamerinidae; genus Megamerina; species Megamerina dolium. Next base: position 12,523,687 of record OY978530.1, read on the forward strand.
GGTGGGAAGTGGGATTGGGAAAAGGGAAGTGCAGGAACCTCTTTCCTATGGAAGGTTTGCAAGCTCGAATGCCCATCCGAGCCTACAAAACAATCCTTAGCTAACCGCCTCAAGGCGGTCATTTCCAGCTGGCACCCACGGGGAGGGTTTGGAAGAGGACTTTTGCCGGCCAAATCACAGAATAAAAACGTAACATTTGGTGTTGGAAGTGGGATTGTGTAAAGATGGTGAAAATTGACCAACTAAAAGTGGACCAACTGAAAAAACAGTTATCAGAGATGAATCTATCGTCATCAGGTACAAAAGCAGAACTACTGGTGAGGCTAAGGCAAGCCATGGAATGATCGCATTGACTGCAAACTTCAAGAAGGTTCGTCTCGCCAAGAAAGCGCTGTGGGAGAATTCCAGAAAACAATTGACTCCAAGTTTCAAGAACATTCAGCTGAATTGCGTATGAAAATTCAGGAAGGTTCGGCTCGCCAAGAACACGTCATCGAAAATCTACAAAAAGGAATTGAGATTAGATTTCAGGAAATTTTCGGAACTATTAATGGAAAAGTCATGTATCTGAAGGAACATGTAGATGACTTGGAAGATAAGTTCGAGAAATCACAGCACGATCTCAACCAACTAAAAATATATGGACCAGCCACATCAGTGATTCGAGATTCAAGCACAATCAAACTAAAGCCACCAACATTTGACGGAAGCACGCCATTCAACATCTTCAAGCTTCAATTCGAGACAACCGCTTCGAATAATCAATGGGATGATAGCGACAAGACTGCTGCTTTAATAGTCGCATTAAAAGGTAATGCTTCCGAAGTGTTACAGATGATTCCAGAGAAAGATAGTGGTAAGTATCAGTCACTGATGGACACACTCCAGCGAAATATAGAAATGAATACAAGAGTCAATTACATCGAGTGGAATTGAGATCGCGAGTGCAACGGAGTAATGAGAGCCTTCAGGAATTCGCTTCCGATATTGAGCGCTTATGTCATCTAGCGTTCTTTGGTAATTCGGAAAAATTCATCGAAAAATAAAAATAGAATCATTCATAGAAGGTATACGCGACGAAGAGACTAAGCGTGACTTAGTCATGTCACCAAGGAGTACATATGCCGAAACAGTCAGTAGTGCCTTGACGTATGAAGCCGCCAATTTAATGTGTCGACCAATGCCACTGGTACGCCAACTAGAAGCAGAAACATCAGATCTGGTTGAAGCAGTGTGTCAGGCAGTTATGTCAGTAGTGCAGCCTGAAGGAAGAACAACAGGTCGACGCTAAAACAAATTTACTGGTAAGTGCTTCATTTGTGACAAACCAGGACACATGGCGCGTGACTGCCATCTACGACGAACGCGATCAAGATCGAATTCTCCAGGAAGACAAAAGAAGGAGGATAAGGTGGACAGCGATCGCTCCACTAACACAAATCCAACGTTAAACTAAATCGAGTCAGTTAGCGGGGCGTGAACTGACTCCAACAGTGGGTTGCCCCATCATTCACATTTCACAACTACAACGTGTGCCAAGCAGCTTGACTATTGATAAAAAACTGGACAATCCAGGGTTAACATGAACTCCAGTTAATCCTGGATACTGGTGCATCACATTCTATAATCAAGAGCGATTTGGTAAAGAGGTTTGAGCCTTTAATGGGAATAAAATTGCGTACAGCAACGGGTGAAGATGCACAAATTTTGGGTAAGATAAAGAAACGAGTATCTATTGGAAATTGTACGTGGGAACATGAATTCATTGTGGCCGACATCATCGATGACGTAATAATTGGTGTTGATTTTATGATTGACAATGGGTTTACGTTAGATTTAAATCAACGGACACTACGCTATGCAAATGTCGAGTTACCATTAAGCATCGGTTACAAGCGTAGTGTAAACAGGAAACGAATACAGACATGTCAACGCGAAGAGGTTCTAGCAAAATCAGAATCGGTGATTTGGGCACAGATGAATGTGGATGATGGGACAGGCATGTTGTGGGTAGTTGAAGCGGGTAAAGAAATAACGAATAAAAATATCATACTTGGTATGACGTTAGTGGAACATAAAGAAAATGGAATAGTACCGGTGCGAATACTAAATCCAACTAATACATCTACAGTTGTGAAAAAATGAATGGTGATTGGTCATTGCCAGGAAGTTACTGCCGTAGTAGACTGCGAAAAGGGTTCGTCGATGAAAAGTGGAAAATGAAAAACTGTTGGAGTGGAATTAATAGCACAGATGGAAGAATAGGCAGGTGTGCTTACCAAACACCAAAAAGAAAAGGCTTACAACTAGAGAAGTACATTTCAATCTTTTCTTCAAATGGAAAAACTGGAGGACGAACAACCATCGTGAAGCATCACATTGACATTGTTGATTCTAGACCAATTCGTCAAGCACCACGACGAGTTCCATTGGCCAAAAGAGATGAAGCCATTAACCAATAACAATGTGTTATTGAACCATCAGCGAGTCCATGGAGTTCATCAATTGTGCTGGTAAAGAAGAAGGATGGAAATACTCGATTCTGCGTGGATTACAAAAAACTAAATGATATCACGAAAAAAGACAGCTATCCACTGCCAAGAATCGATGACACTCCGAGCACGCTATCTGGTGCGAAGTGGTTCTCAACTCTTAATTTGTAAAGTGGCTACTGGCAAATGGAACTTGGTAAGGAATACAAGGAGAAAAGAGCTTTCAGTATTGGCGATGGTCTATGCCAATTTACAGTCATGCCATTTGGTTTATGCAATGCGTCAGCTACTTTCGAACGTCTAATGGAGCGTGTACTCAGAGGACTACATTAGAAAACGTTCTTGGTGTATCTCGATGATATTATCGTGATGAAAAAAGATTTTAACGACCAACTGGAAAAGTTGAAAGAAGTATTTAAGCGTGTACAATCAGCAGGGCTTAAACTGAATATGAAAAAGTAATCACTCTTCAGGCGAGAAGTTAAATATCTTGATCATAAAGTAACAACAGAAGGTACATACCGACGACGAGAAAGTAGCAGCATTTCAAGAATGGCCTATTCCGTCGAATCTTCACCGAGTTAAGAAGCTTTCTAGGCTTATGTACCTACTATAGACGGTTTGTTTCTGGATTTGCAAACAATGCTAGCAGTCTGCATGCGTTAACAAGAAAGAAGAAACCATATGTGTGCGGAGAGGAAGAACAGAAAGCATTCGAACAGCTGAAAGAATGCCTCTGTTCAGCACCAGTATTAGCGTATCCAGTACTTGGACAAAAGTTTATGCTGGACACAGATGCGAGTGGCTATGGAATAGGTGGTGTGCTCTCTCAGATCATAGATGGGCAAGAAAACGTAATAGCATACTACAGTAAAATCCTGTCGAAGCCAGAAAGCAACTGCTGTGTCACTCGAAGAGAGTTGCTCGCAATACCGGAATGTGTAAAGTATTTCCATAAATATTTGTACGGTCAGTCATTTCATCTACGAACTGACCACGCAGCGCTAAGATGGTTATTATAATTTACAAACCCAGAAGGACAATTGGCGCGCTGGATTGAAAGGCTGCACAGTTATGATTTTACTATCGAACATCGTAAAGGAGGACATCACGGCAACGCGGATGCTCTATCTCGTCGTCCTTGCAAAATGGAATGTAAACATTGTTCTCGAGTGGAAAGCAAGGAGCACATTGTCGACACACAACTTACGAATATATTGCCGGAGGAGTCATGGACCACCGAACGAGTGCAAGAAGATCAGCGGAACGACCCAGATCTCGTAAAGATTATGGAATACAAGGAGCAGGGCTTACGTCCAGATTGGCAAGAAATGGCCAATGAGAGTTCAATAGCAAAGGCGTACTGGGCGCAGTGGCAAAGCCTGCACTTGAGAGATGGGTGTCTATTCTGAGCATGGGAAAGTAAAGATGGAAAAATTACTAATGATCTTCTAGTGGTACCCAAGGCAAGAATAATCGAAGTGATAGTTGAGTATCACAATGCTTCCAGTGAAGGGCGTTTGGGAATCACCAAACCCGTCGAGAAAATAAAGAAACGATTTTATTGGGTTGGATGTCACGACCGTGTCGTTGATTGGATTCGGAAGTGTAAGCAATGCGCAAAGGCCAAAGGTCCCACTAAGAAAAGTCGAGGTAAGATGCACCAATACACCGTAGGTGCTCCATTTGAATGAATTGTTATGGACATAGCTGGACCATTTCCAATAAGCAACCCAGGGAACAAGTATGTTCTGGTGGTTATAGATTACTTCAGTAAATGGCCTGAAGTATACCCCATTCCAAATCAAGAAACTAGTACAGTTTAGGATGTATTGGTTGACCAATGGATTACTCGTTTTGGTGTACCGATGGAGTTACACTCAGACCAAGGTCGAAATTTCGAATCAGTTGTATTCCAAGAGATGTGCCATCTGTTGGGTATATACAAAACTCGTACAACACCTTTCTTTTCGAGCAGAAGGCCGTCAATATTTATAGCGAGTTGGATTTCAGTAGATTTGAAAGAATTTGTCATTAAAAAATGTGTATTGAATATACTCTCCTGTTCCCATTTTCTCCACTAATGGAACCTTAGGAGTACATTTCAATGTCCTGCCATCCTTATGAATGCCATCAATATATTTCCGCAGTATTGCTAACAAACTATGAGTTAGAGCGGTGAAAATCAATTTCAGATTCCAAATAGCTGTCATCCTCAATTTGCGAATCACTTAAATTATACACTACATTACTGGAAGTAGAAAGACCTTCCGCAGATTTATTATCTGTTTCACTTCACATTTAACTCTTTTGGATTTATACATAATTTACGAGAATTTTATCTCTGAATATCAAAAATAATTAAGACTCCTTTCTTTTTCACTTTTTATATTTTTTCTTTTTTTATTATTATTCTTATTCTTATTTTTACGTTGATATTTTCGTTTGACAAATTAACAAATTTTCAAAAGACAAAATTTAGAGTTCTGTATGCTATGGAATATAATACAACACAATCCTTGAATTGGATTGGGAAAATAGTTGGTTTTTCTAAAGGATTTCAAGGATAAATATTAAAATTTATTTTCTGTCATTCTTTCTTCAAAAAAATTTTTAAGTAGCATTTTTGCTCGATTGCGTGATGTATAAAAATATTTTTGATTTTTTGTTTGGTGCAAAAAGGCGGGAAATTGTAAAAATCGATCTCTGAAAAATTTGATGAGATGTGACGCTTTGGTGGGTACCGATCAATTCATGTGCCTTGCCCCTAATCGATAGAACGTACTAGAACGTTGATAAATTTATCGACTAAAATACTGTAATTATTATCACTAATCATAATTAGCGAACCGTTAGCAAACAATTATATTTGACCGAAATAATATCATTTATATTGCACAGGAATTAAACAAATGTTAATGTTCTTACGTCAATTTCATCAGACAACAATAATCCAATACCTGTGCGTTTCTTGCGGTTTGTCAAAAAGCTTTTGAACCAATTTAATTAAATTCTCTTATGCCAATAAATGCCAATTTTCTTATCAATATAATTGTATCTATGGTTTCAAAAGCTTTTTTCAAATCAACAAACACAACCAAAATTGATTTTTTTTTCATTTATATTGTCGTTGCAACCGGCTGTAACTTAATTTAGCGCAGTTTCATAGGAGTGATTTTGACTGAAGCCAGACTGTTGAGTTATTGTTATTTTATTATTATCTAAATATTACACAGTTTGATTTTTATCACAGTTACGAGTATCTTTTCATCACAGGGCAAATTGTTTAAATTTAACTACTTCAACAGGGACAAGTACAGAGGTTTTCCAGTCAGTTGGTACTACACCTTTTGCCAAGCTTTCATTTATAATTACCGCATAAAGAAAAACAAATTTTTGATCTATTTCTAGTTTTTAAATACAATCTTAACTATTTCAGCAGTTGTTACTTCAGTAAATCTGAATACGCTTTTTCTGGTTTATTGATATATTCAAATTCTATCGGATTTTCTCTACCATGCAGAGAGTGGTTTCGATGCTTCATAGGTGGTGATTTAAGTGTTGGTGTCAAACGTAAGAAGAACTTGCAGAACCGTTGGGAGTCATTCAAGAAGACATTTAAAAGCGCCTGGAGGTCTTGGGAATTATTAAAAACAAGGATATTGGGTGACATATGAATTGAAACCAAGAGACATTGAAAGGCAACACATGCCAACTGCTGCTGGAGAAGCAAAAAAGACGATGATAAGTGGGTCCATTACGATAATCCCAAGTGCAAAAAATTATTCGTTAAACCCAGTCAGCCATCAACATCACTTGTTTCACTTGTTCCGATCAATAGCTCATGGCCTGACTGAGCAACAGTTCCGTTTTTCCGAAGAAGTCGATTAATTGATCACATCAAGAGACGCATCGTTTTTTCGAGATGTTATTAGAAAATTACCAAAAAGGTGGGGAAAATTAGTGACTAGCGATGGATAATATTTTCAATAATGTATATATTCATATTTGTCCACGCCAAAACACATCGCGCGCTTTTATGGTGATTAGGAGTGAGTGGGCGATCTGGCATTACCGATTATTCCAGTTCTCCACTCACTTCCACCATTCCCTATCTTACCACTCTCTCTCTCTCTCTCTCTTAGTTTCTTGATATGTTCGTTTTTTTCCTTTTTGGCTATGCCAATTGATTTGTTTCTTTTTTGGATTACTATCTGTTTGACCTCTTTTTTTTTTCTTACACTAAAAAATTAAATTATAAAATCATACTAGTTTTGTGTAAAATTAATAAATATTATAATTTTTTTTTTAAATCCGAAGAAGTGTGTGCGTGATTAAAACAACAACAGCACCCATAACTTCATCAAGGCCAGACGGACGACACGAACGTGAACGCAGCTCACCGGCATTTTACTTCTCTGCCCCAACTATTTAATATTGTTATTAAAATAAACAGTTAAAAGCAGCAAAAACGGACCGATATAAGTTGCACTAATAGTTTGTTTCAAAAATCTCCACATATTTTTGCTATCCTTTTTGGTTAACTCTATCTTATGTTCCAAATGTTTTACTTTTTCTATTTTGACCAAGTTCTTGTATTTCTTTTTAGCCGCATAATATTCCTCCCAGTCCCCAGACGTTTGTGCCAACCTGTATGAGGGCTGCCTTTTTGGCCTCTGTTAATACAGGCAATACCATATACTCTAGAGGACGCCCGGTTGAGATCCACCACTCAAAACTGAGTAATATGACCTTCAGTCAGGCTGATTATCGGCATGGTAACAAATGACACCTTAATCTATCTTACGACTCTGAATCATCCGGCTATTCCCCTGAGATGGGGTATCCGTTATGACCGTCACCACAAACAAAACAGCTTGAATCATCCAGTCTCAGCTAACTCGGTTTATATATAATACAAGCTTGACAATTATGTATTAAGACTCTAACAATATCTCAGCAACCAAGCGCGCCATCTATGTGTGAGCATATGCGTTTTGAAGCTTCAACCTTCCTCTATTAATTTCATGGCATTTGGTTGACATTTAATGTTTATTGACATTCATTTTACAAAACACGTGTTCGTTTGATGTTGAAAATTTAACATGGAGCAAAGAGCGGCCATTAAATTCCACGCAATAATTGGTAAAAGTGCATCAGAAACATTCGGAATGATGCAGCAAGCATATGGCGATTCTTGTTTATTAAGATCAAATGTTTTTATATGGCATAAACGGTTTGTGGATGGCAGAGAGTCGCTGGAAGATGAAATAAAAGAAGGAAGGCAAATTTCAGTGCGGACGCCGGAAGCGATCCAGAAAGTTAGTGATTTTATTACAGAAGACCGCAATGCTTCAGTGAAAATGATGGAAGACGCCTTAAACATCAACAGAGAAACTATATGACTCATTCTTCACGAGGATTTGGACAAAAAAAAAAAAGGTCTGCGCGAGCTTTGTTCCACACACATTGACCGAGGACCAAAAATTAATGAGAGTAAGTCATTCTAGAGACATGGTTGCAGCTGCAGAAAATGATCTAAACTTCCTGAAAACAATTGTTACGGGTGATGTAACAAGGTGTTTCCAATACGATCCAGAAACCAAGCGTCAAAGTGCAGAATGGAAATCAAAAAACTCACCACAAGTCAAAAAAAAAACGAAAAGTTCCATCAAAAATCAAAACAATGCTTATCTCATTCTTCGATAGCAAAGGAATTATCCACAAAGAATTTGTTCCAACTGGTCAAGCAGTTACTTCCGCATGTAACCTCGAAGTTTTGAAGCGTTTGATGACCAGAATCCGTCGTGTTCGACCAGAATACCGCGATCCAAAAACTTGGTCTCTGTTGCACGATAATGCACCGAGTCATACAGCACTCATTGTTCGTCAATTTTTGGCTCGGAATCAGGTCTGTGTGTTGAATCACCCGCCGTATTCACCTGATTTGGCACCGTGCGACTTCTTTTTGTTCCCAAAACTGAAATTGAAGTTAAAAGGATGCTTTTTTATGACATTCAGACCATACAACGGGCTTCGTCGAGGGCACTGGAGGCAATTCCGAAAAATGAGCTGGAACACGCGTTTGAATCACTATTAAATCGAAGTAACAAGTGTATTGAATCAGGAGGAGAATATTTCGAATAAGTTACCAGATATCGTGTTTTAATTGTGTTTTCTAGAGGCAGTCTTAATACATAATTGTCACACCTTGTAATATAATATAAGCCCCTTTCATTACATTTACTCTAAAAGGCCATTCAGCTGATAAGACGTTATGTTGTGCTGATACGGCGACACTATATATATATATATATATATATATATATATATATATATATATATATATATATATATATATATATACATATATATATATATATATATATATATATATATATATATATAGAATGAGTTTACACATTGAAAAAAAATTCAAATTTTCAACTTTTTTAGCCAAAAACATTAACTTTTATTTCCATATACACATTTTTTTTTATTAGTTACAGATATTTATAGTATTTATAAAAGATTCATGAAAAAAATTGCAAGTTTTACTCAAAAGAAAAAAAAAATACAACAAAAAGAAATTTTACTCAATTTTACAAGTGTCAAGAAACTCTTTTCACAACTATTTTTGTAATTCCTTTATGCAACACTTCAACGATTAACGGTACATTTACAGTTATCTATTTGCGTAAACGCGTTGCAGTGACCCGTTCCTTTGATTTTGTTTGTTAGTTTGTGATTGATTTTTCCACATTTTCCACATTTCCACATCATCTGTTTAAATATCGTGTTTTTAAAATGCCAGGCAAAAGGTTATCGGCTGAAGTGGTTCAGCTTATATACTACAATCGCCAATTGGGAGAAAATGTGGAGAAGTTATCAGAAATGTTCTCTGTAACACGTAAGACAATTTATAATGTTTTAAATCTTTCTGAAAATGAGATAGATTGGAGCCAATGTGTGGAGGTGGCCCAAAGCTTAAAATTACTGATCGGGTAGAGCGCTTAATGATGAGGGAACTGCACAAAAATCCACCAATTTCGACCAGAACGCTTGCGGAGAAACTCAAGGAAGAGTGTGGTATAGTGGTTTCGCATGAAACTGTACGACAGGCGATACTGAGAAACAAATACTCATCAAGAGTTGCTCGTAAGAAGCCGCTGCTATCAGTACAAAATATTGAAAGACGTTTCTCCTTCGTCCTGATGAATATTGGGACGACGTAATATTCTGTGACGAAACAAAAATGATGTTGTATTACAACGATGGACCGACCAGAGTGTGGCGCAAGGCATTAACAGCTTTAGAAAATCGACACATAATTCCTACTGTTAAATTTGGAAAAATGTTCATTATGATTTAGGGATGTATCTCAAGCAGAGGAGTAGGAGAATTGGCTTTTATAGAGTCAACCATGGACGCACAACATTATTTAGGCATTTTGAAGTCATTTAATCAGTAGTGCGAAAAAATGTGGGTTCATCAGAGAGGGAAACCGCATTTCAAATTTTATCAAGATAATGGCACAAGGCATAAGGCGAGTAGGGTGCGACTGTGGCTTCATTATAACTTTTTTTTTTTTTTTTTTTACAAGCCTTTTTATTGGATCTTTCTAAAATTACTTAGAAACTAACAATAAGTAATCAAATCTTACAAACTAAATCAAATTATGTGATATTCCCAACGTTCCATCACAATTTGTTGAGTCACGAGGTATAGCAATTTCACAGCATATTCAGTGTGTCTTTTCTTTTTAATCGACGATGCCCCGTGTTCAGCAACAATTGCCTAGCAAGGGGATTCGGATGACTGTGTAATTTTTGAATGTAGCTTCTGCAAGACATTGCAACTTCCTCAGAAATTGTGGGTACATTTAAATCTCGATGGATGTTAACGTTCCTCATATACCAAGGCGCGTTTACAATAATTCGCAGACACTTGGATTGTATTCGCTGCAATTTTTCGATATTTGAGGGAGATGCGGTGCCCCAAAACTGAATACCATAAGTCCAGATTGGCTTCAGGATTGCTTTATATAATAGCACTTTGTATTCGAGATTCAACTTTGATCTTTTGTGTATCAGCCACTGATAACTGATTAATTTTAAGCTTGATCTGAGTTTTCTTTGCCTCTATGTGATTTTTCCAGGTCAGCCTTCTGTCGAGGTGAATACCCAAGTACTTTGTTGAGGAACATTGTGGAACTGATTGGCCATTAATTTTAAGTGGGGGACATGTATCTGGCCTTAGCGTGAAGGTTACATGTACGCTCTTTGATTCATTGACTTTTATACGCCATTTTGCTAGCCAGATTTCGAGAGAATCGATATGAGTCTGCAGGAGTTTAGTAGCTTCTATGGGGTTAGAGCGAGTGCACAATATTGCCGTATCATCTGCAAAGGTCGATATAAATGTATAGTTATTGCTGGACATATCTGTAGTGTATAAGAGATACAGTAAGGGGCCCAAAACGCTTCTCTGAGGAACGCCAGCGTGAATATCCAATGGATTTGTTGTGTAATCCTTGTGATGTACGAGAAATTGTCTTTTCGTGAGGTAGCTACTAAGCAATGAGGAGACATTTGCAGGCAGTAATAGTTTGAGTTTGTAAATAAGGCCATCGTGCCATACTTTATCGAAAGCTTGAGTGATATCAAGAAAGACAGCTGAGCAATACTTTTTTTCTTCAAAAGTGTTCCTTATCAGAGTTACAATGCGGTGGACTTGTTCTATTGTGCCGTGCTGTTTTCTAAATCCAAACTGATGTTGAGGAATCAGTTGGTTGAGATTAATAAATGGAGTTATATTCATGACAAGTAGCTTTTCGAATACTTTAGAAAGTAGAGGCAGGAGGCTGATAGGTCTGTACGATGCAACTTTTGTAGGGTCTTTTCCTGGTTTTGCTATCATAATAATTTTTGAAGTTTTCTAGCATTTGGGATAGTGTTTAATACGAAGGATAGCATTGAAAATGTGCATCAGATGAAGTACTGAAGCCGGAGGTAGCTCTTTTATCATTTTACCGGTAATTTTATCTGGACCAGGTGATTTTTTTTGGGTTTAAATCTTTATAAATTGCTTTGAATATGTCCTTTTTTTAATTTTGAGCGTTATTGAGCAAGGTTGAGAAGTTAATTTTGGTAATGAGGACTGTGAAGAGGGTGGATTGGGTGTAAACACACTTTTTAGGTGGTTTGCAAAAGCCAAACCCTTCTCACAGTTGCTTCTAGCCCAATTACCGTCACTCAACCGGATGGGGGAATCAGTGAGAATTGGCCGATTTGAGTTTTTTGCTGATTTCTACTAAGAGTAGTCTGACGCTTCACCAGGTGTTAATTTCGCTAGGTGCTCTTCTAACTCTTTGTTGTTTTTATTTTTTAAGGCTTGCTTTAACTTTCGAGTGCAGTGCTGTAGCTGTGTTTTCAGATTCGGTGATCTGAATTCTTGCCATTGTCTTCGGAGTCTTCTTTTCTGTCTTACTAGCAATTCAATATCGGCTGGTGTGTATGGGCTATAGTTTGATTGCTTGCATACCTTTGTGCAGGTGGCTGAGCTGAGAGCTAATGAGAGCTAATGAGAGAGAGCTGGTTGAATTTTTCGAGTGCTGAGTCTACATCGTGTCCATTTCTTAATACAGTACTCAGAGGAAGATGGGAATTTATATATTTCTTGAATTTTAACCAGTCTATTTTCTTTCTAACGCAATTACCTTGGGGGCTTGGTGATTTTATAGATATTACCGTGGGTGAGTGGTCAGATGATAGATCGTAATTACACTCTGTGGAGATATTTTCCATCTGCAAACCTTTGGCGACTCCAAAGTCTATGAGATCGGGTATTTTCCTCTTGTCCGTCGGCCAATATGTCGGTTGACCATTTGAAATAACATCGTAGCCGTGGTTAGTGATGATTGAACATAGTCTTCTGCCTTTTGGAGTTATTAATCGGGAGCCCCAGTGAGTGTGTTTGGCGTTGAAATCGCCAGCAACCAAGAATTTGCTACCAAGAGTTGAGAAAAATTCTTTATATTGCTGTTCGGTAATACTGTATCTTGTGGGACAGTATATCGCAGATATTACTAGCTTAGAGATGTATTCTTCCAGACATATAGATGTTGCTTGCAAGTAGACGCTACTGAAATCTTCGAGAACATGATGTTTTATTCTGCTTTTTATCAATATGGCAGTTCCTCGGCGTGCCTTACCATGCGGATGATTTGTGGTGTACAGTTTGTAATATGGTATTTGGTAGCAATTTTTGTCAGTGAAATGGTTCTCAGATATCATCATTATGTCGATTTGGCTGGATTCAAGGAATTGAATTAGCTCCAAACGGTGCTGGCTTAAGCCGTTGGCGTTCCAGTGGCATATCTTGAGACAACTCATGGTCTGGATAGCAATGTTTGGAGTAACATCGATTGATTTTTCATCATTTCTCGCATCATTGTTTGCATTGAGTTCATGAATTGGTTCATATTCTGAATTAATGTTTGAAGCAAATGTTCAAGGGTACTTAGCTGTTGGGTGGGCAGTGAGTGTTTCTGCTCATTATTTACATTTCTTTGTTGGTGTGGGTTTTGTTTTAACACGCTAGCGTATGAATTGGTTTGATCCTTGTTTGAGATTGCAGAGAAGAATTGTGTTGCATCAATATTTTGTCTCTTACTTGAGTTGGCTATCTGAGTTTGCTCAACTGGTTTTAGAGGTTGATTGCTAGCGGAAAAATTTAGCTTTGGGGTTGTATATACTGGGAAACCTCTATAATTTGCGGTGTGATTACCTCCACAATTGCTGCATTTTTTCATGCTAGCATCGCCTTTAGATTTTGGGCATATGTTTGATTTATGGAGATCTCCACAAATCACACAAACAGCTGGCAGGGTACAATATGTCTTAGTATGTCCATATTCTTGGCAGTTACTGCACTGAGGAGGTCCAGTTCTCTTATGGGGTTCTTCGATTGTGATTTTGCGATGCAATAAATATCGAATTTTATATATGGGGTGTACTTCACCTTTTACCTTTTTTTAGGTGTTTTGTTTCAGGCTGAAGCTCAATACGATATAACGGTTAAGGTATATTGCTCTTGTTGAGAATGTTGAATACTGTTTTGGCTTGAAACCCTTCTTCCTGAAGGGCAAGTTTGATTTCGTTAATGTCAACGTTGGGTTCGACGCCTTTGAGTACTACGATTAAGCCCTTACTACTTTTTAGCTGATATGTGTAGTAATTCTTTTTTACAGCATCAAATTCCGCAATTACTTTGCGATAATGAGTTTCGCTGTAGATTTGCACTTTCGTTTCCTCAATTTGGCCTTTGCGAATAGGAACAACGTGGAAATTCTTTGGGCCTATAAGACTTGTAATTCTAGAAATCAACTTATCTGAGTTGCGTTCTCTTAAGAAAATGGGTGGGGGTTTGAAATTTTTCTTGGAGATAATATTTTCGTCACTTTCATCACCGGCAGTGTTCTGCTTCTGAATTTTTGTTGAATTCATTTGTTTTGAATTTTGTGGACTTCTTTTTCGCTTTACTACAGTAATTTAGCGATCAATTCCAGTTTGAACAGCAACTGGTTCTTTATTAGTCATCGCACTAGTTTCTTTAACTACTGGGTCATGCACTTCAGTAGAAAGGCCGTTATTTGTTTGCTTTGATGTTGTAGCTGTTGGTGTTACAGCAGGAGAAGCGCATTGTACACTCCACGGTATAGAGGGAGATAGTATATCACGAGAGAATAAATTATTTTTTTTGTCTGTATTTATTGTTGTTGCAAATTTTGATGTAGTGTTAGAGTGAGGAATATGTACAGGCAAAAGATTTGCACTATTACTTTCACTTGTGCAGTGTGTATCAACTGTTTTTTTTGATAATTCACTTATCGGGGGGGTTTGCGCGGGTGATTGCAAATTATTGCTTACACACACATTAACAGGCGATTGCCGTTGTCGGAGAGGAGAGCGCTGAACACTCATATTATAAACAAAATGTTTCCAAACGATATTATTGTTTTGTTTATTTTTTTTTTTCTAAAAAAAAAAATCACCGAAATAACTCACTGAGTTTAGCGTCTTTTCGCGAAATATTAAAAATTTTTATTTTTACCGAAAACAATCACTTTTCCGACTCTATCAAACACGTCCACTCTTATTGGTGACTTTCACTTAGTTATAACTGCGGTTATGTTATGGATACACCAGCCCAAAGTCCAGATCTAAGCCCTATTGTAAATCTGTGGGTCTACTTAAAGAAAAAAGTGGCTAAAAGGCAACCTAAAAACCGTACAGCACTTAAAATTGCTATATTGGAAGAGTGGCAAAATATACCGAGCAATTATGGCCTAAAAAAGTTGGTTTATTTTATGAATAAACGGCTACAATCCGTGATAGATGCTAAAGGTGGCCATACTAAATACTAAATATTTTACTTGATAAAATTTTAACTAATAAATATTATAAAAAAGACAATATCGGTTGTGAAAAGAGATTCTTGACGCTTATAAAATTGAGTAAAATTTATTTTTGTTGTATTTTTCTTTTCCTTTGCGTAGAACTTGCAATTTTTTTTCATGAATCTTTTATAAATACTGTAAATATCTGTAACTAATAAAAAAAAATGTGTATATGGAAATAAAAGTTCATGTTTTTGGCTAAGAAAGTTGAAAATTTGAATTTTTTTCCAATGTGTAAACTCATTCTTGACATACTGTATATATATATATATATATATATATATATATATATATATATATATATACATACATATATATATATATATATATATATATATATATATATATATATATATATATATATATATATAAATAACAAATTTCATTCCAATAATAATTCTTTCCTATATTTTGGTTCATATATATGTATATACTGAACTTTTACTGAACAGGAAAGTCAACGAACATTGAGTTTGTCAAACCATAAATATCCCTATCGAAAGATCCCATGCAATAAAAATAAAACACCCGTTATATATTATATAATCTTACTTGTGATAAGTGCTTTGATTAGACACAAAGATATAACACGATGAAGCTCAAGGCAAAAGTAGCAAAGTAAAATCGTTAAAAAACGATCATTTCAGCAGTCCCGTTCTCAATGAAAGTAGTTGCACTGTAGCATAATTACGGAAAATGCGGACACTGAAAAAAGTATTATGGCTTAAACATTGCCGCCACTCTTACAGTGTCTCACGATGCAAATATAACAACGAAGATATATATGGTTAAATAATATAACTTTATAAAAATTAGATAATAAGTATATTTCAGAAAAATTTATTTCTTCAAAATATCTTAAAAACTAGGAGTGATAGCTTATATAACAGTTTAATTTTTTATTGTATCTCTTAATAAACTATTATTAGTTTTGGAAAACAAC
This sequence comes from Megamerina dolium, assembly GCA_963854835.1. Lineage (NCBI taxonomy): Eukaryota > Metazoa > Arthropoda > Insecta > Diptera > Megamerinidae > Megamerina > Megamerina dolium. Next base: position 12,539,582 of record OY978530.1, read on the forward strand.
ATCATTTATATGTCCTCCACGGAAGCATTTAGAGGAATGCATTCGTTGAACCCAATTATTCATGCCCCTTTCACACAAATCGTCTCGAATATCAGCAACGGTTCCTTCAATGGTCTCTCAATACTTTTAAAGTGGCTGGACTTAACATAGTCCCACAGAAAAAGATCTGAAGGTGTCAGATAACAAGAACGAGGTAGCCAGTTAACAGAACCATTTCTGGAGATAACTCTCTCGTCAAATTTGTCTTTCAATAAATTGACTGTATTTCGGATAGTATGGCAAATGGTACCGTATTGTAAAGGCTTCAGTATAAAGCACCACGTGAAGTGGGTGAATTTCGTGTCAAATGCAGTGGTGAATAGTGATACACAGAACCTAGGAACCGGAAACGGAGAACCGGTTCTCCTTGGAATCGAAATCGACAGATATATTAAATATTCGAAACCGTACATAATGAACATTTTTGCAGAAATGTAAATGTGGTGTGTCCCAAGATAAGTTTTCAGTGCATATGTATTGAGGAATTGCATTGTTTGTATAACTATTTTATAAGAGATTCAGTTCTAGGTTTTCCAAGTTTCATAGCACAATTGGCAAAAAAAAAACTTATTGGAATTATTGTAAAAAATCGGTTAATCGATTAATTTCAATTTGTTTTAAATAATAACATTAACTGGCACAATGGTTATCCGAAAATTTCCTTTCATAAAATGTGTAATTTAATAGGGTTGCACTGCGACCTAAGGGTCTATTGTGCCCAACAATTCACAACACTTCTGTTAAGCTTACCGCACCTGAGAAGCTCGTAGGCCACAATAGGCTTATGTGCCTCTTTTGTCTCTTAGACATAACATCACATTCGACTAGAATGTGGAGCAGTGTGGTCGAGTCACAGATACGGTGGCAAAATCTTAAATTCTCCTTTCGGAGATTGATTAGAAGCTGGAGTCTTAATAAATTTAAAAATCAAATCATATATCTGTGAAATTACTTCAACTATTGTGAAATAAAACTAGGATTATTAATGTCAAAATTAATTATTTATTAGGGGTTCTCATCTAAACGTTTAAATGCCTCCTAAACCTCGTAAACCACGTAAATTATGTATGAGAAGTGGTTTACACCAATGGTGTAAGTTTGTGTTAAAATATCAGTGCGTCAATTTAAGCGAATACAGAAAGACAAAAAAAAAGTCGCTTATTTTCTACTGAAGTACCAACTAAATGGCAAGTTACGTGATGTGTATGGTTAGGAAGCCTTAAAAGAAAGACCGTGTCGGAATTGGCTAGACAAATTTCGTTCCAGAGATTTTTCAATCAAGTGTGATCAACGACCAGGTAGACCAGATGAGCTGTATGAAAGATAGCAGAGAAGTTAAATGTGTAACATACAGCGATTGAAAGCATTTGCTAAAATTCGTTAAAAAGCTAGATAATTGGATTCCATTAGGAAATTACTTAGTTGCCAACCCAATATTTCTTGCAACAAAATGGCCTGAAATAATTCCATTTCGTTTGTTTTTTTTTCTCTCGAATTACTAAAAATAAATTGATTTGTAAAACGTTTAATGTTTTATTTTCGGGGAAATGTTCTTTGAGGAAATTTTGATATTGTCGTTTCCACGTTCAGTTCGTTCCGAGCATAGTCATCACCACAACTTTAGCTGCAGACTCTAGCTTGTCGCAGGCGAAGTGAATCTGGTTAAAACTTAACTATGTAGCACTGCCAAATACTCAGATTGGATATTAAACTACGTTCACATATGACTATTAATTATCTAAATTTCTTCTTATAAGGAAAAAGTTAAAATTATGCTTATTTTGTAAAATTAAGAACAATTCAAAACCTATGAAACTTATGTGGAATAAAATTCGGAGGGTTATATACATATATAGTTACTGGTAATTTAACGATTATGGTACCCATGATGACGATGATCTTCTTGCTGGTTGTTGTCTGTTGTACTTAGCTTTTTTAATAGTTTTGTTGCAGCTTTTGTTGTTGAAGTCTAGTGATGAAAAGAGCAACTTCTTCTTTATCAAAGCTTTTGTTTCCGCAATTAGAGCGAGAATATAGCCTAGACAGACGGCAGCCTAATTCCGAATGAAATATTAACCTGACAGACGCCAGTATTGCGGATTAACTAAACGGCTGATTGCTGTATTATTAGGTCTGCTCACTTACATTACTATCACTATCAATTTCTGTCATCTATCACTCTCGATATGAGAAAATCTACAAGAAGTACGTGAACTTAAAACTATCAGAAACTTGTTAATTGACATTCACCATTCCTAATTGACAGCTGGATTTATTTGTTCGCCAAAACTTTTCATGTTGAAAACTGTTAACAATTGTTGAAAGTTTTTTGTTAGCGAACACACCTAATATTTTGTAAAATGGATGGAGAAAAATTCACAATAGACAATTTTCAGCAGTGTTGCCCTCGCAAATTGCCCTAATCCTCTTTTATTTTGAGAATTAACTCATAGAGTTTATGCGGATTAGCTGCAGTTAATGCCCGAGTTAATTCGAATTAACTCGGTAATCCGGAAATAGGCTGCCGTATGTCTAGGCTATTAGATAATTATATAATAGGATTTACTAAATTCAAAATGTCGTTTACGATGATTTTATTATTACTCGATTAATCAAAAGGAGTGTTTCGATACAATTAAATCGTAGATTGAACGAAAATAATCGAAATAATAATAATACAATGTCTATATGAAAAATGTTGATGAACAAGAAAGACAACGACTTGTTAATGAAAAAAGGTTCATTTTATACACAAAATGCAAAGGTGGTTGTCGGAAACAGAGTATTTGGAAGATACGGCATATATTTTTCTGATGTGCTGTTTGTTAAACTTAAATACATTTTAGAATTTGTTGAATCTACCCTTTTATATCCCCGAACTGTAGCGCGACACACTTATAAATTTCCTACTGGTTTGGATATGCGGAGCAGTTCTTTTGTGCTCACCAAAACAGTCAAAGTTTCACTTTTGATCACGGTCACTGGTACAAAGCAAGCAAAATGAGAAGGAGTATAGCCAGCAATTATTTTGTATACAGCCAATAGGTTGGCATAAGTACAGAATAGCCAACTTAAAGGAAAAAAATCTGTTTTTTCGTATAGAGCCTATTTTAGATAATATAAAAAACCCAAAATGTTTTTTTTTTACCAAAAAAAAAAACATTTTTTTGAAAAAAAAAATCTGTATTTGAGAAATAAGTTTTACACATTTTTATACCCTACCGAAATTTATTTTTTTTAATATTTGTGTATTTTTAATATTTTTTTATATTCATATTTTGTCTACTGCAATTAAGTGTATAAGGAAGAAGAAGTGAGACAACGGAGAATTATAGTGTTAAATATAAATATTGTAAAAGAATGATGGTCGCGAATGATCGAAAAAAATTATGGCATTGGGTCTACAAGGGTTAAATTTTTTACGCACGGCCAGAGGCCGGCTATCACCAAAAAACTTTTATTCGAAAATACTGATGGTCGCGAAGCCGACGTCGGGCGTATAAGTTATTTTTTGCGCCTGGTCAAAGGCCAGCTATCACCAAAGAGACCTTTATCCGAAAATACTGATAGTCGCGATCCGGCGTCGGGCATGTAAAGGTTATTTTTTTGGTCATAAACCGGCTATCACGAAATACTTTTATCTAAAAATACTGATGGTTGCGAAGACGGCGGCGTGCCTATAAGGGTTATGTTTTTTGCGCCTGGTTGAAGGCCGGCTATTAAGAAAGACTTTTATTTAAAAATACTGGTGGTTGCGAAGGCGGCGTCGGGCCTATAAGGGTTATGTTTTTTACTCCCAACCAAAGGCCGGCTATCAAAAAAGACTTTTGTCCGAAAATACTAATACTCGCGAGACTAAATTTGAAAAGAACTATCCATATTGAAGTAATTTTATGAAGTATAAATTTTATAAAGATATCAAATTAATATTAATAGTGATTATTTTCGAAAAAAAATCTGTTTTTGAAAAACTTTTGTTTTGTTTTTTTATAATAACTTTTAAAATATGCAAAATAAGTTATAAATGTTATTAAAAGTTATTAAAAGGATGTTTCTTTGGATATCCATCTTGTAAAAATTTTGAAATTATTGACTAGTTTCGATCGCAAGATTGATCTTTGACCTTGAGCGAGAACAAATTTTTGGGTTTTTATATTCACAAAAATAGATTCTATACTAATAAATTTTAAATTTTTTTGCCTTTAAATGGGTTACTCTACACTTATTCCAATACGTTGCCTTCACGGATGATGGAATACTAAAGTTGCACCAATTTTTTACCGCTAATTGGTTCTCAGTGAATTTGACAGAATCATTGTTTTTTGTTTAAAATTTTATTATCAATATGTTCGCCATTTTGTCATTTCTCTGGCAGCTCAAGGTCAAGGTCACAGTGCAAATTTGCGATCGAAATTACTGAATGAATTCGCAATTTTTCCTTACAATATGGGTATCAAAAGAAGATTTTTGTGATACTTTTTAATTCAATGATATATAACATTTATAACCCATTTTGAATATTCTAAAAGTTTGAAAAATATTTTTTTCTAAAACCGATTTTTTTTTTAAATAATCATTATCGACCTATAAAAAAATTTAGAAATATATTCAAGGCCATACAATTACCTTTTAAATGGTATATAAAACATTAGTAAAGAAAATGCTAATATATTTTTAATATTTTTTTAAGTTGATACTTCATGAAATTTTTTCAATAGGGACGGCTTTCGATAGAATTACCTGTTTGTCTTCAAATTTAGTTTCGCGACCATCAGTAATTTCGGACAAAAGTTTCTTTTGATAGCTGGCCTTCGGTCGGGCGCAAAAAAATAACCCTTATAGGCCCGACGCCGGCTTCGTGACCATCAGTATTTTTAGATAAAAGATTTACTTGGTAGCCGGCCTTGGCCGGTCGCAAAAAAAGTAACCCGTGTAGGCTCGATGTCGGTTTCGCGACCATCAATATTTCACAAAAAAGGCTTTTAGTATGTAATTATTTTTTTTATTCCACTTCAATTTCATGTTATTATTCTACATTTGTAAATTCAACAAAAGATGGCTGTAGCGGATTATATAGCGCTCCAGCCATTTTGAAAAATGCTTAAGCACATCAATACTGATATGCTTGCAATATTTTAGTAGCATGAATTTTCCCAAAAATCCATCGAAGTGGCGCTTCCTTCCGTGATATTGGGGCATGGAGTGCTTAACATGCCTCCATATCGCTTCAATTATGTTGGTGTGCTGTAGAGTTTCGGGGTTCCTTAAATATAAAACTGTTATTCGTTGACTAAGTGAGAAGTTTAATTCAAACATACCCCTCAAAAATCAGACACAATAGTTATGCCGGGATGATTTCAGTCGTTGATTATAGAGAGCAGGGTTTTCTTATCTCTCCTCTCCACAGAGATAAAAAAGCAGATGTTACTACCTCTCTCTATACCTCCGAATACCCACTTCCCATCAACTGCATGACCCCGATGGTTCTTCCGCCTCCTGAACTTCTTCGATTTCTACAGTTTTTCCTACTCCGCCAATTTTTTGGGCTATAGTGACCATGCCGTCATACGCCACCACTTGCAGATAACAGCTTGACCAATCTACGGTCGTATGACGCGAAATGTCCAATTCGTTCATTATAACTTCTTGCGTCGTATTCTTCACCCATAAATATGAGAATGCAAGTAATTTTTCAATAGGCAACATTGACTAGTCGAAGAAAATGCCTTTTTTTCAGCGACAAGTCAATACTGCATAATGCCGTTTTCTTTCTCTTCGCCGAAAATTTCGCACGACACCTGAAATAATTTTACATATTACAACAAATATATCTATTGGTGGGTGCCATAGCTCAGTGGTTAGTGAGTTGGCCTTCTGATCTGTAGGTCGTGGGTTCAATCCCCGGCTGAAGCGTAACAAATTTAATATCGAAAAGATTTTTCCTTCGAACGGTACCCACCTGTCGGCAAGCAATTGGCAATTCTTCCGACAGTAACGACTTGCCATGAAAAAGCTTCTAAAAGAACTCTGTGACAAAGCTCAGAAAAAGTGGCTCTTTTTGCTTTCCAAAAAAAGGAGTAGCAAAAGGAATTGCCGTAAAAAATAAGTCTGCTATAGAAACTACTTTCAAAAATTTTACATTTACGAGTATATACAATATAAACCCTTATTGAAAATTTCATTTCGTTATTACCCTTTTACTTTTATAGTAAGCTACACACTTCAAAAGGAACACGTTATTGGTTTCTTAAAGGCTTTAATTTCATGACTGAAAAATATTTGATTAGTGGGTTAGAATCAGCGGAACTGAATATGATTTTTTAGGGGTTCGTTCAATTTCAAAGTCATGTATGGAGGAATTATAGCCTTCCCTGATATCTTTTCAACAAGCTATTGCTTTTAAAAAGCAGACGATCAACAACTAGGCTATGAAAAATAATAAAAATAATTTTGTGAGTTCTTAAAGGGATAAAAAAATAATTTTTTTGTTTCGAAAACTTTTCAACACAATTTTTTAAACAAGGAGTAAAATTTTGGTTCTTTTTTGCGTAATCCACCCTAATGTATGTATGTACGAATTGAGCGTGTATGTGTTTTGTTACTGTTCTTTTTTAAAAGTAGTAGTTTTTTGGTATTTTTGTTAGTTTTTGGTAAGGCAGCCCATAGCTCACAGAGCGCTCTCTGATTACGTATGTGTCTCACATGTAATGAGGACGCGTAACAAAGTAAAAACAAGATCAGTTGCTGTCAGACTATGAATCATGCACGACTGATGTTTGCTTATGCGCATTAATAGTTATTATGCGTTTATTATTCGTTGGTTGCTCTCTCTAAATGCACACACTTTCTTCGCTTTCTATCGTTGTGCATACGTCGCTTACTTTGTCATTCTCCCTTTCTCTAAGTAACATCTATATATTTTATTTACAAAAAAGTTTAAAACACAAAATTTTCCATATACGCAGTATAAAAAAAAAAAAAAATAAATATGTGGCACTTAAAGCCCCAAAGGGCTCATTGGCCGAGCTTCTCTTCCATTACTGTTGTGCGTCTTAAATTTTGGACAGTATTAGAATGGACCTACTTATTTTAGCCGGTTCCGAACGGCAGAACACTTGTGCCATCACTTTTTCTAAGCTTTGTCACAGAGTTCTTTTTAGAAGCTTTTTCATGGCAAGTTGTTACTGTCGGAAGAATTGCCAATTGCTTGCCGACAGGTGGGTACCGTTCGAAAGAAAAATCTTTTCGATATTAAATATGTTATGCATCAGCCGGGTATTGAACCACGACCTACAGATCAGAAGGCGAACACACTAACCACTGAGCTACGGCACTCTACACTCTACGCAGTATAGTACGACTTAATTTAGACGAGTGGCAAGAGTTTTCGGGATTCCAAATTTGACCATACTCTGGAATGTCTTAGACCACACATCTTTTGCGCGTTTGACGGTTTATTGAAAGAAAGGTTTTAGCGAAGCTCTAACACGATTTTTATCTCTTTTTAAAAACAAAATATTTTTTAAAACATCGGCTGATTAAAAACAAATTCGACAACAAAACAATCAAAATATTCCCTTTTCAGGAAAAACATTTTTGGACGGTGAAATAAATTCCCCAAGAGGCAGTTTTTTTCTATTGACCATATACGTTTCTCTTAAAATCCACAAGCCGATTTGTTATTCATTTCAAAATGTGAGGTCTCGAAAAACAGCGTCTGCGCAATTTTCCTAGTTTTGCCATTTTTGAAGCTACTTCTTTAAGGGAATACGTTCATCAATCCAAAAGAAGCATTAGTTTATCTACTTTTAGGAACTGGATCACAAATAATATGTCCAGTAAATTTCTTTTTTTCTATAAACTGTATTCCAAAAACACCCTATGTAGAAACTTTTTTGAAAATCAATACATTTTATTGCACATATGTACAACATTATGCCACAATTTGAGGGTCTTCGGAGACCTATATTTAATATTTCCGAGAATTATTTTCTCGGACCATTTTAACTCTCTACCTACCACTCGTATGAGTATTTTTGAACCTTTTTTTCAAAAAATCTCAAGTTCATTATCCATGGATTCTATACCATTATTTCTTGGCCAATCATTTGAAAATATGTGAAATACGATAGTTTATTAACTAATTATATAACATGTATCAAAATTAACAAATAACTTACAAGGTACTTTCATTTGTCCATAATTGAGTCCCACATGAACTGTACTTCATCTGTCTTCCATCTGTACTTTTTATAGTATATGACTATAAGAAGCTGCAATAACAAATTATATTCATGTTTATTCAAATTGTCATACTTAATAATTACTTAATATTTCGATTATGTAAAATGTACTTATATCTGTAGTTACTTGATGCTACTAAGATGATTTATATGTAAAAATATATAGTTAAGATCACAATTCTTCTGAAATAGACAAATAGGAACAAATTAAAATCATTAAACTCATAGGGCTCATAGTGCGGGTCAATATGTATGCGAGCTAAAATGTGAACAAATCTCATAGCAAAAACGGAATCTACGGATAATTCTAGCATATTATTATTATTATTATTATTATTATGTTTATTAACTCTCCATTAAGGGTAAGTTACATTATATATTGCGGAACTTAATCCTAAATAATATATATAATGCTAATGTAATATACATAATATATATATTACATTAGCATTTCTTAGCTGAAATTTAAAGTATTTCTAATTGGCAAGTATCCAATATTATCGACTTTTGCATCAGGTCAATCGTCCATGGGGGAACTCCAAGTGATTTGATGTCATCCTTCAGTTTTTTATATATTATACCCTCAGTGCTGATTATGATTGGGATTATTTCGACTTCGGATGAATTCCACCAATATTATTTGAAGCAGGTACAGCTATATCAACCAGGATCCCTTTTTAAGCAGCTTATCGACTATAGTAATGTCAGGTCTATTGTTGTATCTATTAGATTGTGCGATCATAATAAATTTTTACTCTTTCGTTTTCTGTTACTGGGCAATAAAATAAATAAATATGTGGCACTTAAAGCCCCAAAGGGCTCATTGGCCGAGCTTCTCTTCCATTACTGTTGTGCGTCCTAAATTTGGACAGTATTAGATGGGACCTACTTATTTTAGCCGGTTCCGAACGGCAGAACACTTGTGACATCACTTTTTCTGAGCTTTGTCACAGAGTTCTTTAAGAAGCTTTTTCATGGCAAGTTGTTACTGTCGGAAGAATTGCCAATTGCTTGCCGACAGGTGGGTACCATTCGAAAGAAAAATCTTTTCGATATTAAATTTGTTATGCATCAGCCGGGGATTGAACCCACGACCTACAGATCAGAAGGCGAACACACTAACCACTGAGCTATGGCACCCACATGTTACTGGGCACTTGTAATAAAAAACTTTTTCGAATTCCACATTATATTTTTGCAACATTATTATGCCTTTTAGTGTAATCTGTGGGGGCCATACTGCTACATGCTGACATGATATGATTATTATTATTATTATTATTATTATTATTATTATTAATTAAGTTACAAAACTGTATATAAAGAACTCATTCTTATATAGTACATTACATTTAAAGAACAATTGCAATAAAACTCCTACATACTAATGAAACTTAACAAATACTGCACTAAGAAACTTAACTTAAAGTAAAGTTAAGGATAGAATTAAAAAAAAAATAAAGAAGACGAAAAAAAAATAATGCAATTAAGGAAAGATGAACAAAAGATAAGGAGGTAGAAGTTAGAGAGTGAGAAGACATAATTAAAGAAGTTAAAACGATTCAATGAGATTGCTTTTGAAACCGCCAACATGAACAATTCGCTTGAGTCCAGATTGAAGCGAGTTCCATAGCCTAATAGCGTTGACAAAGAAGAAATGACTAGAATTCAAATGAGTAAACCTAGGATTAATGAGTTGAATGGATCGTGTAGATTGCAAAATCGCAATTTCTCATAGAGATACCCCGGTGTTTTGCTAATGACAAGTGGATGAAAATATATTATATTACGGATTTCCAAAAAGTTAGCCAATCTAACTCCTAGAATAGCGGTAGATTTGTCAGAAATATGATCATAGAAACGCAGACCAAAAGCATATCTGATCGCACTGTTGAAGGATAGTGTAAGTTTACGCTGAGATGTGGAATCCAATTTACTATAAATAACACTGAAGTATGTAATGTGGGGAACTACTAATTGTTTTACCAAGTTGATTCTAACTGCAGACGAAGTGTATTCAGCTGAAAAGCGAAGGGAACGTAAAGTATTATGTTTTAGAAACGACTCTATTAACATGGTCACAACAGAGTTAATGGAAAAATCTAAGCTCACGACAGTACCAAGCTCGAGTTGCGAATTCCCAATTAAGATGGGTTGAATAACTAGAAAACATATATTCTTCCTCGATATAGGCAATATTTTGGATTTCAAAGGATTAATTCTCAGCATGTTTTTGTCTGCCCACGAGTTGATGGACTGGAGGTCAGCATTAAGTTTTATGATCATATCGTCAACCTCAGTAGAGATTGCGGAAATATATAGGTGAATATCGTCAGTGTAGGCATGGATCGTAGAATGCTTACAAACATGTGGTATAAAATCATAGAAAAAAGCAATAATCCAAAAAATTATCCTTGAGGTACATCACCAAGGAGCAAAGAGAAGCATGAAGAGTCATCCCTAACTCTTACTTGTTGTTGCCTATTACTGAGGTAATTAGCAATTAGATCGACAGCGCTCCTACTGAAGTTATAATTTAAGAAGGCATAATTTAATAAATCACGGTTTCTCTTTGTAAGGCTATCGCTCATGTAAATAAATTGATTCCCGCCACAAGAGATGTCATTAAGTGAAATCGGTCTGTTGTTAGTTCGTCGAAACGCATCAACAGCTTTAAATAAACGACCACGATCATATGACGAAAATAACTTGATAACAAAAGAAGTGTTGTTGTTGTTACTGCTCTTCAAGTTTTTAGATTTGGCTCTAAAGCACAGCATAGGCATCTCAATGTTAATAGCCTTACATATGTTAACAAAGATGTTATGAACATTTTCTTTATTGGAGTACGATAATCCGTTAAGAATGACGTCAGCACAGACATCTACATTCTCAACGGAGTTTCTTTAAATAAATTCGGCTTCATATCAATGCTACGTTCCGAAGAAGTCTGTGGTTCTCTTGCATTGACATCGGCAGAGTTATGCACACGAGGAGATGCGACGACCGTATGTTGGCGAGTAGCGACAGCACGAGTATTTTTTTTTTTTACATCAGCAGGTATATTGATAGGATTTAAATAATAAGCAAATATGTAAACAGATAAGACCAAACGAATGTAAAACGCGTGGTCCACAAATTCCGATAAAATGTCTGCTTAGTCTTCATATCCAGGACATTTTTAAAAATAATTTCTTCACAAGACCTCCTAGTTTTAAGTCATGAATAAGCTGATTCAATCTTAAAAATATGGTTAGTGTGTTGGCCTTCTTATCTGTAGTTCGTGGGTTCAATCCCCGGCTGAAGCATAACAAATTTAATATCGAAAAGATATATATATATATATATATATATATATATATATATATATATATATATATATCTATATAATTTTTTCATGTCAATGGATCAACTAACTGAAAAAAGTGCGAAAAACATGTTTTAAGGCAGAGGGTGAGAGATAATTTAAGTGTAACTTTGATGAAATGAGACGAGATGTAGAAGCTAGAAAACTTTAAGTGATGATAGGCAAATTAGATTATAGACACAAACTCGTTTGTAAATGGGTCATTCTTTTTTAAATATTTTTTAAATTCTGTTTTAAATTTAAATTTAACAAATTCTTTACGTAAAATAAGCTTGCACATGTATCAAGATTTCTCTCGTAAAAAATTTTTAACGGAATACCATTAAGTTAAAATTTGGAAAAATAAAGTAAGTAAGTAAGTAAGTAAATATAATTTTTTCGATTTAAAATAAATTAATATATTCAAACTACTTTTACATAACCCATATGCATATAAGTGCATATAATATAAATCTATCGAACTGAAACCTAGTACCTACAGTTTGTTTTAGCACAGAACTAATATATCAGATCACGGACTTCGAATGGTGTAGCAATTATATATTATATGGATATATCGTTTTCGATATGATTTTTGCCATTTTTCGCGAATATCTCGAAAACGCTTCATTAAAGAAATGAATAAAGGTAAGTTTCTCTTTCAGCGGCTCAAGGTTAGTCTAGAAAATTTACTTTTTTGAGGTCGTAACAAAAGAGGAAAAAATTGTCGAGTAGTGATATTTACAGACTATTTGTGTTAACTAAGCTAATTTCAATTTTAAGTGCATACATAAAAGCAAAAAGAAAGTGTAAATAAAAGCTAAGAGTGTGAGAACAAAATATAAGTTTGCAACAAAAGCAATAGCGCATGAAATATGATGACCAAATATTGGAATTAAATATCCCTATGAATATAAATTTAGAATGAAATCAATAATGTCAAATATTTGAATTAAAATAATTGCCAACCTTAACATCTTCCCCCAGCAGCTTGCCTCCACAATCTCTTCATCCTGGTAATTGCTAACCCTATAGCGCAAATACCGCTCAATATTCTTGCACGATGATGCCTTGGTGCAAGGCCGTACGCCATTTCTTTGTTGGAACATTATCTTCCTCAATGTGTTTATTGCTCAACGGAGGTTCCGTGGACTCAGGTGTGTCTATAGGCAATAGTGCTAGTCTATAAAATGGCCTCCTGCAAGTACGGCTTTGTGTTTTCAAATCAGCAACGCGCAATAATCCATAATCTCATTCAAAAACCCAGGTCACCAACGCGGATGTTAGACTGCTCTTTTTTCCACTTAATTCTCTATTGGAGCTCACACAAATAGTCCCGTGACCATTGCTTCCAGAGTCTATGTTTAATGTAGGAAACCTAGTTTCTATGATGACAATATCCAATTCTTTATAAATAAGAGATGCTGCCGACTTGCTTCAGATTAGCAAATGTTTAGTTAATTTTACGGCTGCCTCCCATAGACCTCCAGAATGTGAACCCCTTGGAGGAATGAAATGAAATATGATGCCTTTTCCCCGCGACTCCTTTACAATTTATTCTTGTGATATGATGGAATAAACCGCTTCATTAAGCTCGGATAGTTGATTTTGCTGCGGTTTCTTTCTTCTGTCTTTAAAAACAAAAATATTTGGCACTTATAAGCCACGAAGGGCTCTTCCGCCGAACTTCTCTTCCAATATTGTTGTGCGTGTTTTGTCACAAAATTCTTTAGAAGCTTTTCATTGGCAAATTGTTACTCCCGGAAGAATTTCCAATTGCTTGCCGACAAGTGAGCACCGTTCGAAAGGAAAATGTTTTCGATATTAAAGTTGTGTTTCAGCCGGGGATTGAACCCACGACCTACATTAAAGCGAACCCAAAATAGTCAACAGAAGTTTCGCTTGAATTGATGGTGGAGAAAGGTTGCCCATAACCTGAGCAAATAATTTTGGCTTGACCTTGGTACATCGTACACAATTTTGAATAGTTTGCCGCTCGATAGGTTTTCCCTTTATTGGTCATAATCTCTGTCGTATAAGTTAAATGAGCTTGGGATCCACAAAGACGATTTTTTTTACGGATCATCTGCATCAATTTTGTTATAGGGTCGTTGTGTGGAATTAACATTTGGTGTTTGGCATCGGATGATTGTAATCGCTTGCCAAATCTTAAAATGCAATGTGTTTCTTGAGATGCTTGAGATCTTCCTCAACCTTCCACCTCTCAGAACCGCAATAATGCGTGTGATATTTGGACGGGAACAATTTAGCAGTTGATTCGTCCTTTGATTATTATACCTTGGCCATGTCTGTGTTGACACTGTACAAGTTGACATCCGCCTCCATCTGTGTTCCGTAATGGAATAGTAGTGAGGAGCTATGGTACTTTTTAACTTACTGAACGGAATAGCTACAGTTTTCGTCAGTGAAACATCCGAACTAGCCCTAGCTAGTTCGTCTGCTCGTTCGTTCTCCTTAATGTTTCTATGACCTGGAACCCAAACGAGAGTAACTTAGAGCCGTTGGCTGAGTTCTGCGAGTTGTTGTCTGCATTGTAAGACCAATTTTGAAGATATTGTATAAGAATCTAGGGCTTTAATAGCAGCTTGACTGTCTATAAAGATTCCCGGAGACCAGTCCGGAGCCGAATGGGGCTGAAACTGGTAGTAGCTTCGGCTACGAGGTCTTACCAAAATACTTTAAATTTGGTACCACGGGTGATCAGGTTGGAATCCCTCCAACCTGATCGTTGTTAAAAATGAAAAAGGCGCGGAATGGCACGATCTCGATGGAAAAACTTCAAGGACCAAATGTAATGATAATACATCAGTCGAGCATAACACGAACCGCGAAAACCCAAAAACATAAGAAGTGAATTTATGTGGAGAGTTGGGTTGCCATATGGTAGGTATGCAAGGTAAGGTAAGTATAATTAATTCATTATATAAATTCTGTTTCATTATTTTTACTTCTTTCTTTCAGGGACTAACCATATGGCTTGTCTAAAGGGATTTAGACATCGCGGCCCGCATGCACTCGTGCGTTAATTGAGCGCATCTAGTAGACGTGACAGTGAGCCGATCGCGTCCTCGATCGCTCGAGCTGTCCTCCGACGAACATTGGGAGTTGGTCGTCGTCTAGGCTGGGAGCTTCTCGGAGTGGAAGCTGCATGTCGTTGCTCGACGCGACGAGAGCGTGGAGGGTTTTGTTGAAGTCCGTGGCGGAGATCCTCAGATCTGCGCCGATGCCGGGGTTCAGGATGATGCCTTGTGCGTCCGCCTTCTTCTCGTCCACGTGGCGCATGATTACGTCGTCGACGCTGTTGGGTGGTGCGGCGATTTTGCAGCCCCTGCCAGTAGGGGCTGGACCGGATGGAGGAGCATGTGATGCGCCAATCTGCATTTTTTGCACGAGTTTGGTAAACCACCCGATCCGGTCCCGTGCGACCGAAATAAGCAGTTGCGGCAGTATCGATGCGCGCGCACCACATCCTCCCTCTGGCTTGTGTTCATCGCCAAAAACCCGCGGCAATACCGCAGAGCATGGAGCCGATGACATAGTTGGCACCGATGATGATCGCTATGGGCGGAACTGGAAAGATAGAATTGAAAAACTGAATTAGCTTAAGGTCATGTGGAGCACCTCGCAGGAAGTGACCTGGAGTTAGCGCTATCAGTTCGTTGGGGTCTTGAGAGAGCGGAGACGATGGTCTAGAGTTGAGCACGGCTTCGATTCTACAGAGCAAAGTTGAAAACTCTTCGAAGCGGAATTTGTGATTGCCGGCAGTTTTCTTAAGATGAGCCTTAAAGCTTTTGACTGCCGACTCCCATAGACCGCCCATGTGGGGCGCACTGCGAGGAATAAAAACCCAGTCAATACCTTGCGGAGAGTATTGGGCCAGAATATTTTTGGACGCCTCCTTAGAGAATTTGAGGAATCCTTTACTCATGGCTCTTTGAGCTCCAGCGGAAGTTGTACCATTATCCAACATGATTTTGCGGGGAAGGCCTCTTCTGCCAACGAATCTGGCGAATGCGGCGCGGAATGCCTCTGTAGAGAGATCAGAGCACAGTTCCAAATGAATGGCCTTTGTGGAAAAGCATACAAATACAGCCACATACCCTTGAGAAAGGCAGCAGTTCGAAGCGTAGATGCTTTAATTTGGAATGGGCCTGCAAAATCAACACCTGTGGTAGCTAAAGGTACCGACAAGGTACACCGTTCAGGCGGCAGAGCTGCCATAATCTGTGATCGGACCTTTTGTTTGTGGATGGTACAAACTTTGCATAGAAATATGCATTTCCTTATTTGGGGCTTGAGACGAGGAATATAGAATTCTTGTCGAGCCATTCGGAACATGAGCCTTTGTTCTGCGTGTAGGAGCAGAGTATGAAGAAACTCGAGGTACAACACGCAAAATCGGGTTTTTTCCGGAAGAATTATGGGGTGGCGCTCACTATAACTAAGACCAGAATGAGCTAATCGACCATTTACTCTCATGAGATTTTCCTTGTCGAGAAAAGGATTCAAAGTCAGCAAAGAGCTTTTATTGCTGACTGCGGTTGAGCTGATAAGAGCCTTCAGCTCTTTGGGAAAACATTGCCATTGGGCTAACGAGATTAGCAGGCTTTGTGCGAAACGAATTTCGTCCTGCGAGAGTGAGGAATTCGAAATTGGAGAAGATTTTCGCAATTTAGAGAGTCCGTTATGGACAAAACGGAAAACGTAAGAAATCACACGTAGTGCCCTTGAAAATGATGAGAACCGATCGAGAATGTCGGTATGGTCATATAACGTGAAAAGAACCTCTACTTTCCTTTGCTCGGGGGGGCAAAGTACTGGAAAGTGTTGGTTTTGGCCAGGCTTCTTCGGGATGATGAAGCCATGCAGGGCCATTCCACCAAAGAGTATTGGACACAAGATCTTGGGGCTTGCTTCCGTGTTTCGCTGATGACATGGCACCAGATAGCATTTCCAACGTTTTGGAGTATCTGGGCTGTACGATTAGCGACGTACGTTTTCCATGTGTGAGGTGGTTTTTCCAGCCATGCGAGAACGATTTGAGAATCGGACCAGAAAAATATGTCTGAGAATTCGACATCTAAAGTTTCTTTAACGGACTTTGTTAGATGCGAAAGTAAAACGGCGCCACACAATTCCAAACGTGGTAAGCTGACCGTCTGCAGAGGTGCAACTTTCCCTTTAGCCACCAGTAAATGACAGGATATTTGATTATTCATATCCATTGATCGTATGTACAGGGCTGCACAATAAACTTTCTCTGAAGCGTCACAAAATCCATGAAGCCGGATTCGCTTCTTGGGAGAGAATTGTACCCATCGAGGGATTTCGATGAGACCAATGGACGAAATATTCTCCAGAAATACATTCCATTTGATGAGCGATCTGGGTTTCACGCATTCATACCATTCGGTGCCTTCTAACCAGAGCTCTTGGAGAAGCAGCTTGGCTTGAGTCATGATGGGCGAGAGCCATCCTGCCGGGTCAAAAAGTTTCGCAACGGCAAATAAAATTTGACGCTTGTTAGCAGGGGATGTTGTTTCGATGGGTGATACTGAGTACGAGAATGTGTCAGTCAATGCATTCCATCGTATTCCAAGGGTTTTCGTGGCACTGGCACTTTCAAATTTTAGAAAATCAGAATCGATAAGTTCTGATTTTGGGATGTTTTCTAAAATTTTAGGATGATTTGCAGTACTTTTATCTACTACTGATTCTACTGCATCTGGAATTGTATGAGAACCAGATAATACGTCATCCACATAGGTTTCTTTGAAGATTATTTTTTCCACGAGAGGGAAATTCTTCTTGGAATCCTTTGCCAATTGTTGCAGTGTTCTAATGGCTAAAGATGGAGCGCAATTTACACCAAATGTGACTATCTTCAACCGGAAGTCTTAAATTGGAGAATTTGGTGACTTGCGAAAGAGAATTCGCTGGAAATCCTGGTCGTCATGGTGGACAAGAATTTGTCGGTACATCTTTTGTACATCACCATTGAAAACGAATTGATATAGTCGCCACCTCAGGATGAGAACCATGAGATCTGGTTGTAATGTGGGACCAATATGTAATACGTCGTTAAGAGAATGGCCTGAGCCGCTGCTTCTTGAGGCATTAAAAACAACACGCACTTTGGTGGTTTTCCTTTCTGGCCTCACCACTGCATGATGTGGCAGGTAAAAGGAGAAATGCTTGCCATCAGAGATAATTTCATGCGAGCCTGTGGGTTCCATATGATCCAGCGTGAGGTATTCTTCGAGAACCTCATCGTAAATGGCTTTGAGATCGCCTTTCTTTGAAAAATTTTTCTCCATACTGCGAAATTGATTATAGGCTATGGTTCGGGAGTGACCAAGAGCCGTAAGAGCGGGAAAACTGGATTTAAATGGAAGCCTGACCACATATCTTCCATCTGACCTACGAGATGAGGTCCTCTGATAGTAGTCTTCACAGGCTATATCTTCTTCCGATACTTGAGCTGGCTGATTGACTTCTTCCTGTTCCCAAAACTTCCTTAGTTGAGAACTAAGAAGTTCATTGGAAACTTCCTCTACCTGTGTCGAGAATCTTGACACTTTTTGAGAGATAGGGCCACTAATTATCCAGCCAAATATCGTATTCTGTGCGAGAAGGCTTCCACAGATATTATGGCGGATTCCGGTTAGGAGGATTTGAGGAATCAAATCACTACCTATGACCATGTCAATTTGCGCCTGCACGAAGCAATTCGGGTCAGCCAAATCTAACATTTCGAATTGCTGCCAATCGAGCTTAGAAATTTTAAATGTGGGTAGAAATTTGGTCAATTGTGAGAGTACAATTGCCCGTGTTTGTAACTTTATATTAGCCTTTGGGGCGACTAACGTAACGGTACAAGTCTGGTTAGAGTTTTGGATGGTTTTACCACCCATTCCAGAAACTTCGACGTGAGTTGCTTGCGAAGGAAGCCTCAGCCGATTTTGTACCTTCGTAGAGATGAATGTTCGTTGAGAACCTTGGTCGATGAGTGCTCGAACCTTGTGAAGTTCTCCAAGATGCTCTATAGAGACAAGAGCTGTGGGCAAAAGAGTTCTTTCTTCATTTGAGGTGAACAATGCTTGCACCTTTGAAGAAGATTTGGAGCATGATAAGCAGGGTTGCTCATCTTCGGATGATCGGTCCTGAGATCTCCGGTTTCTCGAGTTTCTTGAGGGGGTTATCGTCTGCTGGCTGCTCTTTTTCTTATTGTGCGGCTGAAGCGTGGAAGTTTGCGCCAAAACCATGGCGTTCCTACTGGGAATATTGTCTGCTGGTATGTGAAGTATCGTGTGATGCTTTCGCTGACATTGCAAACAGGAATGTTTGCTCTTGCAGTCCCGTTTATGGTGAGTGAAGGCCAAGCAGTTCTCACAGAGATTGTGTTCTCGAACTATCCTCACTCTATCACGAACAACTAACTTTTTAAACCGCTCACAGGAATTAAGCGAATGTGCGGCTTCGCAGATTGGACAAGAGAATGTCCGATTGCTTTCTGCAAAAAAGTTTTGGGTTTTGTTCTGGGGTCTGTTTTGTGGAAATCCTGGTATATTTGGCTTGACGCTGTTGTAACAAGTTAGTACTGCGGCTCGTACTTGCATGGCTATCTTGGCTGGATGTCAGGAGTTGGTTTTTCTCTTCTTGTGAAAGGGAAATTCTTTCCGCTCTTGGTAAAAATTTTGGTTTTGGGGTATTTTTATTTGTTTTTTCTGATATCTTTTTCTTACGGTTGCTTCACCACACTTTCGTCAACCTAGGCAGCCTCGAGTATATATGGGAAAAACACGGGGTCCACCACGGCAGCGTTCATTACGCGGTAAGGCCACAGTTACTCCTTGAGGCGGCCAGGTATCAGGGAGGGAGACTCCGTACGCGGTACACATTTTTCAGTTCCCTGCACCATTCAGCCATCAGCGCTATTCCACGAATACCTTGGCTTGAGAATTGATTTTCTATTTTGATCCTCGACTGGTATTTTATTTCCCAGTTATCCTGCATGTGTCGAGCAACATCCGCCACCTAGGGACCCGTCCGATGGGAGACAGACAACTCTACACGGAATCTCAACATGTACTCGTTCCAATGTTTTGAATGTTTCATTATGTCGAATATTATAAATTATGCTTCCATTATCATTGTCAGCAGTTATTACAGAATATGCTCCTACCTTTCATTCCATATTGAAGTTGTCGCCGTATGCTGATAGTGCCTTTTAGTATAGTGGTGGCCTTCTTGACAGGGCAGACATGTTGGCCCATAAAACCATATGTTACAGGGTGCTAGCTTCCTTGGTGATAGTCGCCATGATAAAACATCAGCACACAATCTTTCCTGAACGACAGGTAAATGATTTGCTACAAACGTTCGATAGGATGATCAAGGTGAATTTATTCATGCCAATGTTTTGTGAATCATTCTGAACAACTTTAATTGTTCACTTGGTCATGCGTTTGCAATTGCGTAGACATACTTTTTTAACAAAATTTATAAATTTTAGGCATCTACGTTAGCCCAAAGTTTTACTCGTTTGATTATTTTCATTGAGGAAGTCAATGTTAACTTCTTGTTCTCTGTGTTAATATTTTTAGGTACCTGTGGAAAATTTCCAGATCAATTTTGTATGTCAAGACCATATTGCCATGTTGTTTCAAAATGTGCATCAGCTGCAGCTGAATTTCTAGATTTGTATTAAAGTTGTCCGATCCACCAATTCCATTATCGACATAAAGTTATCCTGAAGAAACTGAGCGCTAAGAAGGTATTGCAGGATGTTTTCATTTGCAATTTGATGAAGACATTTTGTCGACAAATATGGTGCAGATTTTGATCCATAGGTAACTGTATTCAATTGGTAGTACTTTATTGATTTTGTTGAATCTTCTCTTCAGGCGATAATTTGAAATTTTCAGTTGTATGAATGACTGATCCATAGGTAACTGTATTCAATTGGTAGTACTTTATTGATTTTGTTGAATCTTCTCTTCAGGCGATAATTTGAAATTTTCAGTTGTATGAATGACTGATTTGTTGATACATTTTTTCAAGAGCAAGATAACAAAGAGCTCGCTCTAGACAGTGGGTCCTGTTTACACGAGATTATTCAAAGACAGGACTTACGATGATTTAGCTGAGTCATCGAACACCGCACGTAATTTTGTGGTGCAGCTTTCGGGCCTCACAATGCAATGATGAGAAATGAAGTAACTTGTCTTAATGATGGAGTCGATATCTATCTGTTTCATATGACCCAAAGCCTCATGTTCCTCATAAATGGAATGAAGGAATATGAATTGACTCTTGATTTGTATAGATTTTGCTTACATTTCGTTATTGATTTGCAAAAAATAAACGGCTCGATTAAAGTCCTGGCGTTTGGGTAGATTAAATAAAAATAAATTGCTTTTATTTCGAATGAGCTTCGGCTACTAGATAAACAAGACTATATGCACGTATTTGATTCTCTTTAATTGTTCTAACAACTTGTATTTGTTTATCTCGTCATAATTATATATAAAACAGAAAAAGTAAAGGCTAAAAGTGTAACAAAAAAGTGTAAATTAAATGTAAGTTGTTATTGTTTTAAATTTTAAAACCTAAAGACCAAAGCGTCATTATAAAAAACAACTTACATTTAATTTAGAAAAGACGACAAAATATTTAAAATGCGATGAATAAAAAAAAATTAAATAAGTGTGGCTATTATGCTTTTTCGATACTTTCTTCTCCAAACGTATCAAATTTTGCTCCAAAAAGGCTTAAATTTTCAAAAAATGCTTAACGCAACTCTTGCCATGATCTCATGATTTATGCTGTGAACCAAAATGGTACGTATATAATTTATGCGACTTTGCTCAGTACATTCTTATGATATTATATATTATATTGTTATATTTCATTACTATAATGTTATACCAACAATTATTATATTCTATATTATATCATTATGTTATTAATATTAACCTATAATAACATCATAGGGGTTGAATGATTATTACCGTATTATGTACAACGTAATGATCATTGTGCCACATTGTCGTTAAAAATGCATGGTCATGGTTATATTGCACTTCATTGCCATGGTTGTTGAAAAACTAACAAAATAAGCAACAACCATGGATGCGTAATATTTAAAAATAAAAACAAAACACAAAGCTGAAATTATAACTATGACTTTCTGAAGCTATGGCAATGATTTAAAATACAATTTCTTCAGAATTTCTATATTCAAGAACATCAAGCAAAATTGTTAAATTTGGCTATATAAACTAAGAGAACTTCTCTAATTAAGTGAGTTGAAATAAGAAGATTGTTTTAAGATTGTAAAGTGTTAGAGTTGAGGATATTGTAATTACTGCGATCTTCTCGGGGCCCTCCAGTATTAGTGTAAAAATAAATAACATGAAAGTGTAAAAGTAAAAGTAAAAGTAAGGTAAAGTAAGTAAAAGATTAAGCGACGATTATTGTGTGAAGTTAAAGACTTTGTGACTAAGAAAAATTGTCAGAAGACTAAGTAAAAAGAAGTTCATTAACTTTGAACAATAAAAACTAAAAACAAAAGGAACTGAAATTTGGGTAAGGAAGTAAGATATTCAAATAAATATTGTGACCTCTGCAAAGGGGACACAACATTTTGGCGCAGCCGGTAGGATACTGCGAAGTACCATGTCAGACAAGATATTTTACGTTAAAAGTTAAATGCAGTATTAGGTTTCTTTTGTTCCCTAGGACATAAAATCAATTTGCGTTTCAGGTTAATATCTTATGGAAGTTAGTATCTCCTTAGATATTGCAATTCATGATGACACCACTTTCATGTAGAATTTAATTAAACGGTAAATTATGAGCAATACGAACACGTAAATAGCGTAAATGGTCGGTAGATTAGTTCCAGTGCTCAATGGAGCTGAACCAAAAGATTTAAGAACAGAAGTCTATCAATTCATTTGCGGCTGCGAATTAGCCAGTAAAGGGATAAAACCAGATGAGATGCGTATAATTTGGTATTGGCCAAAAATTTGCCAATTTGGAAGAATTGTATACACTCCTGAGAAACACATACCTAAAAGTAATCCCGACAACGGCACAATCAGCTCAATATGGGAGCCAATGTAAGTCTCAATACACCATTATATTCTTATGAGGTTAGACAGACTGAGGCCAGTAATATAGTGGTATTCCATCAAGCCAGAAATAATATGGTGCCACTCAAAGCAGACCAGTACGAAAAGAATAAAGTGAATCCTCAAAATAGCGTAAGGAAAGTTCCTAGTTGTTACTTCCGTGACAAAAAGTGGTGTGCCCCCAAACCAATGTTTTAAAAGAAAAAATTCGCCCTTCTGTATTAAATGTAAACAATATGGGCATGAGTTCAATATATCTTGTATGTCGTTTACCAACAATACAAAGCCCCAGGGGAATAATACTCTAAAAACAGGGCATAGTAAGGGAAGGCTAGAAAATGAAGGGCCTAATCGAAGGAAACCAGAAGCTAAATGTCTCTTTTGCAGAAGACTGGACACAGGATTGCCGACTGTTATAAACGCAAAGAGTTGGAAAAAACTAAGCGAACTATGGGAGGCCCAGGTACGGCCAATAAACCGGGAACCCCAAAATTTTGCTAAATTAGGCCTGCTGAAATGGAAGGTGTCAGTCATGCGTCTTTACAGATTGTTGACACATCAGATAGTAAGATCGTGGAAGTTAGTAGTGAGGCGTCCACAGGGATTGTTAACCCATCTTTCCCATCCAGTGATAGCAAACGTGGCTACTGTTTTGGAGTCTCTGATGTAGATGATGTGTTCATTGAGTTTCCGTGCAAGGAAGCAAGAAATGGAAAATTCATTTTACTGATGCACTCTGGAGCAGATACCAGTTTAATAAAATCAACAGTTATTAATAAATACGCTAGCAAGATAGGGGATTCAAGGAAAAATCTTAGTGGTGCATTCGGAGAATTTGTCACCACGCTAGGGCCAATAGCACTCCAACATGAAAGGACTAAAAATTTGATTTCGGAATTACACATAATATCTGAAGAGAGAGGGATACCTGCTGATGGTATCTTATAACCTATGAAGATAAAAAAATAAATAAAAAAATTAGAGAAACGAGTAACTACGAAAGGGTTACTAAAATATTAAGTTAGATTCAAATTTAAATATTGAAGAAAGAAGATCAATGGAAGACATCTTCAAGTCATTTCACTATTTGTTTCATTTGGCGATGAATTGTCTTTCACAACAATAAAACACATGATACCTGTAAATACAGACCAGGGACCAATGAATCAAAGACAGTACAGGTTGCCAGAAGTGCATAAGGAGGAGATTTATAGACAGGTAAATAACATGTTGGAAGATAAAATAATGTCCTCATTCCTTCCCATGGAATTCCCCAATAATATTAATTTCAAAGAAGGCATGAAGCGATGGAAAAAAGAAATGGAGGCTAGTTTTGATTTCAGAAAATTGAACGATGACACCATTAAGCATGTTTTTCCAATTCCACGCATCGATGAAATATTGGATAAGTTAGGTCATAGTAGATATTTCAATACATTTGATCTGGCTAGTGGGTATCATCAAGTGCTAAAGGAAAAATCAGACAAGGAAAAAACAGCTTTTATAATGTCTTCTGGGTCAACGAGAGCACATTTTACTTTTCAAAGATTAATGAATCACGTATTGAATGAACTCCAGGTCTATTCCCTATTCCCGTTTTGTATATTTGGATGGCATTGTTGTCTAAGGTCGGAATTTGGCACAACATAAATCGCGTTTACGAAAAGTGTTTGAACTGTTACGCAAACATAACTTAAAACTAAACACGAGAAGTCAGTTTCTACGAAGAGAGATAATTTACCTAGGTCATTAATGCACTGAGGAAGGGGCATTAATGACATCTGCTACCGACGATGAATACGTGGACCCAATGTACGCAGAAATTGAAAAGCTTTTACGCTCTATACCAAACAAGGAACCACTTGTCATCGGAGACTTTATTGCCAAGGTGGAGAGAGTAGATATTATTAATTTAAGCGGCATATTAGGAAAATATAGGCTTGGCGAATAAAACAACAGGGGAGAAAGGCTAATCCAATTTGACTTAGATAACAGTTTACCTACCTTATAATGAATACAATGTATCGTCATCACTCAAGAAGACTTTACACACGGATAAGTCTGAGCAAAGAATAGCGAAATCAGATAGACTACATGCTTATTCGAAAAAGATGGACACCATCTGTGGAGAATGTGAAGGCTTAACCAGGCGCAGATTATGACACAGATCACAAGCTTTTAGTATGTACTCTGAATATTAAATTTCATGCAGTAAAATGAAACAAAAATAACACCACTATTGAAATTTGTTCCAACAGAAACTGTGTGACACAATTGCCAGCTCTGTGCGTATAAGTAGCGAAATCAAGTGCAAGGAGTAGAAAAATACCGGAGAAATATTGGATGATCGAAGAAACGCTGAAACTCGTTGAAGATCGCAGACGAATCAGGAGTAACAATGGTGAAGGTTACACCGATACAATTAGCGCTCTCAACCGATCTATTAAAAGAGCTTGTGTCTCTGATAAAAATGATTTCTTGAAGGAAATATGCTGTAATTCGGAGGAACATACGAATAAACATGAATCACATGAGCCCAAATAATCACAGATGCCCAAGGAATTCAGAGAACGGATCCAGAAAACATTGCAGAAGTATGGGGCAATATTACATCAATCTCTTCAAAAACGACAACTACTCAACTAGCTTTACTGCAGATATTTCATCTGAGGATGAACCTCCGATTTTGCTATCAGAAACTCAAACTCTTAAAGAACATAAAAGCGCTTGGCTCAGATGGTATGACGGCAGAAACAATTAAAGAAATGGGTGAAATTGGCTTGGGGGTGATTTGGAAGATGTGCAACGTAATTTGGCTAACAAAGACATGGCCAAAAGACTGGTGTCAATCTGTACTTCTTCCCATCTTCTAAAAAGGATCCCCCACGTCTGCACAAACTATAGGACTATCACCCTCATCTCTCATGCAAGCAAAGTGCTCCTACATGTAACACATGAGAGACCTAAACCCTACTTGTTAGCACAAATAGCAGAAAAATAAAGCGGTTTTGTTCGCGGAAAGGGCACTAGAGAGTAAATCCTTAACGTACGACAAATAATAGAGGGAATTTATTGTTACTATTTACCTCTATTTTGTGGGATAAACTGTGGATAATATTGAAGGATAAAGAACCTTTATGAAAACAATGAAGCGAAAGTAAAAGGGAACCAAATAACATCAAATGAGTTCAAAACAGAGGCTGGCACTAGACAAGGCTGTATTCTTTCGCCAATGTTGTTTAATATATATGCAGAGTATAGTAGTAGTAGTATTAGTAGTAGTAGTAGTAGTAGTAGTAGTAGTAGTAGTAGTAGTGGTAGTAGTAGTATCTTTTATTTCAAAAAATTCATTTTTTCTTAACGACTAGTATTATACAATCTTAAGTCTCTAGTATTCAAAATAGCGTTTTAGCTGATACAAATAAAATTATAAGCATTTTAAATCTATGTATAAATATAGTTTAGAATTCAAATATGTATAGAGATATAATATAGGTGAAATAAAAGGACGAGTGAGTAAAAAAATAATTAATAGGCATAGCTTATAGCCGTCTGCTAATAATCAGTGGATTATGCAGGCAGTAGATCCTTTGAATACTACATTCAGCTGCCCCACTCTTCATGAGATACTGCATCGTTCTTCTCTAGCCCTACTTGTCAAAACACTCTAGATCATCTCTGTCATTATCTTTTCTCTAAAGCTAAGTGATTCTTTCAAATAGGATGGAAGCACTCTCCAGTTTTTGCCGTTCAGCACGTCTACATATTCACCTTCTGTCATTATAGCTTTACACCACTCTTGTTCACGTAGTATAGGGCACACTGCCATGAAATGAAATAAATCTTCTCTGGTGTTCATGTTGCACATTGTACACCAGTCGTACTCAGTTGGTCTATGTGGCACATAATATAGCCTGATTACTTCGGTTCTTACTCTGAAATAGTTAAGTTCGCTTAGGATATGCTTTAGCAGCTGATATATATTTCTAGTTTTTCTCTGCCGAGCCAGCCACTCTAACCTCTCTGTACGGGTTGCATCTAACTTTCTGACTACATTGCCTTGAATATGTATCAACGTTTTTATGCTTTCCAGCGTAGTCTCTGGCCAATTGTACCCATTTCGACGATTTTTAAAAATAATTCAAATAAAAAAAATATTTACATAAGGCTACATTATGAAATTTGAAGAAGTTACAATATTACTTTTAGACTAAAGTTACAAAATTCGATTTTAACATTATTATAACCAAAAGAAAAGTAATGAAATTACATTTCTTTTAATATATATTGTCACGTGTATCGATAGTTGGTTACTCATCACTATTGTGACTGACACTATTGGCAGCATCGAAACGAATGTCAACAAAAAGAAATAAGCGATAACCAGAACAAGCCAACGAGAAAGGAAGAGAAGAATCTCGATAAAGGAAGATTCTGGGGTGTTGCCAACAGAGTATGAATAGAGCCAGTGTTGAGAAGTGAGAATCAATTTGATCCCGAACGTGATTGCAGAAACATTGATACAGAGGCAAAAGTTGCAAATACATTTAAGTGTTATTGTAAATAGTTGATTATAAGCAGAGATGATTGTACATAGATATTATTAAATAAGTTGTTGCTGTATATAGTTGTATAAAATAAGTGTTGCAGTCATTAGTAACAGAATCCAGTGATCGAACAAGGTAATTCAAATAGAATTAAACGCTCACAAAATAAAAACGTAGGTTAGGTTAGGTTATGCGACCGCCCCCCAAAGGGGGTCGCACTTACGCCAAATAATTGGCCCATTATGTCATCATGCATCGTTGTGCTTACCATCCTATCTCCTCTGTTAAGCGGAACCATTGGGATTTCCTAATGAATAGAGCAATGTCCCTGACATCCATGGGTGCAAGCTCAGTGGTATCTGTAAAAAAAGGCACTCCCTAGTAGAGTGTGCCTTCTGCGTGCCAAGGCGGGGCATCTACAGAGGAAGTGGTGAACACTTTCCTCCTCTTCCTCGTCCTGGCAACTGCGACAAAAATCGTTGGCCGGTAAGCCGAGCCTTGCAGCATGCCTACCCACAAGCCAGTGGCCCGTGAGTACGGCGACTACATTACTGATGGTTTTCCGGCCCATTGATAACAGTGAACGGGTTCGTCTATTGTCAAGGATTGGCCAGATTTTCCTAGTGGTAGCACAAGAGCTCTCATCCCGCCATCTTCTGTTGGCTATGGTGAGATAATGTTGTCTGATCTGTGCACAATTGTACCGATTGAACTCCAGTTTCGTTGACAATACCCCTCTTCCATTCTTCCCTTGAGGGTATATGGGTTGAGAACCTATTGTCAAAGCATGGTATGGGGATGGTATAGTCGATGTCATTCGGAATCGTAGTTCACTCCCCCAGGATCCTTGAATGCCCGTATCCTGGTTGAGCTTAGCGTGAAGCTATGTTTAGCCTAATTGCTGATATCAGAGCTCTCTGCCTGCCAAATAAATCTACGGGGAGTAGATGCAGTAGCGAGTAGAGCGCTTTTGACGGGGTGGTTCTTAGAGCGCCTCTTGTCAACACCGCAGACGTCCTTTGAACCTTATCTATTTGTCGTCTGTGTACCTCCTTGTTTAAGAATTCCCACCAGACTATCACACCGTAAAAAAGAATGGGTCTCACGACCGCAAAGTATAGCCATGATACGATTGTAGGACTCATCCCCCATCTTTTACCTATGGCTTTCTTACAGGAATAGGGTGCTGAAGTTGCTTTACGAACCCTTTCCATCGTGTTTGGTTTCCAACTTAGTTTCCTATCTAAAGTTATACACAAGTATTTCGCCTGTTCAGTTAGCTTTAGACTAGTTCTCCCAATTCTAGGTAAGGTAGAAATAGGTATTTTATGCTTTCTAGCAAAGAGGACTAGCTCAGTTTTGGCAGGGTTGATGGCCAGACCAGAGTTTGAAGCCCATTTGGACAGGATTGATAAGGCCTGGTTCATCACTTCGGTGAGTGTATTTAAATATTTTCCCGATGCCACAAGTGCCACGTCATCTGCATAAGCCACCGCTTTGCATCCCGTGGACTGTAAAGATATGAGAACTTCATTGATGGTTAAGTTCCATAAAAGAGGCGAGAGCACACCCTCTTGAGGGGTGCCCTTAATCGCAAATCTGCTAATGCATGAGGTACCCAATTTTGAGTTTATCACTCTTTGCTTTAGCAACAGACTAATGAATCTAATAATAGGTTCATCTACCTTAAGCATAGCAAGAGAGTTTTCGACTGCTTCTGGGTTTATGTTATTGAAGGCCCCTTCAATATCTAGAAAGGTGACCAAGCTATATTCTTTGCAGTGCAAAGATGTTTCGATCTTCTACACAAGTGAGTGAAGGGCTGTCTCAACGGACTTGCCTTTGTTATATGGGTGTTGCAATGAAGAGATATACATACTTAGTATCTATAGAGTCCCTTAAGTACACATCAGGTAGTCTTTCAAGGGTTTTTAATAAGAAGGATGATAGACTTATAGGTCTGAAATCACTTGGCTTGGAGTGGGACATTTTTCCGCCTTTAGGGATAAACACCACGTTAACTTGTAGCCATGTCCTGGGGACATAGCATAGCCTTAGGCATCCAGAGAAGATTACCTCCAACCAAGGTGTTAGAAGGTCCGCACACTTCTGCATGTCCGCAGGTATCATACCATCAGGTCCTGGTGACTTGAATGGTTTAAAATTATTAATCGCCCAATTAATCTTTGTTTACTGATTATTTTGTGCGGGACGTCGTAGATAATTCTACTAGGATTAACATTGGGAGTTCGGCCAGGGCTGTCCTCCAAACAGCCTGGAAAGTGGGTCTCAATTAGTACCCGAAGAGTTTCTAGACTTGAAGTGGTCCAATCACCATCCCCCTTCATAATGCAGCTGGGTGTAACTGGATTCGTTGCGAGAATCTTTCGTAGACGGCTTGCCTCTGAAATTTCTTCTATGTTACTGCAAAGTCATTCCATGATGATCTTTTTGCTCTCCTAATCGCCTTTTTAAACACTCGTAGGCTCTCCTTATAGGGTTGCCATTGATGAGTGATTTTGGCTCGGTTGAATTGCTGTCGATACTCCTTCCTTAGAGTGATGATCTCTACAGACCACCACGGAGGTCCTTCTTTTTTGGAGTCCTTCTGATTGGACAGGACGCTACAGTAGCTTTCCTGCAAGCTTCTGTAATTTGATCAACAGCGGCCTCAAGGTGCTCCTCATTTTGCAGGCTTGAGGGCGCCTGAGTGAGAGATTTATTCAGGGTGGCCCTATACTTGTCCCAATTTGTGCGTTTCCTATTTGAAAATGGTATCTGCTTTTGTGGCCTTATATCAAGGCGGAAGCTAATATACCTATGATCCGAGAAAGAGTGTTCTTTGTCAACCCTCCATTCCCTAACTAGACAGTCCGAAGAGTCATTTGTAAGGGTTATATCTAAAACCTCCTCCCTGTTGCAGGTAATAAAGGTCGGTTCTGTACCCATATTTGCGAGAGTCAAGTTAGAACTAATAAAATATTCAAAAAGTGACTCACCTCGTTCGTTGTTATCTGAGCTGCCCCAGATATAATGGTGTGCGTTGGCATCGGCTCCCATCACCAGATTCGCCTCACATTTCTCCGCCTCCCGAACTGCCTTCCTTATTATAGGGTGAGGTGGGGGCTCAGTGTGGTCGTGAGCCATGTACGCAGACATCAGCCAATATATATGGGATTGATGATCTAGCGCAATGGTCACAGTATCCTTGTCGCTGTAATCAGAGAGTAGGAATGCTTTGTAGCATTTCTTCACTAAAATACATGATCGAGGCTTATCTGCGTTTTGAGCATAGTAGAGTCCATAATTTGCGGAGCTTAGTCCGCGCACCTTATCATCCAGGACCCACGGTTCCTGAATTAGAAAGATATCCTCCGCTTTATCGCTTAGCCGGAGAGCAGCGTTAGCTGCTTTACAGTGGTGCAAATTAATCTGAACCACCCTAAACATCATCCTTTGCAGAGTTTGATATAGACGCCTCGGTCACCGTCGTTTCGGTGTCCTCGACGTCACAGCTTAATAATTCGTCCTCATCCGCTGTGCTAACTTCCACATCTCGGAAGAGGTCGCCAACTATCTCAGACGTTGACAGCGTATCGCTGTCCCCGTCACACGACATGTCCTCAATCGGGGCCGAACTTACTTTCGTATCCCCTGGTTTTGGATCTACTTTTCCTGCGTATTTTTCATAGACTTTCAGTGTGATTTGGGAGAAGCCATAGCTTATCACCCCCTTCTGTTTAGCGAGAGGTGCCAAGGATTGCTCATTTAAGATCACAACGACCTGTCTTGAGCTCTCCTTGGCCTCTCCCACCTTCACAACCCTCCAATCATGTGTGGGAAGGGATGGATTTGCGAGCCGCATATGATCCAAGATTTCCTTAGGATCTGACGGCTCTGCTTGGGACGAGTCCCTGTGGTGTCCGATTTGGACGTGGGCCTACCCCCCAGGGGAGGCCTTTTGGGGTTTTCGGAATAGTCCGAGGCAATTTTTGTTTTGTTTTCCATATTTCATATACGACCGCTTACCCGACGTATCAGGCATCGCGGTCTAATCATTTAGGAGGGATTTGGAGGTCGGCCGGAGCAGAGTCCTATACTACGGAAAGTCCACAGTTACTCCCTGAGGCGGACAGGTATCAGAGAGGCTCCGTTAAAATACAGCCAGCAAAGTCCCCCGGCTGCAAACTAACCAGTGGGCACGGAAACGCCTAAGACCCTGGATTGGGGGAAGGATTTTACCGACTCCCAGGTCTAGATCCGTAGTGTTCTGTTGATTGGCAGGGTCACCTCAAGCAGGATGTGACAGAGTCACGCACTGTAAAGATGGTGAAAATTGACCAACTAAAAGTGGACCAACTTATAAAGCTGTTGGTAGAGATGAATCTATCGTCATCAGGTGCAAAGGCGGAACTGCTGGTGAGGTTGAGGCAAGCTATGGAGGCTAAGGGAATTAATGTAGAAGAACATGAGTTCTTTGAGGAAACCGATATACAAGCAGTTGTGCACGCTGAGGAAGAGAGCAAAATAGATTCGAGTGGTCAACTCATGGAATTCATGAAAACCATGATGCAACAGCAGCAACAACAGCTACAAGAAAATGCGTCTCGCATTGACTCCAAGTTTCAAGAACATTCGGATGAATTGCGTATGGAAATTCAAGAAGTTTCGGCTCCACAAGAACACGTCATCGAAAATCTACAAAAAGGAATTATGCTTAGATTTCAGGAAATTTCCGGAACTATTAATGAAAAAGTCATGGATCTGAAGGAACATGTAGATGACTTGGAAGATAAGTTCGAGAAATTACAGCACGAACTCAATCAACTAAAAATAAATGGACCAG
Source organism: Megamerina dolium (assembly GCA_963854835.1). NCBI lineage: Eukaryota > Metazoa > Arthropoda > Insecta > Diptera > Megamerinidae > Megamerina > Megamerina dolium. The sequence goes on from OY978530.1 coordinate 12,571,762, forward strand.
CCACATCAGTGATTCGAGATTCAAGCACAATCAAACTAAAGCCACCAACATTTGACGGAAGCACGCCATTCAACATCTTCAAGCTTCAATTCGAGACAACAGCTTCGAAGAATCAATGGGATGACAGCGACAAGACTGCTGCTTTAATAGTCGCATTAAAAGGTAATGCTTCCGAGGTGTTACAGATGGTTCCAGAGAAAGATCGTGGTAGCTATCAGTCACTGATGAATACACTCCAGCGGAAATATGGAAATGAATACAAGAGTCAGTTACATCGAGTGGAGTTAAGATCGCGAGTGCAACGGAGTAATGAGAGCTTGCATGAATTCGCTTCTGACATTGAGCGCTTATGTCATCTTGCATTCTCTGGTAATTCGGAAGAGTTCGTCGAAAAAATCAAAATAGAGGCTTTCATAGATGGCATAGTCATGTCACCAAGGAATACTTATGCCGAAACAGTCAGTAGTGCCTTGACGTTTGAAGCCGCCAGTTTGATGTGTCGACCAATACCACGGGTACGCCAACTAGAAACAGAAACAGCAGATCTGGTTGAAGCAGTGCGTCAGGCAGTAAAATCAGTAGTTCAGCCTGAAGCAAGAGCAGGTCGACGCGAAAACAAATTTAATGGTAAGTGCTTCATTTGCGACAAACGAGGGCATATAGCGCGTGATTGCAATCAATCGAGTATGAAGCCTAAAGAAAGAACAGGGAATCAACACAAAAATAAATTTGCCGGTAAGTGCTTCAAATGCGATCAAAGAGGACACATGGCGCGTAATTGTCGTCATCGTGGTAAGACTGATACTCCATATCATCGTACTTGCACCGTAGATAGCAAACATTGCTCTCGGGTAGGAAGCCAGAATCACATTGTTAACCTACGACTTACGAATGTATTATCGGAAGAGTCATGGACCACCGAACGAGTTCAAGAAGATCAACGGAACGACCCAGATCTCTCAAAGATCATGAAATACAAGGAGCAGGGCATACGTCCAGATTGGCAAGAGATGGCTAATGAGAGTCCAATAGCAAAGGCATATTGGGCGCAGTGGCAAAGCTTGCACTTACGAGACGGATGTTTATTCAGAGCATGGGAAAGTGAAGATGGAAAAATCACTAATTATCTTCTAGTGGTACCCAAGGCAAGAATAAATGAAGTGATAGCTGAGTATCACAATGCCTCCAGTGGGGGGCATTTGGGAATCACCAAAACCGTCGAGAAAATAAAGAAACGATTTTATTGGGTTGGATGTCATGACCATGTCGCTGATTGGATTCGGAAGTGTAAGCAATGTGCAATGGCCAAAGGTCCCACTAAGAAAAGTCGAGGTAAGATGCACCAATACACCGTGGGTGCTCCATTTGAGCGAATTGCTATGGACATAGCTGGGCCATTTCCAATAAGCAACGCAGGAAACAAGTATGTTCTGGTGGTTATAGATTACTTCAGTAAATGGCCTGAAGTATACCCCATTCCAAATCAGGAAGCTAGTACAGTTGCGGATGTATTCGTCAACCAATGGGTTACTCGTTTTGGTGTACCGATGGAGTTACACTCAGACCAAGGTCGACATTTCGAATCAGTTGTATTCCAAGAGATATGCCGTATGCTGGGTATATACAAAACTCGTACAACACCTTTGCATCCACAATCTGATGGCATGGTAGAACGATTTAACCGTACCTTGGAGGAATATTTGAGAAAAGTCGTAGATAAATACCAAAGAGAATGGGATGTACATATACCAATGTTTCTCATGGCATATAGATGCGCACAACATGATACGACGGCTACTACACCGGCAATGGCAATTTTTGGAAACGATTTAAGACTGCCAGCTGATTTAAAATTTGGAGTCGTAACACCAACGAGATCAACCGAAGGTAATTATACTAACGAAAAGCGGGAACAGTTGGATGAAGTACATCGGTTCATCAGAGAGCGGTCGCAGATGATAAGCGATAAGATGAAGGCCAGGTATGACTTGAAAGCAAATTCAAAAGGGTTCTATGAAGGAGAGCTTGTAATGCTTCATAATCCACAAATAAAGAAAGGCCTGTCCCCTAAACTACAAACTCATTGGGAAGGACCATATGAGATTATAGCAAAGACAAATGACGTAGTGTATCGTATTCAACGTGCCTGGAATAAAAGAGCAAAGTTTAAAGTAGTGCACTTGGAGCGACTTGCACCATATCGGGGGGAATTACAAAAACTTGTTCGGGACGAACAAGGTTAAGAGGAGGGCAGTGTAACGAGTATCGATAGTTGGTTACTCATCACTTTTGTGACTGACACTATTGGCAGCATCGAAAAGAATGTGAACAAAAAGATATAAGCGATAACCAGAACAAGCCAACGAGAAAGGAAGAGAAGAATCTCGATAAAAGAAGATTCTGTGGTGTTGCCAACAGAGTATAAATAGAGCCAGTGTTGAAAAGTGAGAATCAATTTGATCCCGAACGTGGTTGCAGAAACATTGATACAGAGGCAAAAGTTGCAAATACATTTAAGTGTTATTGTAAATAGTTGATTATAAGCAGAGATGATTGTACATAGAGATTATTAAATAAGTTGTTGCTGTATATAGTTGTATAAAATAAGTGTTGCAGTCATTATTAACAGAATCCAGTGATCGAACAAGGTAATTCAAATAGAATTAAACGCTCACAAAATAAAAACGTAACAATATTTAAAATTAAAAATTTTTTACAAATTTTTAATAAACATTAACTTTATTAAATTTGCTGCAGCTACGGTTACCTTTAGGAATTGCATTTTTCTAGTATCTTCGCTATTTAAATAATTTGTTTAAAAAGGTTGTTGTTATGGATGCAACCATTTATATCCAATCTGGAAAATATAAGAAATAAATCAGTTCTACAATGAAATATACAGTGGCTCCCAGCTTATTTCGTACAGTGACAGTTTAAAAATTGCTGCAGTCGTAATTCCTAATATTGCAAAAATTTGAACAAAATATAAATGCCATTTTTGAAAGGAAGGTTTGTTTTTTATTTTCCAATATTTACTTTTTCAAAATTTTAGTGTTTGACACTATAAAAAAATAAAATAAGAATAAAATAGGAAAATTCATGTCACAGCTTATTTCGTACAGTCTCTTTAAGTTCAAACTAAAAACAAAGTAAGTTGATTTTAATATTTAGTATGACATCCCTTAGCGTTAATGATAGCCTGGAGTCTATTTGGCATTGAATCCACCAATTTTTGAGTGATGTCTGGTGTGATTTTTTTCCATTCCTCCATCAGTACCTTCTTTAGGTCTTGCTTATTAGAAATCTTGTGTGTTCTTATTTTATTGTCCAAAATAGACCAAAGATTTTCAATCACATTCATGTCAGGTGACTGTGGTGGTGGAGACATCAAGTGTGGGCAGTTCCAAATAAGCCAAGATTGCACAATTCCAGATTTATGTTTTGGGTCATTATCTTGGTAGTACCGAAATTCTTCCCGCAAATCCAGTTTGTCTGCACTTTGAAGTAAATTGTTTTTCAGAATCTCGAGGTACTTCATTTTGTCCATTGTTTCCTCAATAAAAACCAATTCACCTACTCCGGCTGCTGACATACAGGCCCAAACCATCACGCTACCGCCACCATGCTTCACTGTGGGCTTAAGGTTCTCCTTGTTTAGCTCGGTATTCGCTTTACGCCAAACATATGACATTCCGTCCGAGCCAAAAATATTAAACTTAGACTCATCCGCGAAAATAACGGTATTCCAGAACGCAGGAGTATTAATAATATGCTCTTTGGCGAAGTCAAGTCGGCGTTGTATATTCATTTTCGAAATGAATGGTTTCTTTCGGGCTACTCGACCGTTCAAGTCATGATTGCGCAGCACACGTCGGACAGTTTCAGCACTGGATGATTTTCCTATTTCACGCTGAACCTCTGCAGCCAACTTCGGAGCGGATAACTTTGGATTTTTCTTAATTTTTCGTACAATTAACGCTCGTCTGAAGCGTTGAAAATCTTATTAGGTGCTTCTCTGCCCTTGTTCTCCAACCGATTTTCGCGAACGAAGCGTTGAATGATGTATTGGACAGTTGAGGCACTTAAATTTGTCATTTCAGCAATTTTTCGCACACTCTGACCTTTCCTAAAATGGTTAATTACCAGTTTACGCTGTTCCATCGTTGTACGACGACCCATAACACTAAATGTTTAATTTACAGCACTTTAACTATTTAAAATAAGAATAATAAAAATTGTTATAATAGTTAAAAAGGTCCAAAAACTCATACAATTCAAAAAAACTTTGTAACTGCGCGGCAGAATGAAACTTACTTACATTGAAGTTTGTGTACGAAATAAGATGTGAGCTGAAAATCAGCTGATCAATAGTTTTTCTCTCTTGCATGACAAAAAGAACAATTTTTGGGGTTCCCCGTTTTCTTATTAGGTTTACTAAACACATACACAGACATCTACATTCAAAACTTATCGATAAGTTTTTTAGTTTCGATGTTACAGCCATGTACATAAAAATATATACACTGTACGAAATAAGCTGTGAGCCACTGTATGTTTTAAGTAATTGATAGTATTAGTATAAAAAATTGGTTGATTTAGACGTAATTAAGCGTATATTGGTACTCACGACATATATGAGGGAGTTTTACGTCGGTGAACTTTCAACGTCAGTTGCACCTTGGTGGCAATGTTGTTGCAATTGGCGGTTGATGATAATGTGACTACGTGTGTGTGGATGTTGCTGCTTTATAAACAATAAGAAGATCGCAAATTTCAAAAACGTTATAATATTTACGCATTTTATATTTTTTCACCACACTTATATACAATATAATAATTTAATAGAATTAATATGGAAATCAATAAAAGCATTTATGAATTATTAATAAGCTAGAGATTAGGGTTTATTTCTTGTGCCCATAATACTATGTTGAATATGCAAGTTAATGAACACTGTAATTTTATAATGTTGACACCAGACCTGTAAAAGAATGGAATCATTACGGAATTCACTCACCCTTAATTCATTTAAAAGCTGCATCAACGAGACTTCACTCTTTTGCTTCGTATTCGTTAAAGAATGACAGACGAACCATTCATCATTCTCAAAAGCTTAAAATTATCACACTTTCCCATTCAGTAAAGAGTGGGACTTCAAAAATATCAATCCCATTTTTGCTAGGCTTAAAAATATGATGAATTCATTCAATATTATAATTCTTTTGAACTTTGAAATACTGGAAATATGTTATTATTTACTACCAGCATAGCTGCTTTGGAACAAAACCCATAGTGTTATTATGGAGGTAGAGCAACTACAAAAAAATCCTATTGGCTGCGCGATATAATGTCAGAAAATGGTTTCTTATAGTGTCAAGATAGTGTGTTTCTTGTTTCCTTTTCAACTTCTTCTTCTTCTTTTACCATGTGTTTTTTGTTGTTTTATTTACTTTTTCTCTTTCATTCATGAGAACTCTCCCCAATGGCTCTACCTTGTGTTATTATACCATGACAAAACCAATCAGCTGTTATTATTCACATAAATAAACGAATTGTAGTTTATAAATTATTGGTTTTGAAATGTTTATAAGGTTGGTTGTTTGAGGTATTTAATTGGTTTGTTGCGTTGTTGCGGTTCTCACAATCAATTAAATTTTCAGTTTCTTTTGAACACATTCTTAATTTATCATTATACGTAAATATGCGTATATATATATGTAATATTCTTGAAGGAGGTCCAGGTACAAACATGCTAGTCGTTATTGCTCAATTTATTAAAAAGATTACGAAAAAACAAACAAACAAATTTTATTACGAAATAAAACTTCTATAATTTTTTGCATTTAATACTTTCTTTATATTTAATATAAGCCAATGACAACCCAGAAATGAAAGATCCAACAACCATACAGATATTTTGTAAACAACAAAACGCGAAGAAGAAGAAAGGCTATCAGCTTGCTACTGAATGGATATCGCCACTCCCATTCTTTTTAGGCTGCAGCCATCTGCTGCTGCATTCATCAAAATTTCAATTCTGTGTAAATTCTTTAGGTTTTTCAATTCATGAATTGAAAACTATAGGACTTGTTCATTTTTATCAGCCTAAAGACTTCACATACTGAATGCTAGAAAAAAAAGGATTTCAGCTTTTCAAAATTTAAATAAAAGAATTAAAAGTGAAATTGACTTACACTTTTACAACTCTGGTTGACACATACAACACAACATTCCAGACCATAAATTTGTCAATTATGCTGACACCATATTCTCGGCACTGCAACAAAGACTACACTTCATTACAATTAATTTTTGGCGGATTTATGATGTGGTTCGATTCATAATTTTGACTGCAGTGAACCTGCTTACTGAAGCGCTTACCACCAGTTGCATTTTAACACAAAAGTTAAATATATTTAAAGCACTACAATGCATGCAAGGTTAACAGATTATAACTAAATTATGTTCCATTTCAGTAAGAAACACTGCACTTTCACTTTTCTTTTTTTTTAACTTTCATATTCAACATAGATAGATGCAATATAACAAAATCAAAATAAATTGCAAACAATTTACTTACTTCAGCTATTGGCTATATCCATAATTAACAATTGTATGGCTTGTATGGCATATGACGAATATGCTTGCTTTGTCTTTTTACATTAAATAAAATCATATAAAATTTTTGCCAACTTACCAATTTGAACGCTTTAATGTAAAATTTTCAGAAATTTAATGACAGTTCAACATTTGTTCAGTCATTGTCAACATTATTTACCCTCTGGTTGACCACAAGATTTTGAATGTATATTTTTTAATTTTTGAAAGCAAAACAAGGTCCTTTAAACAAATTTTTGATCATTTTAATTATAGTAACAATTAACTAAAGATTTATAAGTTAGTGCAATCACGATGAAATTAATACTAATCGAAAAGAAAAAATACACAAATGCATTTTAAAGTTTGACTCTCATACATAACCAAGGGGTTAATGTGTGAAAAAATTTTCGAATTTATCACATTTGCAGATTTCATAAAGCAAGAATGAAAGCTCAAACTATTTTGTCAATTAATGTCATGTTGTTTCATTCGCACTCATTATATAAAAAAAGAAAGCAATAAAAAATATCCCATAAATATGCATTAGTATTTGTATTCAGAGAAAAAAATTTAAGATTGTATGGAATTTTATGAGAAGTGGTTACTTGTATTCTATAATTTATTTCTACAATATTTTGTTGAAATTATAATATTAATATTTTTAAATAACAATAATCTAGTTATTATCTAGTATTATTATTATTATTATTATATTACTAATTTCTAATATTTGAATTCCTCTTTCATGAATTTGTTAACTATCTTAGTATGTAATAAGTTGAACCGTTAGATCAGTAATGTTATTTCTATTTCTCTTTATGCTTTGTACTTATGAAATTGCAAATTAAATTTAATATAATAAATCAGTACTATTGATGGCAACGAAATGGATCACATCGATTCGTACTTAATTAAAATTCATTTAATTAAATTATAGAACCATTGGCTATTTTGCTATTTGTCCTATTTCTACAATAAAATTATTTTTACCATTGGTTGACATCGAGTGACTGTCATTGTCGTCGAACATTTCACGGAAAATACATTGGACGTGACGTTCAAAAAGTACATTTGGAACGGTAAAATTTTGCGGCATTGTACTAGACAATACCGCTACGACCTAAGAAGGTTACCATTCGCATAAAAGATCCAACAAAATCGCTGCTTAAAAACAGTTAAGCGTAACCTAATACTGATCTTAACAGTGCTGTATTTAACATATCTATACATATTAATACATATTATGAGTTGCGCTGCTCTTAACATTATTTTCGCTACTTTCATTTCTTTGGGTTTCTGCGCTCATCTTTACAAAGCACTGTAATTACATTTTCACTTCCACGTTTTCACTGCATTTTCCAGCTTCTTTGATACTGCGCTGCACTATCTCTTTCTCTTCGACAACCGCTATCGTTTTTATTCTCGATTTCTTGCTGCATAGTGCTGTTAATTTATCATCATATCGTAGCGCTACGGTTAATCATTTGTCTTTTTGGGTTTGGTACATTTTGCGAATAACATTTTACGATGAGCTTAGAAGAGCTAAAACAACAGCGCGCTAATACTAAATAGTATTATGTGCATAAAAAATATAATAGATACCATTGCGTGAAGGGAAAAGAAAGCAATTTCAGTAGCAGAGCTTAAATGTCGTTTAAGGATCGTTGAGTCATATTTTAAACTAATCCTCAGCATTCAAATACATATTGAGAATCTAGATAGTGAGGACAATGCTCCCGCTGATTTGTAAGAACTCTACGTCACGACAAAATTGGCTATAGAATCGCAACTAAATGCGGAACGGAACGGAACGGAAAGTTCCCAAAAGTAAATCAATATGTTTTGGCAAATCAGGCTCGGTGACAATTTGCCCGTTTTCCAGAAAACGCTCATGGGTTGGGTTGTGTCAGGTCGATATCAAAGGCCTCCCAGAGCGCAAACATCGACATGTTTGTTGGCATGCGATGAATCATTGGATGACAAAATAGAACGTTTGTGGAAAATCGAAGAATTTTGTAATACTGTGGATATGTGGACTCGTCAGCAACTCTTTTTCTTGACAGAGCGTGGTGGCGTATTATAAATGCACATTTTTCGATGCGGTGCGCCATGTTGTTCGATCTTGCATAGTGTGTATAGTCTCATTCATCGTTGTAGTTGATCGACCTATCTTGTAACTGACCTTCCTCGTCTTCTATTTCCGCTTACTTTGCCCTCCACAACCATTTGCTCCAAGGGATCATATCTCCTAGCCACATGTCCAAAATACGTCAGATATGCATTGGAGATTATTCAAGTACAGAGAGGTTCATCCGATGAGCAGTCCATGGAATTCTTAGTACCCTTCTGTACACCTATAGTTCAAAGGCTTCAATTTTTTGCCTGTCTACTTGTTTGATGGACCATGTTTCACCTGCATAGGTAGCTATTGCAAATATCAAGGCATTTACAAGTCGAAGCTTCGTGGTTTTTGTAATTGTTCTATCCATCCATATTTTTGTAAGTTTTGATGTTGCGGCCAATGCCATTGCTAATCGGCGTTTAATTTCTTCGGAACTACCTCCTGTTCCTCGTAGCCTGCAATCGTTGTTAAATTGGATTGATTATTTTCCTGTCTATCGACTATCATGATTTTTGCCCATCAGAATGTCAATATCTTCTTCCGTCCGCATACAGCAGGTTATGTATTTTCCTCTCTCCAGCAGATATGCCGCCTTCCCAATTTTCACGCAAAATTAGTTCAACTCGGTACTACCCCATACTATAGTAGAAGGGCTGAACCAATAAATTAGTTTTGATGAAGTGGTAGCGACAATTAATCGTAGCAAAAATAACACCTGGGCATCTGGGGAAGACATAATTCCTGCAGAATTTTTAGTAAAAGTCTCAAGTGAGTTCATAAGATACTTAACGGCATCGTATAATTATATATTCTGCACCGATAATATACCGCCAGGATTTCGTAAAAATATAATATATAAACTAGCAAAAAAAGGCGACCGACCGGACTCTGCAAACTACCGAGGAATATCATTTCTTAATGCGATTATGAAAACGTTTACATCAATAATACATGCACGATTAAGTCATTAGGTGGATAAGCACAACATCCAGAGCGAATACCAGACAGGGTTCAGAAAAGGTTACTGAACAGTAGACAGCATTTTTGTACTTACAGCTATGACAAAAGACTATATACAAAGGAAAAAGAGGATGTATTGCTTTATCATTGACTTCGAGGCGGCGTTTGACACAATAAACAGGAGAAACATTTTCCTTAAATTTAGCAACATCGGCGTATCCACAAAAATGATCAACATTATACAAAAACTATATGTGGAAAATAAAACAGCGGTTTGGGATGGACAAAGGCTATCAGACTGGTTCATCTGTAACCATGGGGTGAAACAGGTCTGTCTGCTAAGCCCACTCCTATTTGCTCTATACGTAGATGACATAATGAAGACACTTCCAGGCGGCGTTAAATTGGGAGAAGAAAGAATAAAAATAAAGATGTATGCAGACGACATGACCGCTCTAGTTGAAGATCCAGAAACACTGCAGAATGTAATAGATGCGACGCATTGATACTGCTTAATATGGGGGCTACAAATAAACTGTCAGAAGTCAAAAATAATGGTGTTCAGGCAAAGCAAGGACCGCATGGCGAACGAACTTATATGGATGCTAAACGGTCACGAATTAAAATATTTGGGTGTGATGGCTGCCGCAAGCTTCAACAAACACATACGTCTCAAGCTCAGTGATGCGAAAACAGTGACCCACAGTACCTAGAAATCAGTAATAAACAAGAAAAACGTGGAACACGGCACGAAATTTGAATTTTTCTTAGCAACAGCCAGAGCAATCATATGTTATGCAGTTATGAGGTATGGGGATATCTGCATTTTGAGGAGGTGGAACAAAAAAAAATTTCTATCTGCCAACTAATACCCCGACGTATGCTATACACCTGGAAACTGGCCTACCTCCACTTTATATACACACACTGCAACTTCATTTCGATAACCTCAAAAAAGGTAATGAAAATGCGAGAACACATACTAACAAAAATTGTAGCGAAACATCTTCTCGTGAGAAAAACACAATGCTTTCAGCAATGGGTACAATTGGCCAGAGACTACGCTATTAACGCAAAAGCAAGGCCAATCGTATTCCAATATTAGGAAAATTACTGCCGATGTCCCGCAAGGCATCATTCTTGGACCAGTTTTATACTTGCTCTATACCGCTGATCTTCCAGTTCCAAGGACCAGTAAAATAGCAACCTTTGCCGATGACACTTGTACATTAACTGTGGGTGTTAACAAGCTTCAGTCGACCGTAAAACTTCAAGCATCGGTTGATGAGATAGTAAATTGGAACAAAATGTGGAGAATTAAACTTAACGAAACGGAATCGATCTATGTTAACTTTAAATACAAGAAGATTTCATACAAATCAATAAATATAGCCTCAGTCACCGTCCCATATGCGAACAACGCACAGTATCTGGGCATGACCTTAGATGCCAAGCTTAAATGGAAGGAACACATAAAAATGAAAGCTTCAGAACTGAAAATTAAACTCTAGAAACTAAACTGGCTTATCGGCTGAAAATTAACTGTAGGTACAAAACAAAATTGCAATTTACAACCAAATATTAAAACCAGTTTGGACGTACGGAATCCAATTATGCGGATGTACTGCAAACTCCAAAGTTGAAATTATCCAGTGTTTTCAAAACAAGGTGATTAGAGGCATGGTTAACGCTCCGTGGTATGTAAGAGACGACGACCTACATAGAGACCTATGCATGCGTAAAGTCGCAGATATAACAAATTTAATCGCTTCTAAGCACGCAAAAAGGCTACATCAACATATCAATACTGAAGCTTCATCCCTTTGCAATATACAGAAGAAGGCTAAAAAAACTAAACTACAGAATCTTGTGGTTAACACTTTATAACAGGATTTATAATCTGAAAAATATTACTTGTTAGTGTAGAACTAGGTGTAATAATATAAAATGTATTTATATTTTACAAACGTTTCAATAAAAAAAATATGTACATGTAACTTCATGTTCTGTTTTATAAATATATATATATATATATATATATATATATATATATATATATATATGTATGTATGTATATATAATATATATATATATATATATATATATATATATATTATATATATATATATATATATATATATATATATATATATATATATATAAGTTAACAGAATAGTAGTTAACAGTCTAACGTCCGTCTGTAAATTCTTATCAAAAGATTTAAATTTCCTTGCCCTAGTTTCAAACACACGCGCGGACTTTTTGCATCCGCTGCAATGCACGCGCAAGCATAAAGCACGTTGCATCTCAACGTGACACTTTAAAATTCCGTTCCAGAAAATCCTTTCCCACACTCTGTTGGGTAACGCACGTTACACTTCAACGTGACAAAGTTCCCACACCTGCAAGGTGCGATCACGTAACTGCATTCAGCAGACGATATTTGATCCTCGTTTTTTTATTCTTTTCTTTTTGGCTTTTTGGCAAGCTTGCGTTCCCGCGCGAATATTTTCGTATAAATAAAAGGGAAATGGTAGCTAAGTTAGTTAGTCTCTGACAGTGAGTCTTTAAAAAACTTTAAAAGTAATCTTGCCGAAAAAGTTCCACATAGCGGAAAGCAAGACATTCTCGTGAAATTTAGAATAAAGTGAAACCTGTAACTTAATCATGTAAAGAAATTTAGAATAAAGTGAAAACCTGTAACTAAAGTAAAAGTTTTAATAAAAAACATAAAAAAAATTTTGAATATTAACTAATCTTTTTTAATTGGCGCCCAACGTGGGGCACGCCGAAAATTGAAAAATAAAAAAATTTCTAAATCATCAAAAACTACACTCCTGTGAAGAATAAATCATCAAAAACTATACTCCTGTGAAGAATAAAGTTCAATCATCAAAAGCTACACTCCTGTGAAGAATAAATCATCAAAAACTATACTCCTGTGAAGAATAAAGTTCAATCATCAAAAACTACACTCCTGTGAAGAATAAATCATCAAAAACTATACTCCTGTGAAGAATAAAGTTCAATCATCAAAAACTATACTCCTGCGAAGAATAAAGTTCAATCATCAAAAATTATACTCCTGTACGAAATCTTTTAAATCAGCAATCAACAAATCGCTCATGCTTGACGACTTAGAACTGGAATTAGCAAGGATAGTTGAACCAAACGGCGTGTCTCCAGAAACCAAACATCATTAGAATTCAACCTACACTGTGGAGGAACTTGAGCAGATACTCGGAGAACCCAAATTCGAATTTGTATCTACAGGAACCAACACTACAAGCGAGGATGAGGTTAAATACTACAACATTGTAAGTCGAATTTTAAGAAAAAGAGTAATTATAACTTATGAAATTAAGGAAAAGTAAAAATAATAACAATATTTAAAAATTAAATTGTTGAGATTCTATGAGTATTGAGGAGCTGAGCATAGATCAGCTAACCGAAGAACTAAGCAGCTGGCAATTAAGATTAGGCGACAACGAACAGGACGAAACCAAACAAAACATAATGGACGCTGGCGGAGTACGAGCGCTCCTCACGACAGCAATAGAAGTAGCTACAGAACAAACAAGAAAGGACTTTCAAGTTACTGTTGATGACTTAACTAACAGACTGAGACTTTTAGAAACACCCACTCGGGTCGAACCTTATAAACCAATCACGATAATTCAAAATGTGGACTGTAGTGAGTCCCTTGACATTGTTAAATCCATTCCAGAGTTTAACGGTGATCCCTCAAGATACGTTTCGTGGCGACAAGCCGCCACAACTGCTCACAAACTTTTCGAAAAATATGAAGGCAGCTCACGTTATTATCAAGCAGTTGCTATCATGCGAAATAGAATTGTAGGTGCAGCTGACACTGTCTTGAGCTCATATAATACAGTCCTTAATTTTAAAGCGATCATCGCTCGGCTAGATTTCTCTTATGGAGATAAACGCTCAATTTTCACACTGGAGCAGGAGCTTTCTACTCTCAAGCAGGGAACAAGATCAATCGTGAGTTTCTATGATGAAGTAGAACAAAAACTCACATTGACAGTCAATAAGGTAATTATGACAAACGAAGGAAACCAGATGTTGATAGAATCTCTGAACCAGAAATACAGACAAGATGCCCTTCGGGTATTCATATCTGGGCTCAGACGACCCCATTGTGACATTCTGTTCTCATGCAGGCCTTCAGATATGCCTTCTGCCCTTGCGCTAGCTCAAGAATTGGAATCGAACCAAATAAGGTATAATTTCGCAACTACCTATTGGAACCAGTCGCCAAGGCAAAACCCCGTATTAAATTCTCCACACTATAACCATCAATCTAATGTTTCTCCACAACGTGCATTTGGCCAAAACGGCCCGCGTCCAGCAAATAATTTCGGACAACACCAAAGGTCATTGAATAGGCTCGGTCAGCCCCAAGGACCAGCAAATAGTTTTGGTCAACACCTAAGACCAGTAAACAACTTTGGTCAAACCCAAAGGCCAATCAACAATTTTAGTCAATTCCAAGGACCAACAAATAATTTTGGACAACCTGAAAAACCTCATTATCAGGCCAGACCTGAACCAATGGACGTTGATCGCAGCTTAAGAAGCATACAGCAAGAATTATTTAGGCAATAGGCTCAGGGTACTAAGAGACCTTTAGAATCACTGAGGCAGAATCCACCTAAATTCCAAAGATTGAATCACCTAAATCAAGAAGAGCAGTACTCCCAAGAAGAACAGAATTCAGGATCATATGATGAGATCACAACTGATGAAACTGGTGAAACAGTTGGACAAGACGAGATAAATTTTTTAGAGGAACATCCCTCCTCTCATACGTCGAGAGATATATTGGGGGAAAATTAATTAAGTTGTTAATAGATACCGGTGCATCAAAGAATTACATAAAAAATTTAGAAGTCTTAAAATCAATAAAACCTGTCAGGAAACCATTTTTTGTCAAATCAGTCCATGGAAATTCAGTAATAAATTCAAAATGTTGTATTAACCTTTTTAATAAAAACGCGTGTTTCTTTATCTTACCTGAACTAGAAACTTTCGAAGGCATAATTGGCCTTGATTTCTTAAACGAAATCAATGCTCAGATTAACTTGAAGAAAGGGGTTTTAGTACATAACAATGGAATGGAGATTTTAAAGTACTTTTATTGTAAGGAGGTTAATAACATTTTAATAGCCCACAAACACATCCGAAGTGCACCAACCTTAGAAAAAAATCTTAATGAACTTTTAGAAAACTATAAAGCCGTTTTTGCCGATCCAGACGAAGCGCTGCCATACACCACAAATGTAGTAGCAACCATCAGAACTATAGATCAGGAACCGATATACTCAAAATCCTATCCTTATCCACTCGCCTTATCCGAATTCGTTAACCAAGAAATTGCGGAACTACTCAAAAATAAAGTAATCAGGCCTTCCCGATCTCCTTATAACAATCCACTTTGGATTGTGGATAAAAAGGGATTTGACGATCTCGGAAGACCGAAAAAAGATTTGTCACGGATTTCAGGAAACTCAACTCGAAAACAATAAGTGACAAATACCCTATTCCAAACACTTCCGTCATTCTTTCAAACCTAGGCAAAGCAAAATACTTTACCACTATTGATCTTAAATCAGGCTTCCATCAAATTAACTTGGCAGAAAAAGACAGGGAAAAAACTGCGTTTAGCGTAAACAATGGAAAATATGAATTTTGTCTCCTTCCATTCGGATTAAAGAACGCCCCAAGTATTTTTCAACGGGCAATTGATGATGTTTTACGAGAAGAAATAGGGAGGAGTTGTCATGTTTATATTGACGACATTATAATCTTCTCCGATGCAGTAGATCAACATTTTAAGGATATAGAGACAATTTTGCAGAAACTATACAAAGCGAATATGAGAGTATCACCCGAAAAATCTAAATTTTTCCAGGAGTCCGTAGAGTTTCTAGGATTTGTGGTATCCCAGAAAGGTATTAAAACATGTCCAGATAAAATCAGAGACATTGTAGAATATAAGGAACCTAGAACTCTGAGAAGCTTAAGGTCATTCTTACGATTAGCAGGGTACTATAGAAGATTTGTTAAAGATTATGCTCAGATCACGAAACCACTTACGAAGTATTTGCGTGGAGAGAATGGACACATTGGTAGTAGATATTCAAAAAATATTCCAGTGAACTTGGACAAAGAAGCGCTCGAAGCATTTATAAGAGTAAAGCAGATACTGTCCTCAGAAGATGTACTGTTATTACAGCCTGACTTCAGTAAACCTTTTGAGCTTACAACTGATGCCTCCTCAACAGCTTTGGGTGCTGTACTTTCTCAGGATAGTAGGCCTATAACTATGATTTCAAGAACATTGTCACCCACAGAAGAGAATTATGCGACCAATGAGCGTGAATTATTGGCTATCGTTTGGGCCTTACAAAAATTGCGAAACTATCTGTATGGCGTAAAAAGCCTCCACATCTATACTGACCACCAACCACTTTCATTCTCAATATCCGAGAAAAATCCAAATACTAAAATTAGGCGATGGCGGGCTTTCATTGAGGAGTTCACTCCGAAATTCTTCTATAAACCCGGCAAAGATAATGTTGTCGCGGATGCATTATCCAGGCAATACGTTAATAATTTAGAGGACGACTTAGAATCCATTAGCTCTGTAGGTGCAGATTTTGGATCGGATACCAGATCAGATACGGAAACTGCATCAGAAGGACAAAGTCAAGGACCAGGGGAATCTCAAAACTCAGAAATAGAAACCATTCATAGTGAAGAATCCCTTACGGAAATAATTAGGACAGTACAAAATCCTGTAAATTGTTTTAGGAATCAAATCATTCTAAATAAGACCAATACATCAGAACTCACAACCGAAACGGTATTCAAAAAACAGATCAGGCATTTAATAAACTTTAGCACCATTAACGAAATATACCCTCTTTTGAAAGATGCCGTGAACCCGCAAGTAATAAACTGCATTCACTGCGATTAGCACACCCTAGGACAAATTCAAAACGGAGTTGTCAAACGCTTCCCTTCGGCTAAATTCCGCCATTCGGAAAAGATTGTAATAGACATACATAATCCTAACGATCAGTCCGAGATCTTATCAGTGAACATAACCGAGCACACAGAAACATCCAAGAAAATAGAAATCAAATTCTTGAATATTACTACTTTCCAAAAATGTCAAGGAAATTAAAAGAGATTGCCCTTAACTGTAGAACATGCAAAGAAGCGAAATATGACAGACACCCCACAAAGAATCAGATTGGCAAGACACCAATCCCAGCTCACCCTGGACAGATCATCCATTTGGACATATTTTCTACTGACAGGGTCCATTTCATTACTTGTATCGATAAATTTTCAAAATATGCCCTTACTTTCCCCATAGAGTCGCGATCCATAGTAGACATAAAAATACCAATGTTACAAATCATGAATTTCTTCCCGAATGCCGAAACAATAGTGTGTGATAACGAAAAATTCTTCAATTCGGAAACCGTAAAATCCTTGCTAAGAAACAATTTCGGAGTATCTTTATTTACCGTGCCCCCAGCACACAGCACTAGTAACGGTCAAGTAGAAAGACTACATAGCACACTTGGCGAAATAGCTAGATGTTTAAAGAATGAGGGACAAATCTCATACACCAAAGACCTTGTTCTCATCGGTACCTCTAAGTATAATAACACTATCCATTCAGTAACAAATTGCAGACCCGTAGATATAATCCACTCTCTTCCAGAAGAAAAAAAGGAATACATTATAAAAAAACTGACCGAGATTCAAGAAAAGGACCTTCAGTATCATAATAAGGATAGGCATATAAGAACATTCAAACCCGGAGATATCGTGTATGTCAAAACTAATAAGCGTATAGGAAATAAGTTCAGCAATCTGTTTGTTAAGAAAATGGTGCAAAAAGATATGGGGAATTCAGTACAAATTGATAGCAGACTAGTCCACAAGGATAATATTAGGTAGATGCTCTTCACTTCAAATCTATTAAATTTCGTTTCTTTCTCTTCTCACCTCTTTCCCAGGCTTATAATTTTATTGTTTCCTTACATCCACACCACTTGTGACATCACTTTTTCTGAGCTTTGTCACAGAGTTCTTTTTAGAAGCTTTTTCATGGCAAGTTGTTACTGTCGGAAGAATTGCCAATTACTTGGCGACAGGTGGGTACCGTTCGAAAGAAAAATCTTTTCGATATTAAATTTGTTATGCATCAACCGGGTATTGAACCGCGACCTACAGATCAGCTACGGAACCCACAAAAAATATAAAAATATATATATGTATATATATATATATATATATATATATATATGTATATATATATATATATATATATATATATATATATATATATATATATATATATATATAATATGTGTATACGAGTATATTGTAACGAGTATCGATAGTTGGTTACTCATCACTATTGTGACTGACACTATTGGCAGCATCGAAACGAATGTCAACAAAAAGAAATAAGCAATAACCAGAATAAGTCAACAAGAAAGAAAGAGAAGAATCTCTATAAAGGAAGATTCAGGGGTGTTGCCAACAGAGTATAAATAGAGCCAGTGCTGAGAAGTGAGAATCATTTTAATCCCGAACGTGATTGCAGAAACATCGATACAGAGGCAAATTTAAGTGTTATTGTAAACAGTTGATTATAAGCAGAGTTTATTGTACATATAGATTATTAAATAAATTGTTGCTGTATATAGTTGTATAAAATAAGTGTTGCAGTTATCATTAACAAAATTCAGTGATCGAACAAGGTAATTCAAATAGAATTAAACGCTCGCAAAATAATTGTTGCTGTATATAGTTGTATAAAATAAGTGTTGCAGTTATCATTAACAAAATCGAGTGATCGAACAAGGTAATTCAAATAGAATTAAACGCTCGCAAAATAAAAACGTAACAATATATAACATATACAAATATATATAAAATTTATATATATATATATATATATATATATATATATATATATATACATATATATATATATATATATATATATATATATATATATATATATATATATATATAAACATATATATATATATACGAGGGCGGTCCCAGAACTACCCGACCCGACCTGACATATAGATGGCGGCAGTAGTTTGAAAAATAGGTGCCGTAGCTCAGTGGTTAGTGTGTTCGCCTTCTGATCTGTAGGTCGTGGTTCAATACCCGGCTGATGCATAACAAATTTAATATCGAAAAGATTCTTCTTTCGAACGGTACCCACCTGTCGGCAAGCAATTGGCAATTCTTCCGACAGTAACAACTTGCCATGAAAAAGCTTCTAAAAAAAAAAAAAGAACTCTGTGACAAAGCTCAGAAAAAAGTGATGTCACAAGTGTTCTGCCGTTCGTAACCGGCTAAAATAAGTAGCTCCATTCTAATACTGTTCAAAATTTAAGACGCACAACAGTAATGGAAGAGAAGCTCGGCCAATGAGCCCTTTGGGGCTTTAAGTGCCACATATTTATTTATTATATTTATTTATTTAATAGTTTGAAAAAAATTACTTTGGTGAAAAGTGGCAACCTTATAAAATATATGTTTTAAGTTTCAAGGTGACACGTTGTTTAGTCATTTCTTTGAAGCCATTGAAAGTTAAAGACTTCAATGAATTTGTAAGAAATTCAATTATGTAATTCAATACTTTCATTTGAAAGGTATCAGTCCAACGAATATTAAAGCCGAAATAGATTATACTCTGGGGGAGTCTGCTTCTTCGTTTATGACCATAAAATATTGGGTAGTTCAAAAAGTGCTATACATCGCATATTGACCGAAAATGAGGAGATGAGAAAGCTGTGTACAAGATGGGTGCCGCGTTGCTCACAATAGAACAAAAGCAACGTCGTGAAGATGTTTCTGTAGAGTGTTCGACGATGTTTCTGTAGAGTGTTCGACGATGTTTCAGAGTAATAAAGCCGAGTATTTTCGTTGATTCATAACCATGGATGAGACATGGATCCACCACTTCACACCTGAGACAAAGAGCAGTCAAAACAGTGGACTGAAAGGGGAGAATCATGTCCAAAGAAGGCGGAGACAGTTCCATCTGCAGGCAAGATTATGGCGTCTGTTCACAATATTCACAGTTCACAAATCCATTATTGCGATGGCCAAAATCAATGAGTTAAAGCTCGAATTGCTTCAGCACGCACCTTATTCGCCAGATTTAGCTCCTGCGGATTATTTTCTATTTCCAAATTTGAAGAAATGGCTTGATGGTAGAAGATTTGCAAACAATGAAGAGGTGGAGTCTGCGGTAGATGGCTAATTTAATGAGCTAGACATTTCATACTATGAACAGGGTATCGAAGCTATAGAATATGTATAGAGCTAAAGGGAGATTATGTTGAGAAATATAGAAAAATTTTCCGAAATGTGTATATCTATATATATATATATATATAGTCCTACATATATATATATATATATATATATATATATATATATATATATATATATATATATACATATATATATATACATATATATATATATATATATATATATATATATACATATATATATATATATATATATATATATATATATATATATATATATATATATATGCGTGTTAAATTTTAGACAGTATTAGAAGGGACCTACTTATTGTAGCCGGCTCCGAACGGCAGAACTCTTGCGACGTCACTTTTTTCTGAGCTTTGTCACAGAGTACTTTTAGAAGCTTTTCCATGGCAAATTTTTACTGCCGAAAGAATTGCCAATTGCTTGCCGACAGGTGGGAACCGTTGTAATAAAAATCTCTTCGATATTTAATTTGTTATGCTTTATATGGGGATTGAAACCACGATCAGGAGGCTAACACACTAACCACTGAGATACGGCACCCACATTATACCTACTTTTTAATTTTCTGGGTGCCAAATCCGAAAAATGGTGAAACAAAGGAGACTTAAGTGCAAAGGTAAATACAAATTTTTAAAAATGCGACTTAAGTTACAATGAAAAATTTTGTGAAGCCGGCTGTTTGTTAGTGAATTTTATTTACAATACTGTTACTTTTCTATCTTGTGAACTTTTAGTTCTACTCGAATCAACCCTGTTCGATCACTGGATTCTGTCAATAATAATTGCAACAGTTATTTTGTACTAACTATATGCCACAACTATTTATTTAATTTATTTACTATTAATTTACAATCACATTTTAATGAACTTTCTCCCTTACTCTCCATCGTATGATGTTGCCTCACTCACTTTCGGAATTCGCCCTATTTATACTCTGTGGCAACACTCCAGAATGTTTGTTTATCGTAATCGAGTTTTTTTCTTTCTTTCTTGTTGGATATTTCTAGTTATAGTTGTTTGTTGACGTTCGTTTCGATGCTACCGTTATTCGTGGTATTCACAAATAAAGGTGAAATTAGTGAAATCAGCTGGCAGTCTGAACTAGTTTCCTAAAATTGCCATTTATGGGGTAGTGGCTGTCGTATCATGTTCTGGGCATCAATATGCCATAAGGCACATTGGCATATGCGCATGTATGTCTCTTCGATATTTATCTACGACCTTTCTTAGATTTTCCTCCAAAGCACGGTTAACCCGTTTTAGAGTGCCATCAAATTGCGGATGCAAAGGTGTTGTGGATTCCAGTAGTGTTCAGCACGACAATATACATCGCCGCGACTGTGTTTTCTACCAAGCATCCTTTTTAATTAGTGCTCACACTATCCCAGGTTTTCAAACAAGCGTTAAAATACCCTACGATAAGGATCGGTAGCTGCCCTTTTACTTCCAGCTCCATAGCCTCGGTGGTGCGTAACAGTTCACATAGTAGAGGCTTTTCAGTTTCACCCATGTGTACCCACAATCCATATCCCCACCAGTTTTTCAGAGTCTGGCATTCAATTATGTGAGTCGATATCTTTATATTGTTCAGATAATCGTGCTACGTTCACCTTGTTTTCAGCAACCGTTTGCCACAATAGGTCTTGTGCTGCTTTGCAGTGGTTGGTATTAAACTGGGGAGGCTTCATGCTATAATTTTGCGTTCCGATTCTGCCGATAGCGCTGACACTTTCCGCTACCAGCCGCATGCGTTCCATTGCATAGTGTACATTTTTCAACATTCTTGCAGCTTACTGCCTGCTACTCTACTATACCACACTGCCGAATCAAAATCCAGCGGCTGCGCTGTCTAGGTCATATCGAACGAATGGAAGAAAACGCTCCAGCGAAGAGAGTAATTCGGCACCCGTTGGAAGAAGAAGAGGAAAACCAAACCTCCGTTGGAAGGACCAAGTGTAACCTGACGGCGCTTGGAATATCCATATACCAGGGTTACAGGCTTAAATCCGCTGTTTGCTCGTAGATGGCGTTAGTGAGCATTTTGAGCTATTATCGACTGTGCATCCTTTTTTTATGAGTTCGACACCTGTTTACATCAATTAGTAAACATCATCAGTGATTTCATACAACAACATATATTTTTCCTCGTATAATCATGTCTAGTTTCGTGCCAGAAAAAGAGCCTATGCCGGAAGCTCTACTTTTTTGCTTCAATTTGAAGAAATCTGCTGCTGAGTCGCATCGAATGCTTGTGGAGACAGTGCGCTATCGAAAACCACTTGCAGAGACTGGTTTCGTCTGTTCAAAGAAGGCCATTTTGACTTGAGTGATAAGAAGCGTGAAAATAGACCCAGAAAAGTTGAGGATCATGATTTGCAGGCTCTTTTGGATGAGGACGACACCCAATCGCAAAAAATGCTTGCCGAACAGTTAGGTGTTACTCAACAAGCCATTTCCATACGTTTACGAGCCATGGGGAAGGTTCAAAAATTTGGAAAATGGGTACCCCATGAATTGAACGATAGGCAGATGGAGCGACGCCAAAACACATGCGAAATCTTTCTTGCTAGACAAAAAAGAAAGTCGTTCCAACATCTTGTGGTGACTTGCGATGAAAAGTGGATATACTTTTAGAAGCCTAAACGTAAAAAATCGTGGATCGTTCCCGGCCAACCAGCAACTTCTTCTCCAAGACCAAATCTCTTTGGACGCAAGACGATGCTGTGCGTTTGGTGGGATCAGCAGGGTGCCATCTACTTCGAGCTGTTGAAACCTGGTGAAACTGTCAATGCTCACGCTACCACCAACAACTAGTGAAATCGTGCCGTACTTTGGGTGAAATAATGCCTGGTTATGAACAAAGACATGAGAAGCTGATTTTTCTTCACGATAACGCCCCATCGCACACGTCAAAACTGGTCCAAAACTACTTGGACACACTCAATTGGGAGGTGCTACCTTATCCCGCTTATTTACCAAACCTGGCCCCTTCTGACTATCACCTGTTTTCGTCGATGGGTCACGCGCTCGCCGAACAGTACTTCGATTCGTACGAAGACGCCGGAAAATGGCTTGACGAGTGGTTTGCCTCGAAAAATGTGGAATTCTTTTGGCATGGTATACACAAATTGCCCGAGAGATGGGAAAAATGTATAGCTAGTGAGGGCAAATACTTTGAATAAATTAATTTTTGGCTTTCTATGAAAAAGAATATGTTTTATTTTTACCGAAAAACAGCGGATTTAAGCTTGTACACCTGGTAATACAACATTAATAATGTGCGCGCGTATAGAAACGTAAAGGAATTGGTAATTTCGGATAAATACCTTCCTATAAATGTAAACCCAGGCAAAACACACCAGATGCTATTTACCACTGACACGAAAATACCAAACTTTGATCTCCTTATGCTTGACTGGAGACGAAACGTAGAACTTAGAGTTAGGAAAGCTAGCACAGCTCTCTCTCTACATTTGTAAGCGTATGATGGGTAAAAAATGAGGACTTAAACCAAAATTATCTTTATGGTCGTATACAACCATTATACGGCCAATCATAACTTATGCGGCACTAATCGGGTGGCCGGCACTGAACAAACAGTATAAGCAAATGAAATTGAGCATAATACAAAGATCAGCTTATTACCGATAGATTTTCACATCAAATCTCCCGCTGCATGTAGCGCAGTTATACAATATCCTATGGTCACAGCAAGATACTTTTCAAGGACTCTCGCTACTAAACCCCAACACTGATTACACAACACCCTGCCTCAATTTTAAGAAATACTTCTTAGTACGGTTTCCAGAAAGAGCCGAATGGAGAAAGGGGCAGATAATAGGATGCTATTATTGGGAAATCTACACCGATGGTTCAAAGATGAAGGGCGGGTATGTATTCGGAGCCCCTTTAAGTGTCCAAATCATTACGTCTTCCTGCTGAGTCCAGTGTGTTTCCACAGAGTCTTCACAGACAGTCAATCTGCTATGAAAGCCCTAGTGTTGTACCTTCTTTTAGAGAACTATAACTTTTACTTAGATAACTTATGTACTAGAACTTACTTACTTACTTATGTGGCCATAACAACCGAATATCGATTTAGGCCGAAAATAACATGCTTCGCCAGCCATCTCTGTTCTTCGCTAGCTGGCGCCAGTTAGAAATTCCAAGCGCCGTCAGGTTCTCCAGTACTTGGTCTTTCCACCGGAGGTTTGGTCTTCCTCTTTTGCGTCGTCCTCCAGCGGGTTCCGAATATAACACCTTCTTAGCTGGAGCGTGTTCTTCCATTCGCTCGACATGACCTAGCCAGCGCAGCCGCTGGATTTTGATGCGCTTTACTATGTCAATATCGGCATACAGCTCGTACAGCTCATGGTTGTACCTTATTCGGTACTCGCCACCAACGCAAATAGGTCCAAAGATCTTGCGTAGGACTTTTCTCTCGAAAACTCCAAGTATTCGCTCATCCGAGGTGGAAATTGTCCAGGCTTCAGCGCCATATGTTAGGACAGGCATGATGAGAGACTTGTAGAGTGTAGTTTTCGTTCTTCGAGAGAGGGCTCGACTTCTCAATTGCTTACTCAGCCCAAAGTAACACCTGTTAGCAAGAGTTATCCTACGCATGATCTCCAAGCTGACGTCATTACTGCTGTTAATGCTGGTTCCAAGATAGACAAAGTCCCTTACTACTTCAAAAGCGTAGTTGTCAACAGTGACGTGCTGTCCAAGACGCCGGGACTCTTTGTTTGTTGACACTAGATACTTCGTCTTGCCCTCGTTCACCGTGAGACCCATCCGACGCGACTCTCTTTCCAACTCTGAGAATGCTGCACTGACTGCTCGCGTGTTCATGCCGATTATGTCAATATCGTCGGCATACGCTAACAGCATGACACTTTTGTTGAAGATAGTGGCATTATGTGGTAGATCAGCAGCTCGTATTATTTTCTCCATAATAAGATTGAAGAAGTCGCACGATAACGAATCACCTTGTCTGAAACCCCGTTCGGTAAGTACTAGAACTTACCCCTTTTTATTCTTCTTCTGCTTTCCGTAACTCTTTCACGCACAACACAATTGTTTTTTCAATATAGTTTTTAAATAACAGTATATATATTTTCCCTTGCACGAGGTAGTTTTAATTTGACAATCTGTTATTTTCTTCGCCAAGTAGTTTTTGTTTACCAATGATGTATTCTTTATATATTTTCCTTTCACTATATGTATTTTCTTTCCATAATTTGGTTTTATCAAGAATGTTATATCCTTCACAATATGATTACTACTTTTAGTTCACTCTAACTCGCTCTTCGAGTCATCTACTTATTTTACTTAACTAGATTCACTAACTTACTGACTCCCTATTTCTGCCGCCCTCTTAGTTTATATAGCCTAATGTCTGTGACGAAATTTACAGTTTAACCCTGTCCTTGTATAAAAGAATTTCTGAAGAAGTTGCAATTTCGCATCGATGCAAGGTCGATACATTGCAATTTCTTCAGTAGGTCATGATTACTATTTGTATTCATGGTTGTTGCTTATTTTGTTTTTGTTCTTTTTCTTTTTACTGTGTATAGTTGCTAAATTATTTCATAATCGTACAGTGAGGTACTATAACGCTGACCACGCATTTTTATAAATATACTATAACCCATTGTAGCCAATGATAATCACGTTATGTATAGTATGCTGATGATCATTAATTAACGGTTACAGCGATATTCATAAAGTAAATACACATAATAGAATAACATAATAATAATAGTAATATTACTGAAACATTTGTAGTGAGTCAAAATGCAAAAATTTGATGAGCATTATTTTAACTCACAACACTAGATTCTGAGACAATATCTTCAAAACTGGTCTTACAATGAGGAGAACAACTCGCAGAACGTAGCCAACAGCTCCAAGTTACTCTTGTTTGGGTTTCGGGTCATAGGAACATTGAGGGGAACGAAAAGGCAGAAGAATTGGTTAGGGCAGGTTCTGCATTGGAGGTTTGACTGGCGGAAACTGACCGAATTCCGTTCAGCAAAATAAAAAGTGTCATAACTTCTCATTACTCTTCCATTGCGGAACAGAGGTGGAAGCTCTTGCACCGTGTCAAGACAGACATGGCCAGGGTATAACATTCAATTCATCAGTCCGATCAACTGCTAAATTGTTCTCGTCCAAACATCACACATATTACTGCATTTCTGACGGGCCATTGGAAGGTAGGAAAACATGCAGAAAGACTGAATCTTCCCTTCAATTCACTCTGTTGCAGCTGCCAGGATGAAAATGAGTCAGAAAATCTCTCTCACTACATATGCGAATATCCTGGTTTGGCGAGAGCAAGAATGCGTTCCTTCGGTAAACCATTTCTTCAAAATATTGCTGAAATCTCAGAAATAGATATTAAAGGAATATTGTTATTCCTGGATCTCACAAAGTGGTTGTAGCACTTTAAGAGATAGGAACCTAAAAACTATGTCTAGTTTCAACTGTTCCATATAGTAAAATATAATACAACACTTAACAAACACTCAACGAGTATACATGGTAATAAAACGGTGCTAGCCACTAATTTTGTCTTTTAGAAGAAAGCAGACATTTTAACGACAACAACAACAACGTGGTCAATATGTATACACATACAATATATGGCTTATGTTATTACTTATGTATGTGGCCATCGTGTCTAACTGCCTCAACCGGGTGGGGCTAGCGCAATCCTTGTTGGACTCATCGCAAGTCAACTCCCTGGCTGCCATGTAGTTTGATCTGAGCACTATGTGATGATACCTTTATTTGTTAATGAGGGGTAGTCATATGGCTTGCTCTGCTTACTATGTGATAGCGCTTTCATTATTATTAATGGGGGCCCTCCATGTGGCGACCACCGGGCAACGTCTTCCCGTTGGGAGGCGTCTTCCCGTTGGCACCCGCTGGGAGGCGGCTGAAGTGAGTGGCGAAAATCTCCTCGGTTAGAGGTTGTGCGTTGGGTTTGGGACCCGCCACATAAAAAACCCCCCGAATGAAAAAAACAAATATGCCTTTAAATAAATATTCTGTTAGAAATTTCTTATATTTGTTTGTTTTTCTTTTTTTTTATATTTTTAAGTATTAGATAGATAGATAGAGATAGATATCGTTCTTTATTTTAACAAAATTTTCTTTTAATCTAGTACATTTTAAATAACTTAATTAAAGAACATACGACATTGATTCTATGTTCGTCAGTCGGAAAACAACAATTTTCATGACTTCGTAAGTAAATATTACAAAAAATTAATGCACGTATATATGTAATATAATTATGGCAATGAGTAGCGGAATATTTCCAAAGTTGAAATGGTATATGATTCCTTTTCCGTATGAAAAATACGAAAAACAAATACGAATCAGCTAGTGTTGAAATAGTATTGAAGCAGTAGCTGAATTAGTCACATGCAACCCGAATATCTGGCACTATATTTCTCTCTCCATTTTCTTATTTTCTTATAATATGTTCTTTTATCTATTAGCTCTAAGTCTTGAATAAACCTTTGAATAGCAATGATCTGCGCGTATTCTTATTCTCAACGGCAATAACTAACATAGGTTATGGGCCCAGTCACCCGTAGCGGTTTAGGACTACCCACGAAATCAGAAGGCGATAGTGACATTGAAGAGTAAGTGTTCGAAGATACCCTAAGTTTTAGTTCAATTACTGCTGTACGCAGAAGAAGTTTCATAATGGGAACCCGTTTATACGCGATCGAAAAGTTAGACGACACAAATTATGATTCCTGATGTGTCCAGATGCGAAGTGTTTTAATACACTCTGAGTTATGGAAGGTTGTCTCCGGGAAGTTGGAGAAGACTGCGGCAAATACCAAAGAATGGAAGCAAATATATTAAAAAGCGCTTGCAACAATTGAATTGTTAGTCAAACCAACGCAGCTTAACCACATACAGAAGTGCGAGACTTTAGCCGAAGCATGGACGAAGCTTGAGTCAATTTACAAACCAAAAGGGCCTGCTCGAAAAAGAGCCTGCACTGTATAAAAACCTTTTGAATCTTCGCTTGTCGGATGACGGTAACGTACCACAGTACTTAAATGCTTTTACCAATATCGTCGAAAAGCTAGCAGAAGTTGGAATTGATCTTGCCGGTGAAATAACATCGATAATGCTTTTGTCAAGTCTTCCAAAGAAATACGAAAGTTTCATAATTGCGATGGAAACAAGAGATAAGCTACCTGATTTCGATGCACTTAAGGTAAAGCTTCTAGAAGAGTTTGAGCGCAGAAGTAATCATAATAACGTCATCGATTGCAATCAGCACGCATACATTACACATCACAGCGGCATTGGCGCCAGCAGCAGCAACCGCGAGAAATATGATAGCTGTAAACATATTAGAAGGTACAGCAAAAGTGTGAGTACAAAAAGTAGCAATGCAAAAAACAACGGCAAATGTTTCAACTGCGGACAAAAAGGTCACTATGCGGCAAATTGCAGAGACGTCAAAAGAAAAGACAAAGAGCATTCCTGTTTTGCAGCAGCATTGACTCTCACAGAGAGTCAAAGATGGAAATTCGGCGATTTCGTTTGGTGCGTTGAGTAATTCATAGAATTAAAGCTTTAAATAGAATGCAGAAGCAATCGGAAAAATTCTCTGAGAGATACAATATAACGCGAAAGGCCGTGAAAACCTTTGAAAACTGCTAACTTTATGTAATTCGTATAATTACAGTAGCAGGAGGAAAAAAAATAAGTGAAAGCGAATTAGAATCGACTTGTTGATCGGGTATCAGATGTTCGATTCTTCTGAATGACTTAATCTTTATGTAAGTTTACCGTATATAGTACCGGGAAGTATAGTAACGTATAGAAACGGAACTCCAAATAAATTTCTCGTAGTAGGTTGTAACTAGTAACCACTGTTTAAATTCAATCCAACTCGAGAGAGTTGGATTGAATTACTCGAGAGATTCCACGTTCCAAGTACGATGAATTTAATGTAAGGATTATGTACGCACTGATTCATTTGGTATAGTAACGATATAGTAAAAATCACTTCATGTTCAATTTTGAGTGATAACCCAGCCAACCAGCGGCTCTTTTCGGAGGCTCCCTAGGAGAGAAAAGTGAAAGTGCTTTTCAATATATATGAAAAAAGTGTTCTTAGATGGATTACTGCATTCTTGTTTGAAAATTTCATCATCCTAAAAAATGTCTGATTGTTTTTCTATTAGCTTTCGTTTGCCAATTGTTTAAATATAATTTATAATTACCAATACCGAACCGCGTTTAAGAACACTCTGGTTTGTACTAATAAATGTCAAGCGTACGTATTCAGCAAAGGAAGCGAAATGCACGCACAAATTCTAAAGGGAAATGCTTCATGTATATATATGATTATCTCGCATTCGCAACAAAAGCAAATGCTAAAAAGAAAGAACAAGATAATAATATAAGAAAATAAAACGACATAACGTGATTTAACACTTCGTAAACGCTCCCATGCGGTGCTCTTGTGGACTCTTATCGAAACACTCCTTCAAGGTGTTCTGTGGGAGTCCCTTTTCACTCCTCCTTCGCATTTGGCTGGCTTTGAATGGAATTGTACGAGCACCATATACGATATATGTGTGTATATTTGTATGTGTGAACAAACAAAACTGTCGTACCTGTATGGTTTTTAATGGTGTATTATATTCTTTTAGATCGAGAACGTACACCAGGTGTACAAGCTGATTGCTCGTAGATGGCGTTAGTGAGCATATTGAGCTATTATCAACTGTACGTCCTTTTTTTATGAGTTCGACACCTGTTTACATCAATTAGTAAACATCATCAGTGATTTCATACAACAACATATATTTTTCCTCGTATAATCATGTCTAGTTTCGTGCCAGAAAAAGAGCCTATGCCGGAAGCTCTACTTTTTTGCTTCAATTTGAAGAAATCTGCTGCTGAGTCGCATCGAATGCTTGTGGAGACAGTGCGCTATCGAAAACCACTTGCAGAGACTGGTTTCGTCTGTTCAAAGAAGGCCATTTTGACTTGAGTGATAAGAAGCGTGAAAATAGACCCAGAAAAGTTGAGGATCATGATTTGCAGGCTCTTTTGGATGAGGACGACACCCAATCGCAAAAAATGCTTGCCGAACAGTTAGGTGTTACTCAACAAGCCATTTCCATACGTTTACGAGCCATGGGGAAGGTTCAAAAATTTGGAAAATGGGTACCCCATGAATTGAACTATAGGCAGATGGAGCGACGCCAAAACACATGCGAAATCTTTCTTGCTAGACAAAAAAGAAAGTCGTTCCAACATCTTGTGGTGACTTGCGATGAAAAGTGGATATACTTTGAGAAGCCTAAACGAAAAAAATCGTGGATCGATCCCGGCCAACCAGCAACTTCTTCTCCAAGACCGAATCGCTTTGGACGCAAGACGATGTTGTGCGTTTGGTGGGATCAGCAGGGTGTCATCTACTACGAGCTGTTGAAACCTGGTGAAACTGTCAATACTCACCGCTACCACCAACAACTAGTGAAATTGTGCCGTACTTTGGGTGAAAAAATGCCTGGTTATGAACAAAGACATGAGAAGCTGATTTTACTCCACGATAACGCCCCATCGCACACGTCAAAACTGGTCCAAAACTACTTAGACACACTCAATTGGGAGGTGCTACCTCATCCCGCTTATTCACCAAACCTGGCCCCTTCTGACTATCACCTGTTTTCGTCGGTGGGTCATGCGCTCGCCTAACAGCACTTCGAAAATGGCTTGAAGAGTGGTTTTAATTTTTGGCTTTCTATGAAAAAGAATGTGTTTTATTTTTACCGAAAAAAAGAGCTTGTACACCTCGTATATTGGCGCCAGCAAGCGAAGAACAGATAAGACTGGCACCGCCTATCTCCTCACCTAGGCGTTTTCCTAGCTTAGTTAGTACCCTGGTTTTCGGCGACGTTAGTGCTGCAGTGCTCTTGCAGGTCATTTCAGGATGTGGCTCTTCGTTACGTATGGACGGTCGTGGGCACTGAAATCCGGAAAGAAAGTCTTTCCCATATACTCATATACCGAGCTTTGTTGGGGCATGTCAGCACCCAACCCAGCAATGGATGGTATATTATCGAGAGGATTTGACCCAGGCCGTTCAAAGAAATGTTCCGTTGTTGACTGCTTAGCAACGTTACGTTAATGCCACTTTGATAAAGGCGATTAACGACCGAAAAGGAGGCATTTTCTTCCTCAATTCACTAACGTCTACGGCATCCAACCCAATCCGTCACACGAATAGAAAATAATGAATGGGCCATGAGCAGGTACATTTGACAAGCACTTAAAAATAGTATTTATCCCGCATTAAATTGAGCCCCCAGTCAATGTAACAGAACAAGTGAAACTGTGTTGAGCCATACCCGTTAGATAACCCACCTACAGTGGCTCACAGCTTATTTCGTACAGTGTATATATTTTTATGTACATGGCTGTAACATCGAAACTAAAAAACTTATCAATAAGTTTTGAATGTAGATGTCTATGTATGTGTTTAGTAAACCTAATAAGAAAACGGGGAACCCCAAAAATTGTTCTTTTTGTCATGCAAGAGAGAAAAACTATTGATCAGCTGATTTTCAGCTCACATCTTATTTCGTACACAAACTTCAATGTAAGTAAGTTTCATTCTGCCGCGCAGTTACAAAGTTTTTTTGAATTGTATGAGTTTTTGGACCTTTTTAACTATTATAACAATTTTTATTATTCTTATTTTAAATAGTTAAAGTGCTGTAAATTAAACATTTAGCGTTATGGGTCGTCGTACAACGATTGAACAGCGTAAACTGGTAATTAACCATTTTAGGAAAGGTCAGAGTGTGCGAAAAATTGCTGAAATGACAAATTTAAGTGCCTCAACTGTCCAATACATCATTCAACGCTTCATTCGCGAAAATCGGTTGGAGAACAAGGGCAGAGAAGCACCTAATAAGATTTTCAACGCATCAGACGAGCGTTATATTGTACGAAAAATTAAGAAAAATCCAAAGTTATCCACTCCGAAGTTGGCTGCAGAGGTTCAGCGTGAAATAGGAAAATCATCCAGTGCTGAAACTGTCCGACGTGTGCTGCGCAATCATGACTTGAACGGTCGAGTAGCCCGAAAGAAACCATTCATTTCAAAAATGAATATACAACGCCGACTTGACTACGCCAAAGAGCATATTATTAAGACTCCTGCGTTCTGGAATACCGTTATTTTCGCGGATGAGTCTAAGTTTAATATTTTTGGCTCGGACGGAATGTCATATGTTTGGCGCAAAGCGAATACCGAGCTAAACAAGGAGAACCTTAAGCCCACAGTGAAGCATGGTGGCGGTAGCGTGATGGTTTGGGCCTGTATGTCAGCAGCCGGAGTAGGTGAATTGGTTTTTATTGAGGGAACAATGGACAAAATGAAGTACCTCGAGATTCTGAAAAACAATTTACTTCAAAGTGCAGACAAACTGGGTTTGCGGGAAGAATTTCGGTACTACCAAGATAATGACCCAAAACATAAATCTGGGATTTGCAATCTTGGCTTATTTGGAACTGCCCACACTTGATGTCTCCACCACCACAGTCATCTGACATGAATGTGATTGAAAATCTTTGGTCTATTTTGGACAATAAAATAAGAACACACAAGATTTCTAATAAGCAAGACCTAAAGAAGGTACTAATGGAGGAATGGAAAAAAATCACACCAGACATCACTCAAAAATTGGTGGATTCAATGCCAAATAGACTCCAGGCTGTCATTAACGCTAAGGGATGTCATACTAAATATTAAAATCAACTTACTTTGTTTTTAGTTTGAACTTAAAGAGACTGTACGAAATAAGCTGTGACATGAATTTTCCTATTTTTTTCTTATTTTATTTTTTTATAGTGTCAAACACTAAAATTTTGAAAAAGTAAATTTTGGAAAATAAAAAACAAACCTTCCTTTCAAAAATGGCATTTATATTTTGTTCAAATTTTTGCTATATTAGGAATTACGACTGCAGCAATTTTTAAACTGTCACTGTACGAAATAAGCTGGGAGCCACTGTATATATACATTTTTTAAACCGAAGTGAAAGAAACTTTCGATAATTTAAACATCAAAAAAGCTCCTTGGATTGGAATTCATTATTCTACCCGATGATGCTCGATTTTGTGTACCAATTAAATTTTATGTCAGCTTGACTGCACTTTATACACTAAAGCTGTATAAAAGAGGTAATACAAACATTTTCGGAACCAGGACACTCACGGATTCAGGAAGTGGAGTGTGTTCACAGTGTCATTGAGCGACATTTAGAAATTCCAAGTTAAACGACATTGGCACATCTATTAAGAAATACTGTATACTGAACCTTAAATTTTAGAAATGGACAAAAATTAACAATTTTAAGCAGAAGCACTGAATATTAAATGCATACCATTTATTTAAAAACGAATATCTGCGACGCATAATTCGCATGCATGACATGTTATTGTGACATACATATATATATATATATATATATATATATATATATATATATATATACACATATATATATATATACATATATATATACATATATATATATACATATATATATATACATATATATATATACATATATATATATATATATATATATATATATACATATATATTCATATATATATATATATATATACATATATATACATATATATATATACATATATATATATACATATATATATATATATTTATATATATATATATATATACATATATATACATATATATATATACATATATATATATACATATATATATATATATTTATATATATATATGTGTGTGTGTGTGTGTGTGTGGTCCACTAACTCCTAATTGGAGCATAGGGCATCGACTACACCTCTCCGCCAACGAACTCGGTTTTGTGCAAGGGATCGCTGCTCGTTCCAAGATAGACCAAGCGCCCGCATTTCAGCTTCCTTAGAGCGGCGCCAGGTAACATGCGGTCTACCACTTCCTCGGGTTGAAAAGGGTCCCTACACTGGGACCCTTTTCAACAAGCTTTGACACATTATCGTTGCTCCTTCTTAGCGTGTGACTGATCCACTGCCATTTCCTTTTACGGATTTCGAGTGCCACATCTAGCTGGTTGGTCTTTTTCAGCAGTTAGACGGTAGAGATCGTCCGAGGCCAGGTGGTGCAACCATACAGCAAAACAGAGTTCACGCTTGTGTTAAATATACGTAGCTTGGTGTTGAGGCTGATGTTGTTATTTTGACACAGTGGTGCGAGGATACCAAAGGCAGATTTAGCTTTACCAATTCTGCATTCAACATCCAACTCGGAACCACTTTGGTTTTTCTAACATTGACTTCAAGTCCAGTAAGTCGCAGCTTCTCCTGCATGGCTTGAGTTAGCAGCTTTAGATCACACACTTTGTATGTGGGCAAGCAGATGTCGTTAGCATATGCAAGACACCTCAGGAAGGTGTTGTTTATCTGCCACTGTATGCCCCTATGTTGATTTTCGTTGCTGAAGGCAGCACCCAGGACGTCTTCAATGACAAGAAGAAACAGAATAGGAAAAAGGATGCATCCCTGTCGCACTCCACACAGGACCTGAAGAGGCTCCGATAACTTGCCCTTGTGAAAACGTAGCAGTTTGCGTTGCTGTAGCTTTCCTTAATTAGTGCAACAAGTTTATCTGGAATAACTCTTCTCCGCAACGCAACCTAAATAATCTCCCCTTTAACACTATCGAAGGCTTTTTCAAAGTCTATAAACAGCAGCTGCAATTTAGACTTGAGCTCAACACATTGTTCAATAATTATTCGGAGAGTGATTATTTGGTCAGCGCAGGAAACCCACTGCGGAAACCGGACTGACAGGAACTGATGGAAGCTTCCAGATGATTCTTCAGCCGGTTAAGAATAATGCGTGCAATGAGCTTTGCAATTTCAGGAAGCACACAAATACTCCTCTAGTTGTTGCAGTCCTTGAGGTCGCCTTTTTTCGCCAATTTGACTATAATTCAATCTTTCCATTCACGCGGGAAAGTGTCTTACTCCCACATTGATGTTATTAGGGGTGATAGCATTTCCGCGGAAAAGACGACATCATTTTTATAAAATTCAGACGGTATACCATCGATTCCGGTAGCTTTGCCATTCGGCAGTTGCTTTATGGCAGCAGGGATATCAATGATGTTTGGTGGAGATGCTTTTATCCTGGAGTTCATATCGGTGGTGTCGTTTGAAATAGAGGGTTGGTCGACAAAAGGATCAAGCACATTGTTAAGAACAGCCGAGAAATGCTCTTTCCATCGAAGAAGTTGTTGTTCGTCAGTAATCAAAAGGTTGCCGTTTAGATCTTTAATCGAATGATCGACACAAAGGCTCTTGTCGACCAACTTTTTGGTCATCCTGAATAGCGAGCGGGAGTCGCTAGTACGGGCTGCTTATTCTGCATCCTCAGCGAGGCCGTTGATGTGCCGCCTCTTATGATTCTTATGATTCATATATATAAAAAAAATCTCAACCTGAGGATCTTTAGATCCTTATTCAAAATAAAAATATTTTTTTTTTCATTTTTACAACCTATTTTGATTACTATATTAAGACTAATTTTACAAATGCTTAATTGCTATAACATAACTTTACAATATTGTTTTTTTCTCTCTTGTCTTGTTTTCGTCGTTGGCTAACATGTTTTGCTAACGGATTGAGTTTTATTATTATTACAAAATGCATTAATATTGTTTGATTTCAAATAATATTATATTTCAAAGTTTATTGACTTATGTCAGTAAACTCTTATGGGAAACAGTGGCTTTGAAGTACTTATTACAAAATGTGTTGATATTGCTAAATTAGGTTGATTGAACTTTTATTGTTATAACGAAATATATTAATATTGTTAAATTATAAGTAGAATCATATTTCTATGTTTATTGGCTTATGTCAATAAACTTTTATGGGGAACAGTGGAGGACGTAACTTCTCCCCCCTTAGAATGAAGTCTCTCCTGAGTCGTTATAATATTTTTGATTTGCATTCCGTTTCTTTTTTTTTATGGTTAAGATTATTAAAATTAAACTGATAATAATAATACATATTGTGTATATTCCTCCATATACAAACTTCTGAATTTTCTCGTATTTGACTTCTTTTATTAAATTTATATTTTCTAAATCGTTAAGTATTACATCATCAAAAATTAATTCTTTATTCATATATTTTATGTTATCTACTTCTGATTCTATTACAAAACTTTGTTTGAATGTTATTTTGTTGTTACTAAAAGTATTATTGCCAATTATTATTGTAAAATTATTAAAATTTATTAGAAAGTTAACGTTTAGAAATTTTTCCGGTATGTCAGAATTGCTACTTATTTTGCTGTCTTACAATATTAATATTACATCCTCTTTTATATTAATTATTTCTGATCTTTTTTTATTTTTTTTAATGCAATTTTCTTAAAAATACAATTATTACAAATTTTTAAATGTTTTATATCTATTTTGTTTTCAAGAGGATACGATTCATTTTTGTATTTAATTATTTATTCTTTATTAAACAGAAATTCAAAATTTAAAGAGTTCCCTATTGGCATGAATAGCATTTTGGGTAGAGTTAATATTGTTTTAGGTACCTTTATGATAAATACAATTTTATTTGTATTGTCAATTCTAGTTCCAAGATGTATTTTCT
Source organism: Megamerina dolium (assembly GCA_963854835.1). Lineage (NCBI taxonomy): Eukaryota > Metazoa > Arthropoda > Insecta > Diptera > Megamerinidae > Megamerina > Megamerina dolium. The sequence continues at coordinate 12,608,536 of OY978530.1, forward strand.
GTAGCTTTTGAAGGTTGATGTCTAGTTTGTCTATCTCCTCATTTGTCAAGAGGTTGCTATGGACTGTTCCTAATCTTGCTCATGCTATATTATCTTGAATGTGCTCAACGTTGTCTTGCAATATTTTTAACTTTAGTGTGAAGTCAATGAGTAGGGCCTGTTCGTAAAGTTTATTGTTATTGGTTTTAAGGCTGCTGAAGTTTTCAAGTATTTTATTACTATCCTGTTTTATGATTTCTTTTAGCTTGATGATTGTGTCATTGAAGTGTGTGTTTATTGAAATTTGCTTATTGAGATTGTTTATTGCATTATGGTTATTAGTTTCTAATACTGACATGTGATTTTCTATTTCTTGTCGGTCGTCGTCGTCCATTGTGCCGTAAAGCCATTTCTGTAATTTTCCCACAGCGTTAATTAGGCCTCTCCTTTGTCTGTAAGGGATGATTGTTTGAATTTTGCTTCTGATTGGGATTATATATAATTTCAGAACTTCTGTTCCAGTTTGTAGGTGTGCCTTCTCAATATTGTTTTGCAGTATGTTAAGTATATTTTCTATTTCGATTGGATCAATTATATGCAATATTGTCTCCACGCTTTTCACAATGTCTTCAGATCCCGTTTCGATTTCAATGAATCCGTTTTCAGTTTGTATTTCTCTATCGTCACTTGTCCCATTACTGTCGTTGTTATTATCAGTGCTAGTAATAGCATCAGGGTCCATCGTGCCTGAACATTTAGTTTTTCTTTTAACGTTTGATGTATGTATATTATCTAAGTTTGCTTTAATAAATTTAGGTTGCTCTTTGTGTCTAAGAGCTCTATAATTATTTGTATATTCTTTTTGTCTTTCTGCTATGTAATTTTCTCTTTTTATGTTTTGTTTTTTATATATTTCTCTTTTCCTATTTTTAGATTGTTATAAATTGCTAATTTGTCACATTTCCCTTCATACACGTTTTGTGCGTCTCTTTTATTGGTGAATGATAACTGCGATTGTTAAATTCGATTGCTTTGCTCATTTTGTCCTCGATATTAATATTTCTAGCTTCTATCGTAAGGGTTCTCATTTTCTCACTGAGAGTACTGTGTAAGCGTTCATTATCAGCGTTGCCTGTATGGCTGTTAGGTGTTGTAAGGCGGAGTTCTATTCTTTCGGTTCTAAGCAAATCCTTTATATTTACACTCCTAAATTCGTTATCTGTAATTAATTTCTTCTGTGACAAGTATAGTCTTATTTTTTATATTGTAACGAGTATCGATAGTTGGTTACTCATCACTATTGTGACGGACACTATTGGCAGCATTGACATGAATGTCAACAAAAAGAAATAAGCGATAACCAGAACAAGCCAACGAGAAAGGAAGAGAAGAATCTCGATAAAGGAAGATTCTGGGGTGTTGCCAACAGAGTATAAATAGAGCCAGTGTTGAGAAGTGAGAATCAATCGAATTCCGAACGTGACTGCGCAAACATCTATACAGAGGCAAAAGTTGCTAGTACATTAAAGTGTTATTGTAAATAGTTGATTATAAACAGAGTTGATTGTAAATAGAGTTTATTAAATAAATTGTTGCTGTATATAGTTGTATAAAATAAGTGTTTATTAACAGAATCCAGTGATCGAACAAGGTAATTCAAATAGAATTAAACGCTCACAGAATAAAAACGTAACAATTGGTGTCAGAAGTGGGATTCTGTAAAGATGGTGAAAATTGACCAACTAAAAGTGGACCAGCTTAAAAAGCTGTTGGTAGAGATGAATCTATCGTCATCAGGTGCAAAGGCGGAACTGCTGGTGAGGCTGAGGCAAGCTATGCAAACTAAGGGAATTAATGTAGATGAACATGAGTTCTTCGAGGAAGCCGATATACAAGCAGTTGTGCACGCTGAGGAAGAGAGCAAAATAGATTCGAGTGGTCAACTCATGGATTTTATGAAATCCATGATGCAACAACAGCAGCAGCAACTGCAAGGAATTAATGCGAAGTTACAAGAAAATGCGTCTCGCATTGACTCCAAGTTTCAAGAACATTCGGCTCGCCAAGAACACGTCATCGAAAATCTACAGAAAGGAATTGAACTTAGATTTCAGGAAATTTCCGGAGCTATTAATGACAAAGTCACAGAGCTGAAAGAACACGTGGATGAGTTGGATGATAAGCTGAAGGAACATGTCGACGACTGGGAAGACAAGTTCGAGAAATTACTGCACGAACTCAATCAACTAAAAATAAATGGAACAGCCACATCAGTGATTAGAGATTCAAGTACAATCAAATTAAAGCCACCAACATTTGACGGAAGCACGCCATTCAACATCTTCAAGCTTCAATTCGAGACAACAGCTTCGAAGAATCAATGGGATGACAGCGACAAGACTGCTGCTTTAATAGTCGCATTAAAAGGTAATGCTTCCGAGGTGTTACAGATGGTTCCAGAGAAAGATCGTGGTAGCTATCAGTCACTGATGAACACACTCCAGCGGAAATATGGAAATGAATACAAGAGTCAGTTACATCGAGTGGAGTTAAGATCGCGAGTGCAACGGAGTAATGAAAGCTTGCATGAATTCGCTTCTGACATTGAGCGCTTATGTCATCTTGCATTCTCTGGTAATTCGGAAGAGTTCGTCGAAAAAATCAAAATAGAGGCTTTCATAGATGGCATACGTGATGGAGAGACAAAGCGTGCCCTAGTCATGTCACCAAGGAATACTTATGCCGAAACAGTCAGTAGTGCCTTGACGTTTGAAGCCGCCAGTTTGATGTGTCGACCAATACAACGGGTACGCCAACTAGAAACAGAAACAGCAGATCTGGTTGAAGCAGTGCGTCAGGCAGTAAAATCAGTAGTTCAGCCTGAAGCAAGAGCAGGTCGACGCGAAAACAAATTTAATGGTAAGTGCTTCATTTGCGACAAACGAGGGCATATAGCGCGTGATTGCAATCAATCGAGTATGAAGCCTAAAGAAAGAACAAGGAATCAACACAAAAATAAATTTGCCGGTAAGTGCTTCAAATGCGATCAAAGAGGACACATGGCGCGTAATTGTCGTCATCGTGGTAAGACTGATACTCCATATCATCGTACTTGCACCGTAGATAGCAAACATTGCTCTCGGGTAGGAAGCCAGAATCACATTGTTAACCTACGACTTACGAATGTATTATCGGAAGAGTCATGGACCACCGAACGAGTTCAAGAAGATCAACGGAACGACCCAGATCTCTCAAAGATCATGAAATACAAGGAGCAGGGCATACGTCCAGATTGGCAAGAGATGGCTAATGAGAGTCCAATAGCAAAGGCATATTGGGCGCAGTGGCAAAGCCTGCACTTACGAGACGGATGTTTATTCAGAGCATGGGAAAGTGAAGATGGAAAAATCACTAATTATCTTCTAGTGGTACCCAAGGCAAGAATAAATGAAGTGATAGCTGAGTATCACAATGCCTCCATTGGGGGGCATTTGGGAATCACCAAAACCGTCGAGAAAATAAAGAAACGATTTTATTGGGTTGGATGTCATGACCATGTCGCTGATTGGATTCGGAAGTGTAAGCAATGTGCAATGGCCAAAGGTCCCACTAAGAAAAGTCGAGGTAAGATGCACCAATACACCGTGGGTGCTCCATTTGAGCGAATTGCTATGGACATAGCTGGGCCATTTCCAATAAGCAACGCAGGAAACAAGTATGTTCTGGTGGTTATAGATTACTTCAGTAAATGGCCTGAAGTATACCCCATTCCAAATCAGGAAGCTAGTACAGTTGCGGATGTATTCGTCAACCAATGGGTTACTCGTTTTGGTGTACCGATGGAGTTACACTCAGACCAAGGTCGACATTTCGAATCAGTTGTATTCCAAGAGATATGCCGTATGCTGGGTATATACAAAACTCGTACAACACCTTTGCATCCACAATCTGATGGCATGGTAGAACGATTTAACCGTACCTTGGAGGAATATTTGAGAAAAGTCGTAGATAAATACCAAAGAGAATGGGATGTACATATACCAATGTTCCTCATGGCATATAGATGCGCACAACATGATACGACGGCTACTACACCGGCAATGGCAATTTTTGGAAACGATTTAAGACTGCCAGCTGATTTAAAATTTGGAGTCGTAACACCAACGAGATCAACCGAAGGTAATTATACTAACGAAAAGCGGGAACAGTTGGATGAAGTACATCGGTTCATCAGAGAGCGGTCGCAGATGATAAGCGATAAGATGAAGGCCAGGTATGACTTGAAAGCAAATTCAAAAGGGTTCTATGAAGGAGAGCTTGTAATGCTTCATAATCCACAAATAAAGAAAGGCCTGTCCCCTAAACTGCAAACTCTTTGGGAAGGACCATATGAGATTATAGCAAAGATAAATGACGTAGTGTATCGTATTCAACGTGCCTGGAATAAAAGAGCAAAGTTTAAAGTAGTGCACTTGGAGCGACTTGCACCATATCGGGGGGAATTACAAAAACTTGTTCGGGACGAACAAGGTTAAGAGGAGGGCAGTGTAACGAGTATCGATAGTTGGTTACTCATCACTTTTGTGACTGACACTATTGGCAGCATCGAAAAGAATGTGAACAAAAAGAAATAAGCGATAACCAGAACAAGTTAACGAGAAAGGAAGAGAAGAATCTCGATAAAGGAAGATTCTGGGGTGTTGCCAACAGAGTATAAACAGAGCCAGTGTTGAGAAGTGAGACTCAATTTGATCCCGAACGTGGTTGCAGAAACATTGATACAGAGGCAAAAGTTGCAAATACATTTAAGTGTTATTGTAAATAGTTAATTATAAGCAGAGATGATTGTACATAGAGATTATTAAATAAGTTGTTGCTGTATATAGTTGTATAAAATAAGTGTTGCAGTCATTATTAACAGAATCCAGTGATCGAACAAGGTAATTCAAATAGAATTAAACGCTCACAGAATAAAAACGTAACAATATTATTGTTTGGTAATTTCTGTCCTCCTAATAAGAAGCTGTTGCAAATCTTGAAAACCTATCAATGAAAGTCAAAAAGTTAGCTTCTGAGTTAGTATAAATGTCCATGTGTATTATTTCCTTTGTTTCTTTTGGTGTGCCTATTAGATGAAACTTCGGTTTGATTGGCCTACGGTCGTATTTAACTCGGTTGCGAGTGTCACAATTATTTATGAATTTTTGGATTAGTGCTTTCAGGTTAGGAAAATAAATGAGTTTTTTAAGTCTTTCGTAATTTTTATTGACACCAGTGAATACGCGAGGACTGCTGCCGTGCCGTGATAAGGCCTTGTCGCCACAGTCGCACACAGTTCTCGTTTTAGGTTTATTTTATTGCACTTTCAGTTAACTTTTATTTATATTTTAAATCTTCACTTGTCCTAACTTTACTCTTATGTTCTTATTTATATTCAGTGTATAAGATTTTATTTAATTATATAGGGAGAAAGAGGGATTAATAATAAAACTAAACAACGTGGACGGCCTTGTGCTGTTCAGAGAATCACCCAAAAAAGTATATAAACTCAAAGTTTTAGAAGATTCTAACAAGAGGTATTAACTCATGTTGCAAAATAAAAAACAAGGCAGAGAGAGAGGAATACAATAAAAAAAGACAGAGAATGTGGGGAAAGAAATAAAGAATTAAAAAATAAGAAAGCGAGAGAGAGAGAAAAGAATACGAAGATGGGTGACTAGCGGAATGGGAAGAGCCGACATAAACGGTGATGCCGGATCACCAGCTCCAATTCACTCCCAAAATACAATGGCAGTGCTACGCCATCCGCGCCAGAGAGTGAGAAATATTAAACAAGATAAAAAAAAAGATTTAAGGTTAATGCTTAAAACTAATGATAAAAAAAATTAACACAATTCTATGAAATTCAAATTATAAAAACATCAATTCAGAGAGGACACAGAACAAAAATTTTAAAATGGCATTAAAAATGACAATAAAAAAATGGCGAAAATATTAATTTAAAATAACATTCAATTCAATGAAATTTAATTCTTAAGATAAAAGGGGAGCGAACTTAAAGAATAATGGTAATGGGCTAGGCTAAGGCCTGTTCGCACTACGACCAACTTGGTCTATTGTACACCCCTTCGTAATTATATATTTAGTATATATAATATATCGAGGAATCGAACCAGCTCCTTCGGGGTTAGCGTATGAAGGTTTTCATCTTCTAGTAAATATGAACCTAGGATTTTATGTCTCCTGTGGCCTAGTGCATCACAAGTTGTAATTAAGTGTTCCGTGCACTCTTCCTCATCAGAGCAGAATCTGCAAGTACTTGTGTTAGATATTCCTATTTTGTGTAGGTGTTTATTGCATTTTTAGTGGGCTGTTGGTGCTCCGGAAAGTAATCTAAGACTCTTTTTGTTTAAGGTTAGAGCGGTTATTGATCTTTTGGCATCAAAGCTCAGGAATTTTTTGGAGTGGTTGTGACCGCCAATGTCATTCCAATATTCTCTGATTTTTTGTTGGATCCATTTTTTGGTATTCTGTTTTATGTTGTTTTTATTGAAGCCAAAGAAGGGGTTGGACTGATAAATGAACCTTCAGTCTTTTTTTTGCATTTCATTACCTTCGTGTCCTTCAAGTCCTGGCACCCAGATCAGAGAGACCTGATTGTGGCTGGCCAGTTTGTTGAGTACATTTTTGCACTCTGTGAGGACTTTTGATGTATGTACCTTTTAAGAGCTTTGAGGACTGATTGACTGTCTTAGAGTATTTTAATGTTGTCTCCTTGGAGTCCTTTTTTGGATAAGATTTCCACTGTTTCCATTATAGGATAGAGCTTCGCATGGAAAATTGTGGTATTCGAACTTAGTGTTCTTGATTTGTGCGTTCTTGGTCACACTATTCCTGCTCCTACTCCCTGAAGCGTTTTAAATAAATCTGTGTACCATTTTTGGGAATCATCGTATAACCATATTGGGCTAGCGTTCCACTCCTCTCTTGATGGGAAAATGACATTGTATCTCTTGGTGAAATTGAGTAGTTGATCTGTGTGGTCAGTTGTCTGTGTCATATGTGTAACATTTCCGACCTTGTTTAAGATCTCTAGGTGTCCAGTCAGATTACCTGGTTTAAATGTTTCTTTTATATGGATTGAGAATGCTTGCATTGCAGCAGCCCTTGTATCCCTATGCGTAGCGGTGGTAAGTTTAACAATGATTCCAGCTGGGGTAGTTTTCATAGAGCCTGTAATGCTTAGGCACGGTAGTCTTTGTAATTTTCACAGTTTTAATATAACTTTTGTTTGATTGGGTTTTACCCACCATACCAATGCCCCGTGTAGTATGATGGACCTAACCATTTGGGTGTAAATCCAGAAGATCATTTTGGGGCTCACACCTCAGGATTTCCTGAAGAAGTTGCTTTGTATTCCAAAGGTTTTTCGTGCCCGTTGTTAATACTGAATTGAGATGTGCTTCCCATGTGAGTTTTTTTTTGAGAAATCCCACGGCCAACTTACCTGCCCAACTGACCGAGGGGCACGTCCGTATAACGTACGAACCGGTGACCGATCAGTAATGGCCCAGCTGTTCTGAGCACGCGAAGAAGTAGTAGCAAGTGACTACAAACGAAATTAAAAATACAGCTACGGATCTAATTAATCCAACAGCTGTTCATAAATCAACGTAATTACTAAAACAACATTACAAATCATAATTAGTTTAAAGATGAATAAATGAATAACTGTTAATAAAAAAAAATAAATATGTGGAACTTAAAGCCCCAAAGGGCTCATTGGCCGAGCTTTTCTTCCATTACTGTTGTGCGTCTTAAATTTTGGACAATATTAGAAGGGACCTACTTATTTTAGCCGGTTCCGAACGGCAGAACACTTGTGATATCACTTTTTCTGAGCTTTGTCACAGAGTTCTTTTAGAAGCTTTCTCATGGCAAGTTGTTACTGTCAGAAGAATTGCCAATTGCTTGCCGACAGGTGGGTACCATTCGAAAGAAAAATCTTATCGATATTAAATTTGTTATGCATCAGCCGGGGATTGAACCACGACCTACAGATCAGAAGGCGAACACACTAACCACTGAGCTACGGCACCCACCCAATAATAACTGAATAACTGTTATTGTAGTATTTACACATGCTTCTCGCAGGAGTAAATAATCCAAAGTTACTTTTACACATTGACAACTTTATTGCATTATAATTTCTCGACGGACGGATTGGCACATATAAATCTCGCTCAAAAAACAAAAACGGAGATTCGTTTTCACCTTTAAGTAACTTTATAACGAAACAAGCATTTAGCATCGTTCTTCTATTTTTAAGTGTTGGCAATGCTAAAAGTTTGAGATAGTATTCATATGGTGGAAGGTTAACTGAAGGGTCCCAGTTAAAAGAGCGCAAGGCAAATAACAGGAACTGCTTCTGAACAGATTAAATTATCAATATAGCACCTGTATTCAGGGTTCCAGACAATGGAAGCATACTCAAGAATTGGAAGGACAAGTGAAATGTAAAGAGTTTTAGTTGCGTGGGGGTCATTAATCTCTTTTGACCATCTCTTAACGAAGCCCAGCTCTACTTTGGCCTTATTAACACTAGAATTTACATGCAAATTGAAACGAAGTTTGGGATCCTTGGTAATACCGAGATCAATAAAACTAAAAACACGTTTTAACTGCTGCCCATCAAGCGAAAACTGATATACTAAAGGTTTTTTCCGTGAAAAAGTCATGAATTTGCATTTATCTAAATTTAATACCATTAGGTTAGTTGAGCACCATTCAGAATGAGAGTCTATATCTAATTGCAAACATGTCTGAGAAGCCGATGAATAATGTGTCATGAAAAGCATTAAAATAGTTGAGTGCATAATAGATGATGGAAGATCATTTATGACGAGTAAGAAAACGATTGGCCCCAGGTAGCTTCCCTGGGGGACGCCAGAAGGAACATTTATATTTTTGAATAGTCCTTTTTGTAAGAGGTTGGTTAAATAGGATCTAATCCAGTTTGCAAATATATTAGAGGTGCCAATTAAATCAAGATTTTTTAGCAATAAGTCGTGGTTAACTTTATCGAAAGCCTTGCAAAAATCAATGCAAATTACATCAGTTTGGAGACCATGAGTAAAGCCTTTAATTACACTGGTAGAAAATTCAAGCAAATTAGTCACAGTGGATTTGCCTTTCGAAAAACCATGCTGATTTAAAGATACTGCAGACTTCACATTGAAAACAAGTTGCGTGGTTAAGATGGCCTCAAATAATTTAGGTATAACACTTAGCTTTGCTATACCTCGATAATTAGAAATTTTGGACTTCGAATCGCTCTTGAAAAGCGGAATAATCAATTAATCCTTCCAACTAATTGGGAAATGCCCAAGCCGGAGTGAAGCATTGAAAATGTCAGTTAATGGCAAGAAAAGTAAATTTGCGCATGATTTCAGAATGCGGGTCCAGGTAAATACGACAGTTTCAAAGTTTTAAGATGTCGCAAAATTTCTTCGGGAGTTATAGAAGGCATGCAACTTGAATTTATTTGTTTGATTGGAAAAGGGTAAGACCAACTGCAATCATATGTTGCTGTTGAATAAGTAGAACTAAAAAAGTCTGCAAAAAGGTAAGAGATATTTTAATCATCAGTAGATATACAATCCTTCCATATCATTGACGAAGGGAAAAGAGAACTTTTACGTTTTACATTAACAAAGTCGTAAAACGCTTTCGAGTTTGTCTGGAAATCCATTTTGAGTTTGCTAATGTATTTCTAACAACATTTTGAATTTAGTGATAAGAATTTACTTCTCAAAAGGGAATATTTAAGATAATCGACTGAGTTACCAGATCTTTTGAATAATTTGAAGGCGCGATTTCTCTGATTTTTTTAAACTTTGTAGACCAAGCAGGACCTCCTAAATTACAAAAGTGGTTGAGTTTGGGAATACATTTTTCGAAACAGTTATAAAGGATGTTATTAAAATCTGAGACCCACTCACCCAAATTTGAGTTGGACGTTGACCAGTTTACTGCGGAAAGCATTTTGCATAATTTAACATAGTTTGCTTTTTTAACGCAGAACTGTTGGGAAGCCTTATTGTAACGTACAGGGCAGAAATATTCTAAAGATAAGCAGATAGTGAGATGATGGCTGTCTTCAGGGATAGCAAATGGATCACAAAGAGATAGAGATACATCAAGAGCATCATCTACATATACTAAATCCAAAATTTTGTTATTTTTGTTATAAAAAGAATTTGCTTGTTTTAAGCCAAGCTCAAAGAATTAATCTAGAAATATATTATAGTATTCACGAGTAGTACATGAAGTTAATTGATTATTTTCATCTAAATTCCAACAAACATGTGGTAAGTTGAAATCACCGAGAGTTAACAAAGAAGCATTTAAATTAAGCATATTAAAAACATTCACAACAAGAGAAGTAAGATTAAGATATACGCTGATATCCGAGTTTGGGGGAATGTAAGAGCATGTAATATAAATACAAACATTTAGCTCCCAACCAATTTATCCAGGACAATCTCTAGATATTTTACCTCTTCCTTCATGGGTATCTCTGTCTCGTTTATTTTTAATATTGCTATGCTAAATGTGCTTTTTCTGGTGAAGGGGTCGATGGAGTTTTGATGGGGTTAATTAATAACCCCTCTTTCCTACACCACTCCCATGTTGTATTTAAGGGATCCTACATTAAGTCCCAAGTAGTCCTTTCATGGTTGCGTTTGATTATTATAGATACGTCATCAGCATATCCAATTGTTTTGTACCCTTTATAGGTAAGGATCTGTATTAGGTCGTCAGTTAGTAGGGACCATAGCAGCGGTAAATAAAGAATAAATTATAAAACTATTTCAAAAAAGTATAAAATTAAAAATAAATTTACAATTCCTCAAAGAATAATTTAGAAGTGAAAATGAGAGGGAAACTTTAACCGAATTCAAAAGAGTATAAGAGATTTAAAAAATAGTAATAGTATTAATAATATTAAAAAGAAATATTAAAAGGAAAACAAGCAAATAGAAATACAGTTTAACATAATTTAAAAGTGGTGGATGAAGAAGTCCAAAGTTCGGCAACGGGGGTGCTGATTGTGATTGAGAATACATTGCAGGCGGCTAAGCTCGCAACGAAATGCAGGAAAGAAAGGGATCATCGTCGACGCTTGCATTGGCATAACGATTTTCGGAAATACCGGTTGCAAAGGCGTCGAGTTGGCACAAGACCACTGCGTTTCTTTGATTTTCGATGACGCCACTTAGATCCTGGCAACAACGACAACAACGGAGAGCCCACCGAAAAGTGTCCAAGTGTTAGCGGCGCTAAGTCTGCGGGGTTGACAAACATTGGGTTGGGCTCAAGGGTCTAGAGTAGAGACACGCTTCTATATGGGAGACTGGAGTACTGAATTCATCCAAGGTGTATTTCTGAGTGGGAGGTAGCTTCTTCAGGTGAGATGTAAAACTCTTGACACCTGCTTCCCAAAGACCGCCCATGTGCGAAGCACCTGCAGGAATGAAACGCCATTCTACATATTGATGGCTCTGAGAGAATTCCACATTCTCACGTACTTGACGAAGAAATTGTTCGTAGAGCCCGAGAAGCCCCAACAATGTACGTTCCGTTGTCCGACAAAATCCAAGATGGACATCCACGCCGTGCAAGGAATCGGAAAAATGCTGCTTGGAATGTCGAAGTTATCACATCACTAGTCGCTTCGATGTATATCTAAGTACACGAAGACACATACGTAACCTTTGGTAATACGACAAACGCGGCCGACATATGCTTTGATGTCAAACGGGCCAGCGAAGTCAACACCGGTCGTAGTAAATGTTCTGGAAAGGCAAGTAAGTTTGGGTGGTAATGCCGCCATTATTTGGGTATACTGCTTCTGCTGGTCGATAAGACAAGTATTGCACTTATAGATTTTAGTTTTCACTAAGTTTTTCAACTTAGGCACCCAGAACTCCGTACGTAGCAAACGCAGTAGCAGTTGGTTCGAGCTGCGTATCGAAATCAAATGTACAAACTTTGCTAATAGCTGCGTGAAATGCCCAGCATATAGGAGAAGTATCGCAAATCTCTCTCTGTTAGAGAACAGGTGAATTAGCCAATCGCCCATTGACACGCATCACACCTTGCGAATCCAAAAATGGATTGAGCGACAGTATGTCACTTTTACGAGAAATTTGGACCTTGTTTGATAAGTCCCCATATTCTTGAGAGAAGATTCTGAGTTAACACAAAGTGATAAACATGTTGCGAGTGAAGCATATTTCTTCATTTGATAGGCTTAGTGAAGTAAAGTGATGTTGAGCTCGTCGAGTGACCAAATAAATCGAAAGATATAGGAGATAATTCGCAACGTGCGAGAGAATTACGAAAAACGATCTAGAATATCGCCAGAGCCTTGAGACTTCCCGAAGTGAGATATGACAACTCTAGTCTCAGGAATGGCGATCGAATCCGACAAAAATGCTTTATTCGGCCAGCTTTGGAGTGGCATTTTTAGACACGTGGGACCCTGCCACCACAACTCATTGCACACAAGTTCCTTGGCAGTAATACCACGAGTTGTTATATCAGCTGGATTTTCAGAAGAACCAACATGCTGCCAATCCGAGGCGCCAATCTTCTCTATAATGGAAGAAATTCGGTGTGCCATGAAAGTCGTCCAATGACATGGAGGCTTTTGTATCCACGACAGAATGATTGTTGAATCAGTCCACTCAAACAAAGTGTATGTTGGAACCTGAAGCTGCGCTATCAGAGAATCTAACATCCGCGCTAGTAGTTCTGCCCCACAGAGCTCTAAGCGTGGCAATGAGAGCGTCTTAACATGGGCAACGCGTGTTTTCGCAGCCAACAAATGGGTATATATTTCACCCGAAGGGCTTTTCATACGCGCATATATTGCTGCTGCATAGGCCTTTTCTGATGTATCGCAAAAGCCGTAAATTTGCATCATACAGTCCGCAGTGAACTGTACGAAACGAGGAATGCGAATTTTGGTCAGATTAGGATAATCCGACAAAAATGCTTGCCATTTGTGAAGCGTCAGTGGCTTTAGTGACTCATCCCAATCAGTATAATCGAGCCACAACTGTTGCATCAACAACTTTGCCACCACAATCATTGGGGCCAACCATCCAGCAGGATCGAATAATTTGGCGATAGTGGGCAGCAGTTCTCTCTTCGTAGAAGACGCTTTATGCGGAAGAGACCCAGGAGAAAAAAGAAGTAGTCAGAACCTGCGTTTCACCTGAGCCCTATGGTTTTTGCGGTACTCGTATCCGAGATATTTAAAATTTCGAATCTAGAAGGTGATCAGAAGGCAGACCCTCAAGGATGCGTTGATGGTTTGATATCCACTTCCTCAACGAAAATCCTGTGGTACGTAATACCGAAACAAGTTTGTCACGAGATAGTATAGCTTCGTCAAACTTATGTGCTCCGCCGAGTACATCGTCTACGTATATAGAATGTTTGAGAATATGCCAAGCAACTGGGTTAGCCAATTCATTTTCGTTTGCAAGTTGCAGCAACAGTCACAGTTTGTAGTTCAAAGCTGTGAACATCTTCCGTTGGTGATTTCTAGAAACATATACGTTGGAAAAACATATGATCTGGGTGTACTCTAATTTGACGGTACATTTTCTCAATATCGGAATTGAAAACAAAACGGAAAAATCTCCATCGTAATAAAAATACCATCAAGTCCGATTGCAGTGTGAGTTCAGTAAGAAAGACATCATTCAACTCCACGAGTTTCGTGAGTCACCTAACGATAAATCTTGAGGAATATCTTTTGCACTAAAGCCGTTCTAAGTAACACCGAACTATCTCGCGGTGGGTGATTGTGGGTTCCTGAAACTGAATTGGGCCCACTTGTTGGCACAGTTTGCAGCTGATGTTGACGGAAGTTGTTCCCCACTAGGCTGGATTGATTTTCTATTCTATGCAATGAGTGATGCCTTTTATTGCATACGGAGCATGTGTAAAGACCCACAGACGTAGGGTTGTGTATGGGAGTTTCGTGGAGCACAGATACACGAAGATCGCGTCCCATTGACTTGTGTCGATATTTAACAACTGCAAGTTCATTATACTGTCGTTTATTGTTAGCTGTAAGCGTTTTATGTTTAGACCCGTTTCTTGCACGAGTGACTGCAGATTAATGAGAGCCTTTAACTGAATGTTGACTAAAATTCGTTTGCTCTCGTATCTCTCTTCTAAATTATACCACGCGATTGTGAATCTATCTTTAGTGAACGGAGTTGACTTCATGATATTGTGAGCTTCTCCTCAAATTTTCTGAAGCAGGTGATATAATTTATCGACTGGTGTTATTCCGAACAAGCTTGGCCACGACACATTATCTCCCGAGAAACATGCGGTATCGCATGGCGGGCGCATTCGCGACAATGGCAGACGGCATGATCACGGTCAAATCGTGAAGATGTACGTTGATGTTTGCCAGGCAACGAACGTAACAGATTCTACAATCCTTAAACTTCGCTTCAATTTTCCTTATGTCAATGGCTTCAACTTCCTGCGAGATGATGGGGAGGTATGCCGATTTCAGATCACTCCATACTGCTTCGAATTATTTCTTCTAGTTTCCTCTATTTCCTCAGCGGGAGCGTAAAAACCTTTAGTATACGCCATGTCACGGGTAATTTGTAGAGTTACAAATTAGTATAATGAAGAAAAATAATTTTTAAATTCGAACTCGAGTAATTCTTAGAATTAAAGCTCCAAATAGAATGCAGAAGCAATCGGAAAAATTCTCTGAGAGAGATAAAATATAACGCGAGAGGCCGTGAAAACCTTTGAAAACTGCTAACTTTATGTAATTCGTATAATTACAGTAGCAGGAGGAAAAAAAAATAAGTGAAAGCGATTTAGAATCGACTTGTTGATCGGGTATCAGATGCTCGATTCTTCTGAATGACTTAATCTTTATGTAAGTTTACCGTATATATTTAGTATCGGGAAGTATAGTAACGTATAGAAACGGAACTCCAAATAAACTTCTCGTAGTAGGTTGTAACTAGTAACCACTGTATAAATTCAATCCAACTCGAGAGACTTCAAGCGTGATTACACGTTCCAAGTACGATGAATTTAATCGTAAGGAATTTATTTCAGTATTTAATTATATGTTAGTTACACTTAGGGTTGTTATCTGTTTGAGTTTAGCCGGACACCGTCCTCTTTTTTAGGGCGTCCGGCGACGTCCTCCCTCCTTTTTTGTCTTCGTCCGGCTAAAAAGAGTGTCATGGGGGAAAGTCCTCTTTTTCATATTTTTATTTTTTATTTTATAACTTTACTAAGAGTTTTGGTTTTTATTCCTCATTAGACTTTAATTTTTTTTAATGTGGCAACACTAATTTCACATTCCGAATCATCTGGGTATGTCAGATATGTTTTTCCTTATTACAATAGGGATGTGCAATTTGGTACGTCTTATTTAAATCATCGGAATTGTTTAATTCTGCATTTAAAAAAAAATATATTTCACAAATTTGATAAATATTTACCAGCTTTACATACGAAACGTAAACTTTAGTTTTTAATACATACTACACAATAAAATACCAGATAGATCAGATACAGAATACCATGAGTGTTTTTTCATAGATAACGCTAAAAATCACACTTCACTTCCCTTAATTTGATAAACAAAATAAGGAACAAAATCATTGTTTTTAATTTTTCTCCTCAATTTTTTGTAAAATGTAGATTTTTAAAGTAAATGATAAAGTGAGTAAGACCACAAGTCTACTTTTCGAAGAAAGTGTGGAAAAACTCTATGGAAGTATTCGATTTTAACTCGGTTTCATACATAGATTATGAATCGATCACAAAACATCCAAAATCGATTGTTTATTATGCTTGAATTTTATTGTGCACATCCCTATATTGCAGAGCGTTGAAATAAAACTACGTGCGACTTTTACAAACAAAAATACGAAGAAAAATAGGCGTAAGATATCCTAAATACCTCCAATACTTTTACTAACATAGACATTTATTGTTATTTGTTTAGATTTAAGAAATGCCGAAACGTAAATGTACTTTCAGTGAGAAATTGAAGCAAAAGTATCCATTTATTAAAAGGGGAAGATGCGACTGGGAGGTTGTTTGCACACTCTGCTCGGCAACAATCTCGATTGCAAATAAAGGAGGAATTTATATGATAACCACATAAAAACTCAAAAACACCAGAAGAGTAATGACGCACAAGCCTCAACTTCAAGAATTGATTATTCGTTTCCCAAAGTGTCGGTAAATCGCGAGCTGCGTGCAATTGAAGGATGCTTGGCGTATCATATTGTTTGCCACAATATGTCTTTTCTTTCGCTGGACTGCACCATGATTCTAAACAGAATCTTATACAAAGACTCGAAATGCGCTGCTTTTGCAACTTGTAACAGACGCAAAGCAACAGCAATTATAACAAATGTGCTGTCACCACTTTCCACTACAAAGTTTATAGAAGAATCTTCGCATATTTCGTATGTAAGTGTATCAACCGACACTAGCAATTTTGGGGCCACGAAATTGTTGCCAATACTAATTCAGTATTGTGATGTTAAGAAAGGCGGCATCAAAACTAAAATCTTAAATATTTTATCTATAAAAGACGAAACGTCGGAAACAATAACCGATTGTATTTTTTCCGAATTGGAAAAACATGTATTAAAAAAGAAATGTATTGCTTTCAGTGGTGACAATTGTAACACAAATTTCGGTGGGAAAGACAGGGCTGGACATCATAACGTTTTTGCAAAACTGAAGAATAGACTAAACCGTGAAATTGTTGGCTTAGGCTGTCTAGCCCATATTATAAACAATACTGTTCATAAGGGATGTGATTCATTAACTTTTGATATCGAATCCATTGTTCTAAAAATTTATAATTATTTTTCTGTATTTACTGTTAAAACAGAGACATTAAAAGAGTTTTGTCAAGAATCTGAAGTAGAATATGCCAAACTTCTTTATCACTCTAAGACCAGGTGGTTAAGCTTATATCCCGCCATAGAGCGATTATTAAAATTATACGAGCCACTAAAAAATTATTTTTTAAATTTGAATAATACACCAAAAATTTTAAAAGAATTTTTTCAAAACGATTTAAGTGAAGCTTATTTATTTACCATTCATTCTACTATGAACATAATGCATTCAAATGTAGAGAGCATTGAAAGACAAGATACCTCAATCTTTGAAGTAAAAACAATTTTGGGAGGTATTATTTTTAATTTAAGTGAAAGATTAACTCAAAACTTCATAACTTTAAAAGTTAAAGAAATTATGCGAAAGAAAACGTTGACTGCTGCTTCAAGTTCATTATTCATTGAAGAAGTTTGTAATTTTTACAAAATAATGATAGACTATTTAAAGTCGTGGATTGCGCCGTTGAAGGATTTGGATGTGTTTAATTGGCTAGATTTTAAACATAATAAGATAGCAAACTGGTCAAATGTACAACCTTCCATTAATTTCTTGCAAAAAATTGGTATCGAAATGGATGAAGAGCAACTGTTTAACGAATTTCTTTGTTATCAAACTTTTGTTCAGAACATAAGTAACGAAATTTTAACTTACGATAAGTTTTGGTGTGCTCTTTTTGACAAATACGAAAATTGCTGTGAACTTAAAAAAATTGTTGAATTTGTTTTTTGCCTCCTTGCTCACAATGCGAATGTTGAGCGTGTTTTTTCGTTAATAAAAGCTCAATGGACGCCTGAAAGAAATAGACTGGATCCACATACAATATCTCACATGATTAAAACAAAGTGTAATTTTGAAATGAGCTGTCAGGATTTTTATAAATACTTAATTAATTGCAATAAAAATGTTTTAAGCGATATTGGAAAGTCTGATAAGTACACTGCTACCGAAAATATGTAGGTACATTAGCTTAGCTGTAATTTGCAAAAGTGTGGTTTTTTCTAGCTTTTATAGGCTTAAAATATTCGATGAGATAAAAAACTTCAAATAAAAGTTTCATGCCGCTTTATGGATTTTTATACATAATTTGCTCACAAACATTTAAGTTTAAAAAACGTGCATAACTCGGACATTATGCAAAAAAATTTAGTTTTTAGTTTTTCCAATAATAGTCTAAACTTCTTGCAGCTATAAAACTTTTTTATTCGGCACAAAACTTTCTATTTGGTAATATTTTATCAAATCGACTATTTTTAGCTCATGAGATATAGAAAAAATACACTTTTGCAAATTTCGACCCCCATGATATACATATGTACATACATAAATATTAATATATTTTGTAATATTCAATTATATATCGTCAGTTTTGGAAAGGCACCGACGAAATATACCTTAATAATTTTTATTTTACATCGATTTAAAAAATAGTTGCTTTCTTGCTGTAGTGGTTGTATACGTGTAATAAAAACTTTTCGTAAAACGTTTAAGGTTTTTTCATTTAATTAAAAAAAAAATCGTCCTCCTTTTTAGCCCAAAAGTCCGGCTTTATTTTGGCCGATGTCCTCCTTTTGAAAATTTTGCGATAACAATCCTAGTTACACTCGATTATGTACGCACTGATTCATTTGGTATAGTAACGATTATATATGTAATTATTTATTACGATGTAATAAACAAAAAATCACTTAATGTTCAATTTTGAGTTATAACCCAGCCAACCAGCGGAGTCTGCAAGATGCACCATTAGGACTCCCTTTGCGGTACGCTGACCATCCTAGGGAGCCTCCGAAAAAAGTCCCAAAGGAGCATATCCGCCGGAGAAAAGTGCTTTTCAATATATATGAAAAAAGTGTTCCTTCAGGACTCATTAAATGAGTGATTTCGGCGTCCCAGAATGCGCGCTCAGATAAACCGCAAAGACTCTGTGCGGACACCCCTATTCGCTTATAATTTTTTGAAAAAGGACTCCTTAAATAATCCAAAGATAACCCAAAATGAATATTTAGGGATTGATTTTGCGCTCCAATAATGCACCGGAGCGATAATGGTTTCGCATAATATTGTACAATAGATATTTTAAAAAATTTATAAAAATGAAAAGGCGTTCCTTTGACGTTTGAAACAAATGTGCGCTCGCTCCATCAAATTTTTGGCAGAGCCAAACGATTCGTAACGGCCATAACGTCAATAGCCTTTTTGTTCGGTGTCCCTTTCAAGGAATATTGGGAAGCCACGTTGTCATCCATAATTTTGCGACATATTGAGTGAATGAACGTAGATGGATTACTGCATTCTTGTTTGAAAATTTCATCATTCTAAAAAATGTCTGATTGTTTTTCTATTAGCTTTCGTTTACCAATTGTTTAAATATAACTTATAATTACCAATACCGAACCGCGTTTAAGAACACTCTGGTTTGCACTAATAAATGTCAAGCGTACGTATTCAGCAAAGGAAGCGAAATGCACGCACAAATTCTAAAGGGAAATGCTTCATGTATATATATGATTATCTCGCATTCGCAACAAAAGCAAATGCTAAAAAGAAAGAACAAGATAATAATATAAGAAAATAAAACGACATAACGTGATTTAACACTCCGTAAACGCTCCCATGCGGTGCTCTTGTGGACTCTTGTCGAAACACTCCTTCGAGGTGTTCTGTGGGAGTCCCTTTTCACTCCTCCTTCGCATTTGGCTGGCTTTGAATGGAATTGTACGAGCACCATATACGATATATGTGTGTATATTTGTATGTGTGAACAAACAAAACTGTCGTACCTGTATGGTTTTTAATGGTGTATTATATTCTTTTAGATCGAGAACGTATACCAGGTGTACAAGCTGATTGCTCGTAGATGGCGTTAGTGAGCATATTGAGCTATTATCGACTGTATATCCTCTTTTTTATGAGTTCGACACCTGTTTACATCAATTAGTAAACATCATACATTTTTCCTCGTATAATCATGTCTAGTTTCGTGCCAGAAAAAGAGCCTATGCCGGAAGCTCTACTTTTTTGCTTCAATTTGAAGAAATCTGCTGCTGAGTCGCATCGAATGCTTGTGGAGACAGTGCGCTATCGAAAACCACTTGCAGAGACTGGTTTCGTCTGTTCAAAGAAGGCCATTTTGACTTGAGTGATAAGAAGCGTGAAAATAGACCCAGAAAAGTTGAGGATCATGATTTGCAGGCTCTTTTGGATGAGGACGACACCCAATCGCAAAAAATGCTTGCCGAACAGTTAGGTGTTACTCAACAAGCCATTTCCATACGTTTACGAGCCATGGGGAAGGTTCAAAAATTTGGAAAATGGGTACCCCATGAATTGAACGATAGGCAGATGGAGCGACGCCAAAACACATGCGAAATCTTTCTTGCTAGACAAAAAAGAAAGTCGTTCCTACATCTTGTGGCGCCTTGCGATGAAAAGTGGATATACTTTAAGAAGCCTAAACGAAAAAAATCGTGGATCGTTCCCGGCCAACCAGCAACTTCTTCTCCAAGACCAAATCGCTTTGGACTCAAGACGAAGTTGTGCGTTTGGTGGGATCAGCAGGGTGTCATCTACTACGAGCTGTTGAAACCTGGTGAAACTGTCAATGCTCACCGCTACCACCAACAACTAGTGAAATTGTGCCGTACTTTGGGTGAAAAAATGCCTGGTTATGAACAAAGACATGAGAAGCTGATTTTTCTCCACGCCCACTTAGACACACTCAATTGGGAGGTGCTACCTCATCCCGCTTATTCACCAAAACTGGCCCCTTCCGACTATCACCTGTTTTCGTCGGTGGGTCACGCGCTCGCCTAACAGCACTTCGATTCGTACGAAGACGCCGGAAAATGGCTTGACGATTGGTTTGCCTCGAAAAAGGAGGAATTCTTTTGGCATGGTATACACAAATTGCCCGAGCGATGGGAAAAATGTATAGCTAGTGAGAGCAAATACTTTGAATAAATTAATTTTTGGCTTTCTATGAAAAAGAATGTGTTTTATTTTTACCGAAAAACAGCGGATTTAAGCTTATACACCTGGTAATACAACATTAATAATGTGCGCGCGTATAGAAACGTAAAGGAATTGGTAATTTCGGATAAAAACCTTCCTATAAATGTAAACCCAGGCAAAACACACCTGATGCTATTTACCACTGACACGAAAATACCAAACTTTGATCTCCCTATGCTTAATGGCGTCAGACTAACGCTATCACAACAAGCTAAGTATTTAGGTGTTATACTTGACCCAAAACTCAACTGGAGACGAAACGTAGAACTTAGAGTTAGGAAAGCTAGCACAGCTCTCTCTCTACATTGGTAAGCGTATGATGGGTAAAAAATGGTCGTATACAACCATTATACGGCCAATCATAACTTATGCGGCACTAATCTGGTGACCGGCACTGAACAAACAGTATAAGCAAATACAAAGATCAGCTTATTACCGATAGATTTTCACATCAAATCTCCCTCTGCATGTAACGCAGTTAGGTTTAAGGAAATAGAGAGCTGGACCACAATATCCTAAGGTCACAGCAAGATACTTTTCAAGGACTCTCGCTACTAAACGCCAACACTGATTGCACAACACCCTGCCTCAATTTTAAGAAATACTTCTTAGTACGGCTTCCAGAAAGAGCCGAATGGAGAAAGGGGCAGATAATAAGATGCTATTATTGGGAAATAGTAGGTGCCGTAGCTCAGTGGTTACTGTGTTCGCCTTCTGATCTGTAGGTCGTGGTTCAATCCCCGGGTGATGCATAACAAATTTAATATCGATAAGATTTTTATTTCGAACGGTACCCACCCGTCGGCAAGCAATTGGCAATTCTTCCGACAGTAACAACTTGCCATGAAAAAGCTTCTTAAAGAACTCTGTGACAAAGCTCAGAAAAAGTGATGTCACAAATGTTCTGCCGTTCGGAACCGGCTAAAATAAGTAGGTCCCTTCTAATATTGTCCAAAAGAAGAGAAGCTCGTCCAATGAGCCCTTTGGGGCTTTATGTGCCACATATTTATTTTTATTTTTGGGAAATCTACACCGATGGTTCAAAGATGAAGGGCGGGTATGTATTCGGAGCCCCTTCAAGTGTCCAAATCATTACGTCTTCCTGCTGAGGCCAGTGTGTTTCGACAGAGTCTTCACAGACAGTCAATCTGCTATGAAAGCCCTAGTATTGTACCTTCTTTTCGAGAACTATAACTTTTACTTAGATAACTTATGTCCTAGAACTTACCCCTTTTTATTCTTGTTCTGTTTTCCGTAACTCTTTCGCGCACAACACAATTGTTTTTTCAATATAGTTTTTAAATAACAGTATATATATTTTCCCTTGCACAAGGTAGTTTTAATTTGACAATCTGTTATTTTCTTCACCAAGTAGTTTTTGTTTACCAATCTTGTATTCTTTATAGATTTTCCTTTCACTATATATATTTTCTTTCCATAATTTGGTTTTATCAAGGATGTTATATCCTTCACAATATGATTACTACTTTTAGTTCACTCTAACTCGCTCTTCGAGTCATCTACTTATCTTACTTAACTAGATTCACTAACTTACTGACTCCATATTTCAGCCGCCCGCTTAGTTTATATAGCCTAATGTCTGTGACGAAATATACAGTTTAACCCTGTCCTTGTATAAAAGAATTTCTAAAGAAGTTGCAATTTCGAATCGATGCAAGGTCGATACATTGCAATTTCTTCAGTGGGTCATGATTACTATTTGTATTCAACAATTGTTATTGTAAATATTGTACATAAGTTATGTATTCATGGTTGTTGCTTTTTTTGGTTTTCTTTTTTTTTTTTTTCTTTTTGGCTCTTTTTCTTTTTACTGTGTATAGTTGCTAAATTATTTCATAATCGTACAGTGAGGTACTATAACGCTGACCACGAATTTTTATAAATATACTACAGTACAATCTCGATAATTCGGACACTTGCTAATCCGGACAACGCGGTAATCCGGACACCGGATTGCTTTCCATTGTTGACTCTGTAATACGGACACCTTGCTTTTTCGCTTACCTCAATAATCCGGACATTTATTTTTTCTTTGTCTTTTAAGCTTTTTTCTTCTGCTGTTTTTTTTTATTTGAATATGTTTGAATAAGTAAACAGCCGATTTCTATGGAAAACAGGAAATGTGTTTGTTCTCAGACAGGTGCAATAAAAAGTTGAAGAAAATTGTGTTAACAAGTGGTTTTAGTTATTAAAGTTTATTACATTAAACATTAAAAATGCCACCAAGAGTGAAGAAAAAACATACTTTTTTAACAATTGACCAGAAAAAAGAAATTCTGAACAAGTTAAATAGGGGAAAGACACTTCGTCAACTGGCAGTGGAGTACAATGTAGGCAAATCTACAATTTCTGACATAAAATTAAATGGTTTAAAGATTGATAAGTAGGTCTGTGAAATGGTTTCGAATACAAAAGTCATTAATTTGAATTTATTTATGTTTTTATTCAGTTACATTGCTAAGACAGAAAGCGGCCTTGGTAAACGCAAAACTATGCGATCTGCTGAATACCAACTGATGGAAGAACGTACAATTGGTTTGTAAACAGAAGGCAACAAAATGCACCAATTTCCTCTGAGATCATTAAAGAAAAAGCTAAATTATTCTGTACCGAAATATACGGACCAAACGTTGAATTTATGGCCAGCAACGGTTGGCTTAATAATTTCCGTTCACGATATGGAATAAAATTTCTTAAAATATCTGGCGAGAAACTATCCAACGACCCAACTGCTGTACAACCTTTCATTGAAAAACTACGCAGAAAAATTTCAGAAATGGGCATTACATATTCTCAAGTATATAATGCAGATGAAACCGCTTTATTTTGGAGGAAGATGCCAGAAAAAACGCTTGCGTTGCATACTGAGAAATCCGCTCCAGGACGTAGAATTGGTAAAGAAAGGGTCACCCTTATAGTTTGCTGCAATGCAACGGGAGAGCATAGACTGAAATTGCTGATGATCGGAAAAGCTAAAAATCCAAGGGCGTTTAAAAAAGTGAAGCTACCGTTAGAATACGCTAACACCAAAAATGCTTGGATGACTGAGCTATTGTTTAAGACCTGGTTTAAAAACTCTTTTGTCAAACAAGTAAAACGATACCTAAAGGAAAAAAATTTGCCATGCAAAGCACTTCTACTGCTAGACAATGCGACCTGCCACCCTCAATCGTTAGCAGACCTCGATAAGGACATCTGCGTTATGTTTTTGCCACCAAACTGCACGGCTCTTATCCAGTCTATGGATCAGAATGCGATTCGAATTTTGAAAATGAATTATCGCAAAAGCTTTTTATCGCATATTTTGTCCAGTTCAGAAAACAGCCTTAGAGATTCTTTAAAGAAGTTTTCCTTGAAGGACGTTGCTTTTTTGACAGCAAACGCATGGGATACGGTGGGTGAAGGTATCCTTAAGAAATGTTTCAACAAAATTTTGTATGGCGATGGATGGGATTCAGATGATGACCTCCCTCTTGCAATGTTACGCCCCAATAACTCAGCTGAAATAAATGACTTATTAGTCGAAATAGCACCAGACGTATATTTCGATGACGAGATTGATGAGTGGCTGAATGACGACGCGGATAATCAAATTGAAGAAAACGATCTAGACAGCAGTACTCATGAAAGCCAAGATCCAAACAATGATGATGAAAACGAAGAACCAAAAACTCTACACTCTCAAGCTATATCTGCCTTTAACACGTGCATTAAATATGCAGAAGGGCAAGATTTCGCTGCTGGCGATATTTTGAAACTAGTCAGCCTAAGAGATATTGCACACAAGAACAAAAATGACACAAAACTTCAAGAAAAAATTACAAATTTCTTTGAAAAACATTAAAAATGTGTATAAATCATAAAAAATAAAATTTTAAAATATTAAAAATATGTTGTGCTTTATTTCAGTAGTAAATTTTTCGAGCCATTCTTGTATCTCGGTAATCCGGACATTTCGATATTTCGGACAAGGCTTGGTTTTAATTGTCCGGATTAACGAGATTATACTGTATAACCCATTGTAGCCAATGATAATCACGTTATGCATAGTATGTTGATGATCATTAATTAACGGTTACAGCGATATTCATAAAGTAAATACACATATAGAATATCATAATAATAATAGTAATATTACTGAAACATTTGTAGTGAGTCAAAATGCATAAATTTGATGAGCATTATTTTGACTCACAACACTAGATTCTGAGACAATATCTTCAAAACTGGTCCTACAATGAGGAGAACAACTCGCAGAACGTAGCCAACGGCTCCAAGTTACTCTTGTTTGGGTTTTGGGTCATAGGAACTGTATGAGATTGGATGTGACGTCATCATTCTCGTGTATCGACTATGCCTATGTAACACTAAAATCACCTCATTGTAGCGTTATACCATTTATTTGATCTACGTATGTCAACGACGTCATCAATTGCATTATGTATTAACATGCACCGTTAATACATCGTATGTTTAGAAATAACCAAACATTATGTATACATATATACATATTTATGTATACCTATTGAATTTCGTTTACCTAAAATGCATGTACATAGAAAATATCATTATTGGTACAGACAAGTACCGTTCATTGTAAGCATTGATCGAATAAAATGAATTGCTTCTTTTCAGTAAGAATTGAATCATCGTGTGTGCGAAATCATAAGTCGTTTTACTCTTGAACATTCGTAGTTTTTATTCTTATACATTTTTTGATGCCTCCTGTGAGGAACGCGACCACCTGTCTTATATTTTATTCAAGTCTTTTTTTGATCAATGGCTTTGAATAAACGCTTTATTAAATAAATTATTACGCGATATATGTATGTAGACTATTGCAATGCGCGGAATGGCACGATCTCGATAGATGTTAAAGGACTGAATAGTATAGAAGATGGTAACATCGGTCGATCATAACACGAACCGCGAAAACCCAACATAAAAGGTGAATTTATGTGGAGAGTTGGGTTGCCATATGGTAAGTATGAAAGGTAAGGTAAGTATAACTTGGTTAAGGGGACGTAAGTGTACTTAATTCATTATATAAATTCTTCTTTCAGGGACTGACCATATGGCTTGTCTAAAGGGATTTAGACATCGCGGCCCGCATGCACTGGTGCATTAATTGAGCGCGTCTCGTAGCCGTGACAGTGAGCCGATCGCGTCCTCGATCGCTCGAGCTGTCCTTCGACGGACATTGGGAGTCGGTCGGTAGTTTAAACTACCTGTCGTGGCTCGACAAATTGGAAATCTGAATTAGCTCAAGGGCTTGAGCCAAAGTCTGATAGCGAAAAAAAAGAGATTTTTTTGGATATTACGATTTTACGCGAGCGGCAAAATACATAATTTTACTATGGTCCGCTTGAGAACGCCCGATTTGGTCCGAATATCTGCGACACGAATGTGGCCGTCAGATCCTCGATACAAATGAGTGACGCGTCCGAGACTCCATTCGTTGGGGGGCAGCAGCTCATCCTTGATGACCACCAGTTGATCTACTTCCAGCTCCTTTTGAGGTTGTTGCCATTTGTAGCGTTTGTGCAGATCTTGTAGGTACTCAGTTTTCCATCTGCGGCTAAACGGGTGGTGAAGCGCCTTGAGTTTTTCCCATCGGTTTGTTAGGGATATATCTTCCGAGTTGGGTTCGGGCAAGGCCGTTAGTGGAGCACCTCGCAGGAAGTGACCTGGAGTTAGCGCTATCAGTTCGTTGGGATCTTGAGAGAGGGGAGACAATGGTCTAGAATTGATCACGGCTTCGATTCTACAGAGCAGAGTTGAAAACTCTTCGAAGCGGAATTTGTGATTGCCGGCAGTCTTTTTGAGATGAGCCTTAAAGCTTTTGACTGCCGACTCCCAGAGACCGCCCATGTGAGGCGCACTGCGAGGAATAAAAACCCAGTCAATACCTTGCGGAGAGTATTGGGCCAGAATATCTTTGGACACCTACTTAGAGAATTTGAGGAATGCTTTACTCATGGCTCTTTGAGCTCCAACGAAAGTTGTACCATTATCTGACATGATTTTGCGGGGAAGGCCTCTTCTGCCAACGAATCTGGCGAATGCGGCGCGGAATGCCTTTGTAGAGAGATCAGAGCACAATTCCAAATGAATGGCCTTTGTGGAAAAGCATACAAATACAGCCACATACCCTTTGAGAAAGGCAGCAGTTCGAAGCGTAGATGCTTTAATTTGGAATGGACCTGCAAAATCAGCACCTGTGGTCGCGAAAGGTACCGACAAGGTACACCGTTCAGGCGGCAGAGCTGCCATAATCTGTGATCGAACCTTTTGTTTGTGGATGGTATAAACTTTGCATAGAAATATGTATTTCCTTATTTGGGGCTTAAGACGAGGAATATAGAATTCTTGTCGAGCCATTCGGAACATGAGCCTTTGTTCTGCGTGTAGGAGCAGAGTATGGAAAAACTCGAGGTACAACACGCAAAATCGGGATTTTTCCGGAAGAATTATGGGGTGGCGCTCACTATAACTAAGACCAGAATGAGCTAATCGACCATTTACTTTCATGAGATTTTCCTTGTCGAGAAAAGGATTTAAAGTCAGCAAAGAGCTTTTATTGCTGACTGCGGTTGAGCTGAGAAGAGCCTTCAGCTCTTTGGGAAAATATTGCCATTGGGCTAACGAAATTAGCCGGCTTTTTGCGAAACGAATTTCGTCCTGCGAGAGTGAGGAATTCGAACTTGGAAAAGATTTTCGCAATTTAGAGAGTCCGTTATGGACAAAACGGAAAACGTAAGAAATCACACGTAGTGCCATTGAAAATGATGAGAACCGATCGAGAATGTCGGTATGGTCATCTAACGTTACTTTCCTTTGCTCGGGGGGCAAAGTACTGGAAAGTGTTGGTTTTGGCCAGGTTTCTTCGGGGTGATGAAGCCATGCAGGGCCATTCCACCAAAGAGTATTGGACACAAGATCTTGGGGCTTGCATCGCGTGTACCCAAATCAGCTGGATTTTCGCTGCTGATGACATGGCGCCAGATAGCATTTCCAACGTTTTGGAGTATCTGGGCTGTACGATTAGCGACGTACGTTTTCCATGTGTGAGGTGGTTTTTCCAGCCATGCGAGAACGATTTGAGAATCGGACCAGAAAAATATGTCTGAGAATTCGACATCTAAAGTTTCTTTAACGGACTTGGCTAGGTGCGAAAGTAAAACGGCGCCACACAATTCCAAACGTGGTATGCTGACCGTCTGCAGAGGTGCAAATTTTCCTTTAGCCACCAGTAAATGACAGGATATTTGATTATTCATGTCCATTGATCGTATGTACAGGGCTGCACAATACGCTTTCTCTGAAGCGTCACAAAATCCATGAAGCTGGATTCGCTTCTTGGGAGAGAATTGTACCCATCGAGGGAGACCAATGGACGCAATGTTCTCCAGAAATACATTCCATTTGATGAGCGATCTGGGTTTCACGCATTCATCCCAGTCGGTGCCTTCTAACCAGAGCTCTTGGAGAAGCAGCTTGGCTTGAGTCATGATGGGCGAGAGCCATCCTGCCGGGTCAAAAAGTTTCGCAACGGCAGATAAAATTTGACGCTTGGTAGCAGCGGATGTTGTTTCGATGGGCGATATTTGCGAAATTGATTATAGGCTATGGTTCGGGAGTGACCAAGAGCCGTAAGAGCGGGAAAACTGGATTTAAATGGAAGCCTGACCACATATCTTCCATCTGACCTACGAGATGTGGTCCTCTGATAGTAGTCTTCACAAGCTATATCTTCTTCCGATTCTTGAGCTAGCTGATTGACTTCTTCCTGTTCCCAAAACTTCCTTAGTTGAGAATTAAGAAGTTCATTAGAAACTTAGGAGTGTTTGCTCTTGCAGTCCCGTTTATGGTGAGTAAAGGCCAGGCAGTTCTCACAGAGATTGTGTTCTCGAACAAGCCTCACTCTATCACGAACAACTAACTTTTTAAACCGCTCACAGGATTTAAGCGAATGTGCGGCTTCGCAGATTGGACAAGAGAATGTCCAATTGCTTTCTGCAAAAAAGTTTTGGGTTTTGTTCTGAGGTCTGTTTTGTAGAAATCCTGATTTGTTTGGTTAGACGCAGTTGAGCATCTTCACAACTTCATACCTGAGAGTCAAGAATTCGTTCATCTGCTGCCATGTTGGAAGATCCTTGCGGGAACTTAGGGATTGTTCCCAGAGAGCCAAGGAATCTAGGCAGTTTTGAACAGCAGATATGCACCAGGATCGGGTCCCAATTCTCTGTCGAGACGCCTTGAGAGGATAAGACGGACAGAGAATTATTGATCGTGGTTTGCAATTTCTGAATTGCCTCGCTATTCTCGTAACTCACTTGAGGGAGGTTCAAGAGAGTTTTTATTTGCTTATCGACCAGAATTCGCTTGTTTTCGAAGCGGGCCTTTAGCGCATTCCATGCCAATTCGAAATTTTCGTTGTTGAGCGCGTACTGCTTCACAATAGCTCCAGCTTTTCCTGCAGTTTTGTATCGGAGATTATACAGTTTTTGGGCAGAAGAGAGTTTAGGGTGGTTTATGTAAACCGCCGTAAACATGTCCCGGAAGGACGTCCATTCTTCATACCCGCCGGAAAATGTTTCGGTATCACAAGTAGGAACAGTCAGGCAAATCGCGGAATTATTTGCCTGCTCTGTTGCAGAAATAGAGGTAATTTCTGCTTGTGATGGAATTTCCAATCTGGAGGCTGATTGAACTTCTAAGAGATCCGAAATCTGTGCTTTTATGGTGTGCACGCGCTCTTGGCAGAGTTCGATTTTATTTCTCGCTGCCATTTTGAAATTACTGGGCATCTCGTCCTCATCCGTTAAACCTACTCTTCTAAACGTGGACTTGACTTGATCATAATAGCAGCTCAAGTCCTCGAGCTTAGCCTTCAGGAGAGAAGGTGTTAAGTCTTTAACCGGAATTGTTGAAAACTTCGTGCAGAAATGCACCAGGTTGTCCGCCTCGAAAATTAACTCATTCATGGAGGGGTCATAAGCTCTTTTCCTAGGGGTTTTTTTTGTTTCGGATGGAACTTTTGGCATTTTTTCCACTGCGCCTTTTGGAATAGCTCCAGCTGACTCTGCCCTACGACCTTCAGAGGCAATTTCCTGCTTTTCTGGTGATTTCTCACTGGCATATTTGACCGAATCTATTAAGGTTTGTGGAGTGAAGAGAGTATCAAAAAATGCACCAAAATGCGCTGATCGATTATGCGACGATATCGATATAGAGAAATGTATCGATCGATCGATAACAGAAATGTTATCGATATAATGTGTAAATTAGAAAAATATATATATGAGAATATATATAAAGAAGAAATATGTATATATTTAAGGGAATATATATATACCGAAGAAAATATATATAATAATATGTGTATAGATGTATATAGATATGTGGATATATAAAATTGAAACGAATTATGTATATATACCCGTGTATATATATACCAAAATGCAATATATATATGAAAATATATAAAGTGATGAAATTTGTGTATATATATGAGAATATATAGAGATGAAATGTGTATATATATAAGTGAAAATATATATGTGAATATATAGAAATGAGTATATGATATATATGGGAATATATAAAAAATGTGTATATACGTATATATGAGAATATATAAAACGGTGTACATAATATATGTGAATACAGTATAATCTCGTTAATCCGGACAATTAAAAACCAAGCCTTGTCCGAAATATCGAAATGTCCGGATTACCGAGATACAAGAATGGCTCGAAAAATTTACTACTGAAATAAAGCACAACATATTTTTAATATTTTAAAATTTTATTTTTTATGATTTATACACATTTTTAATGTTTTTCAAAGAAATTTGTAATTTTTTCTTGAAGTTTTGTGTCATTTTTGTTCTTGTGTGCAATATCTCTTAGGCTGACTAGTTTCAAAATATCGCCAGCAGCGAAATCTTGCCCTTCTGCATATTTAATGCACGTGTTAAAGGCAGATATAGCTTGAGAGTGTAGAGTTTTTGGTTCTTCGTTTTCATCATCATTGTTTGGATCTTGGCTTTCATGAGTACTGCTGTCTAGATCGTTTTCTTCAATTTGATTATCCGCGTCGTCATTCAGCCACTCATCAATCTCGTCATCGAAATATACGTCTGGTGCTATTTCGACTAATAAGTCATTTATTTCAGCTGAGTTATTGGGGCGTAACATTGCAAGAGGGAGGTCATCATCTGAATCCCATCCATCGCCATACAAAATTTTGTTGAAACATTTCTTAAGGATACCTTCACCCACCGTATCCCATGCGTTTGCTGTCAAAAAAGCAACGTCCTTCAAGGAAAACTTCTTTAAAGAATCTCTAAGGCTGTTTTCTGAACTGGACAAAATATGCGATAAAAAGCTTTTGCGATAATTCATTTTCAAAATTCGAATCGCATTCTGATCCATAGACTGGATAAGAGCCGTGCAGTTTGGTGGCAAAAACATAACGCAGATGTCCTTATCGAGGTCTGCTAACGATTGAGGGTGGCAGGTCGCATTGTCTAGCAGTAGAAGTGCTTTGCATGGCAAATTTTTTTCCTTTAGGTATCGTTTTACTTGTTTGACAAAAGAGTTTTTAAACCAGGTCTTAAACAATAGCTCAGTCATCCAAGCATTTTTGGTGTTAGCGTATTCTAACGGTAGCTTCACTTTTTTAAACGCCCTTGGATTTTAAGCTTTCCGATCATCATCAATTTCAGCCTATGCTCTCCCGTTGCATTGCAGCAAACTATAAGGGTGACCCTTTCTTTACCAATTCTACGTCCTGGAGCGGATTTCTCAGTATGCAACGCAAGCGTTTTTTCTGGCATCTTCCTCCAAAATAAAGCGGTTTCATCTGCATTATATACTTGAGAATATGTAATGCCCATTTCTGAAATTTTTCTGCGTAGTTTTTCAATGAAAGGTTGTACAGCAGTTGGGTCGTTGGATAGTTTCTCGCCAGATATTTTAAGAAATTTTATTCCATATCGTGAACGGAAATTATTAAGCCAACCGTTGCTGGCCATAAATTCAACGTTTGGTCCGTATATTTCGGTACAGAATAATTTAGCTTTTTCTTTAATGATCTCAGAGGAAATTGGTGCATTTTGTTGCCTTCTGTTTACAAACCAATTGTACGTTCTTCCATCAGTTGGTATTCAGCAGATCGCATAGTTTTGAGTTTACCAAGGCCGCTTTCTGTCTTAGCAATGTAACTGAATAAAAACATAAATAAATACAAATTAATGACTTTTGTATTCGAAACCATTTCACAGACCTACTTATCAATCTTTAAACCATTTAATTTTATGTCAGAAATTGTAGATTTGCCTACATTGTACTCCACTGCCAGTTGACGAAGTGTCTTGCCCCTATTTAACTTGTTCAGAATTTCTTTTTTCTGGTCAATTGTTAAAAAAGTATGTTTTTTCTTCACTCTTGGTGGCATTTTTAATGTTTAATGTAATAAACTTTAATAACTAACACCACTTGTTAACACAATTTTCTTCAACTTTTTATTGCACCTGTCTGAGAACAAACACATTTCCTGTTTTCCATAGAAATCGGCTGTTTACTTATTCAAACATATTCAAATAAAAAAAAAACAGCAGAAGAAAAAAGCTTAAAAGACAAAGAAAAAATAAATGTCCGGATTATTGAGGTAAGCGAAAAAGCAAGGTGTCCGTATTACAGAGTCAACAATGGAAAGCAATCCGGTGTCCGGATTACCGCGTTGTCCGGATTAGCAAGTGTCCGAATTATCGAGATTGTACTGTATATGCGAATATATGAATATATAATATATTTTAAAAAATCAGAAATTTTATCCTTATCTGTTTGTTCGGCTGCTGGTGCTTATGCTGATGATGCGCTGATGCCCCACTATACGATTGTTGTCGTTTGTAGATATATTTCGTTATTTAAGTATTTTGTAAAAAATAATAATTTTTGTAAAAAAAATTTTCTCGACGCATTCTAATGCAGTCCGCTTTTTATTTTCTTATTTATTTGTTTGTCTTGTTTTTTTTTTTTAATGTTATATGAATTTGCACTGTAAATTTTTGTTGTTTTTTTCCTTTTTGAAGCAATGCACTTCTCTGGTAAGTATATGTTGTAAATTTGTTTGCTTGTATGTACACTTTTGTTATTTGAATCGTTATTAGAATGTATTACTAGTTAGAATGTATATTGTCACTTAATGCACACAATTTTTACTTTTATTTATTTCATTGTTTGTACCACTCTAATGCAATATTCGTTATTCACTTATATACTCATACGTACATACAATTGAAATGATTTTCGATTTTCTTTTTGTCGAGACCGCTATTGTGGATATCTTATGCACTTATTTTCATTTGTTTTGCTCACTTATGTATATTTATTATATTGACTTTGCTTTTAGCATATTTATATACTCTTGTTTATTTATTAAGATTCTTGCATTTGTTTCAATTTACATATTTGACTAATCTCTCCTTGCATAGGAGCCGACACTTTTTTTCAGTTCGAAGGACCATGAATAAACGCTTTATTAATTTTATATTTAAACGCTTTAATGAATAAACGCTTTATTAAATAAATTATTACACGATATATGTATGTAGACTATTGCAATGCGCGGAATGGCACGATCTCGATAGATGTTAAAGGACCGAATAGTATAGAAGATGGTAACATCGGTCGATCATAACACGAACCGCGAAAACCCAACATAAAAGGTGAATTTATGTATAGAGTTGGATTGCCATATGGTAAGTATGAAAGGTAAGGTAAGTATAACTTGGTTTAGGGGGACGTAAGTGTACTTAATTCATTATATAAATTCTTTTTTCAGGGACTGACCATATGGCTTGTCTAAAGGGATTTAGACAGGCTTCATTTAACTTACGTACCTCGGCACATGCTTCAATTGTGCGTCTGGGAAAAGAAATTCAGGAAGTAGGTTTCGAACCAGATCAGGTGGAGTGTGAGGTTTTACTAAACCGAGCAAATCAACATTTTGATCGTTTCCTACAACATCATTTCGATCTGGTCGGTAAGGCTGAAGAAGCTGAAGTTACCGCACACGACGAGTTGCTTGCTTCAACAGAGAAGTATAGAGTTGAGAAGTGGAGTTGCACTCCACAATATGCGTCACATTACAACGCCGTTTAGCTCGCCGAAATACAGTGCAGGGCAAGATTTCGACAGTCAACCAAGTGGCTGACATGCGCCTGGATCCGGTATCAATTCCCCGATTTGACGGAAGGCCTACTAATTGGTTGGCTTTTAAAGATCTATTTGAAGCAATGGTTCACAAGCGATTAGACTTAGATCCAACTTACAAACTGAGCAAGCTTCGCAAATGTGTCGACCCAGAGGGTGTTCCGATGATTGGTGGATTGTATACTGGTGGCTATGAGGAACTGTGGACGAAATTTAAACGCCGCTACGACAATCATCGTTTATTGGCAGATACGCATGTACAGAGCTTTCTTGATCTACCAGATAACCCAGCAGAAACTCCGACTGCCCTGCGAACCATAGTTGATTGCTTGCGTAATTCATTCCGTGCACTTGCCGTAATGCAAGTTCCAGTGCAACACTGGGATGCAATCGCAGTCCCCGTACTTTTGTCGAAGCTACCTACAGCGACACGAAACGAATGGGGTATGAGTCTCGTAACTGTCCACATACCGAAGCTAGAAGACTTATTAAACTTTCTTGAGCGACGTGCCAACAACATAAACTCTACACCGCTATCCGTTAGCATGCAATCGGGGTCGCGACGTTAAGCCTCTCGCTCAGTTAAGGCGCATGTTGCCTCCTTGAAGTCATCACCATCTACAGGTACAACGCCCTCAGATGGTGCTTGCCCACAGTGCTTGGGCAGCCATCGCCTTATGAAATGCCAACGTTTCCGCGATCTACAAGTACAGGATCGCTGGGAACTCGTAAGATGCCTAGCGGTATGTTTTAATTGCCTTTGTTCCGGGCATACTGTTAGCCAGTGCTCCTCTGGAGTGTGTACAAGTTGCCAGCAGAAGCACAACACGCTTCTCTG
This sequence comes from Megamerina dolium, assembly GCA_963854835.1. NCBI lineage: Eukaryota > Metazoa > Arthropoda > Insecta > Diptera > Megamerinidae > Megamerina > Megamerina dolium. The sequence continues at coordinate 12,643,597 of OY978530.1, forward strand.
CCGCGGTGCAGACACAACGCACATGATTAGCCAAAGGAGTATGGGTACGACACCGCCAGCGTCCGCAATAGTAACTAGTCCAACATCGTCATCAGCGTCACACGCTGTGATGCCACCTGGCTCATCAGGGCCACGGGTATACCCACGTAACCAATGAGAGATAGATGAGGTCCAGTCATACATTGTCCAAGGTGACCGGATCATCTTACTTGCGACGGACAGAGTGCTGCTGTTTAGCCGTGATGAACAGCTACACGAATGCCGTGCATTATTTGACATCGGATCTCAGGTGAGCTTTCTCAGTGAATCCATGTTTAAACTTCTAAACCTTCGCAGAACCCCCGGCGAGATACGAGTGGAAGGTATAGGTTCAAGTGCACCACCATACACTAAAGGCACCACCACGGTGCGAATGCGATCCTCGATCGACGACACATTCTCACTGCAATTTGAAGCGTACATTTTGCACACGATCACTACGACAACACCGGTGTCTAATGTTGACACACTCGCCTGGGAACATATCTCTTGTCTCCAGTTAGCGGACCCAACATTTGGCACACCTGACAAAATCGATTTACTTATTGGCGCTGATATTTGGCCCGCATTAATTGCCAATGGAATTGCTGCGGGACCCTTCGACGAACCGTGCGCGCTCCGTACTCGCCTCGGTTGGGTTGTGTTTGGCCCTGCAATGGTCAACGCATCAAGTGATTCAACGCGCACTCTAACTACCACGAAAAGCATCAGTGATCAGCTACTGGACGAGCTATTGCCCAGATTTTGGCAAGCCGATGATACTGGCCCTGCCACTGACCTCTCAGTGGACCCATCTGAACTTATTTTTATCAACACGGTACAGCGCACCGAAGCTGGCCGCTTTAGCGTACAAATCCCATTCCGTTCAGACGCGCCATCATTAGGTGATTCATATCAAGCCGCACGTCGTCAGTTTTCCCACCTTGAGCGAAGGTTAGCTGGCGACCCTGAGCTTCGCAAAAAGTACATTACATTTATGCAAGAGTACATAGCCCTTGGTCATATGAATGCAGTCGACGATGACTCAACGCAATGTTATTACATTCCCCATCATCCGTTACGTTCAAGATAATCTGATAGATATTCTACATAGGTTCCGTCGCTATCAGATCGCGATAACGGCGGACGTCAAAAAAATGTTTCGGCAGGTTGAGATCAACCCACTACGCAACGCATCTTGTGGCGGGAATCTCCAATGGAACCACTACGCGTCTTCGAGTTGGCAACAGTTACGTATGGTATGACCAGTGGTCCATTCAATGCGATCCGTTCATTGCGCCAATGCACCGTAGATAACTACGAAATTGTTGGCGACGTCAGCCGGGCAGTGGCAGCGAGAAACAGTATCCTCGATGGGTTTTATGTCGACGACTACTTGGATAGTTTCGATTCACCTGATGAAGGTATTCACCATGCTCATGATGTCGATGCGATCCTTCGGCAAGGCCAGTTCGTTCTTGGCAAATGGAACTCAAACTGTGCTAGAACACTAGCAGCTATCACCGACCCAGAGGAGTCAACCACTGAAATTGAATTGTGTGACTCTGATGCTACCGTTTTAGGCTTGCATTGGAATCCCCTTCGCGATGAATTATATTATTAGGTGAGAATTTCAGATCCTCATATATCACAAACGAAGCGTAGTGTCTTAAGTGACGTAGCTAAGTTGTACGACCCTATTGGCATGCTGGCGCCAGTTGTTGTCTTGGCGAAAATATTCATTCAAACGCTATGGAAAGCAGACCTCAACTGGGATACTCCGCTACCTACAGAGCTGCGAGATGAGTGGCTTACATTTCACAACGGTCTTCGTGAGTTGGCACTAATCCTTGTACCTCGTTGGTTACGCATGTCATCATCGGCCTCTGTAATGCTTCAAGGGTTCTGTGACGCCAGCTCAAAGGCCTACGCTGCAGTTATCTACGTAGATACCATTACACCAGGGGGCGATTCTCGAATGACTCTTGTTACCGCAAAAACTAAGGTGGCGCCGGTGAAGGAAACTACCATTCCACGATTGGAGCTTCGTGCTGCTCACTTGCTGGTGGTAACTTTATGCCATGTACGGCATGCGCTACGCTTAGAGCACGCACCTTATACACTCTGGAGTGATTCCACTGTAGTACTGCATTGGATTCGCAAGTCGCCATTGTCGTTAAAACATTCCGTAGCTAATCGTGTTGCATTTATACAAGCCCACACACATGTCAGAAATTCGCGCCACATTCGCTCTGAATTTAATCCGGCTGATTGTGCGAGTCGGGGAACTATGCCTGCAGCTCTTCAACGTCATCCATTGTGGTGGTCAGGTCCACCTTCTTGTCATATACGATATGAAGACGAGGTAACAGTACCAGAGTTGACTGAGTATCAACGCCAGGCTCATACTCTGGAATGCCATAATCAACGTATATTAGTCGCTATTAGCGCTGATCATCACCTGCTCATGACGTCAGCATGTGGTCACCGAATACCTCTTATTGAGAAGTTCAGTACACTATCTGGTGTCCTGAATACAACGGCGAGACTGAGACGCTTTCTCCTGTGTTACAGGAGTCGGAGGGCTAAGATTATCACAGCTGAAGAATATGAATGGTCCCTGCTTGCGACCGTGCAAGGTAAGGAATTTAGAGGCGAAATTACTGCTCTTATATTGAATTCCAGGCTCGACAGTCGAAGTCAGCTCTTATCGCTTAACCCATATGTGGATGGTGAGGGTATACTTCGAGTCGGAGGACGCCTCCAAAATGCAGAAATCACCACTGAGCAACGTCACCCAATGATTATTCCTAGGGGTGCCTTCGCGAGCCTACTCATCGCTGATGCCCACCATTGATGTCTTCATGGAGGTATCCAGCAAATGTTGCAATACTTTCGCCGAAGGTTTTGGGTGATGCATGCGCGCTCACAGGCAAAAACATATGTTTGGAGATGTACCCTATGTCGACGACATCAACGAATTCTTCAGCACCAGCAAATGGCATCATTGCCCCGAGAGCGAGTACTCGTGGCTCCACCATTTTCAAATAGCGGTTTGGATTATTGCGGCCCGTTTCACGTACGCATAGGTGGCAAAAGATCTATTACAACGACAAAGACCTACGCAGCTATATTCGTGTGCATGGCGTCACGAGCAGTCCATATAGAACTTGCCGAGGATTTGAGTACCAGGTCGTTCATAGACGTCTACGATCGTTTTGTCAGCCGCCGTGGTATTTGTGCAAAACTCTTCAGCGACAACGGAACTCAGTTCGTAGGAGCGGACAGACAAATGCGTGAAGATTTGCATGCGTTGGTATCCCAACAGCACGTTGCTCAAATAGGGACGCAATGGAAATTTATTACTCCATCTGCACCACACCATGGAGGAATTTGGGAGGCTGCTGTTTGCTCGGCCAAAAAGCATTTACTGCGCATTACAGGCCAGCATTCATTGCGCTACAACGAGCTCTTCACGCTGCTAACGAAGATTGAAGCATGTCTAATTCACGACCACTTGTAGCGTTATATGATGACCCAGAAGGTGGCCTAGCTTTAACACCGGGCGACTTCTTAATTGGCCGTCCACTGAATTGTCGCCCTGAACCACCACTACCAGATATACCTGACAACCGCTTACTTTACTGGCAACGCTTGCAAAAAATATTTGAGAACTTTTGGCGTCGTTGGCAGGATGAATATTTGAATACACTCCAAACTCGCAGTAAGTGGATGAGACCTGAACCGAACGTACAGCGAGATGATGTAGTTTTTATCCGGCTTGAGAATTTGCCACCAGCGTGCTGGCGAATAGGTCGGATCACAGACATACACCCTGGTAGCGATGGCCTCGTCCGCGTCGTTACTATTGAATACAATGGAGATCAGTTAACTGCAGACGGCAAGTATGTCAAACGCCAGTGTCAGCGTCCAGTACAAAAGGTGGTAAGACTCAGTGGAATGCAGGATGAATTCTGAACCGCGACGCTTCAGCCGGGCAGGATGTATGAGATTGGATGTGACGTCATCATTCTCGTGTATCGACTATGCCTATGTAACACTAAAATCACCTCATTGTAGCGTTATACCATTTATTTGATCTACGTATGTCAACGACGTCATCAATTGCATTATGTATTAACATGCACCGTTAATACATCGTATGTTTAGAAATAACCAAACATTATGTATATATACATATTTATGTATACCTATTGAATTTCGTTTACCTAAAATGCATGTACATAGAAAATATCATTATTGGTACAGACAAGTACCGTTCATTGTAAGCATTGATCGAATAAAATGAATTGCTTCTTTTCAGTAAGAATTGAATCATCGTGTGTGCGACATCATAAGTCGTTTTACTCTTGAACATTTGTAGTTTTTATTCTTATACAGGAACATTGAGGGGAACGAAAAGGCAGAAGAATTGGCTAGGGCAGGTTCTGCATTGGAGGTTTGACTGGCGGAAACTGACCGAATTCCGTTCAGCAAAATAAAAAGTGTCATAACTTCTCATTACTCTTCCATTGCGGAACAGAGGTGGAAGCTCTTGCACCGTGTCAAGACAGACATGGCCAGGGTATAACATTCAATTCATCAGTCCGATCAACTGCTAAATTGTTCTCGTCCAAACATCACACATATTACTGCATTTCTGACGGGCCATTGGAAGGTAGGAAAACATGCAGAAAGACTGAATCATCCCTTCAATTCACTCTGTTGCAGCTGCCAGGATGAAAATGAGTCAGAAAATCTCTCTCACTAAATATGCGAATATCCTGGTTTGGCAAGAGCCAGAATGCGTTCCTTCGGTAAACCATTTCTTCAAAATATTGCTGAAATCTCAGAAATAGATATTAAAGGAATATTGTTATTCCTGGATCTCACAAAGTGGGTGTAGCACTTTAAGAGATAGGAACCTAAAAACTATGTCTAGTTTCAACTGTTCCATATAGTAAAATATAATACAACACTTAACAAACACTCAACGAGTATACATGGTAATAAAACGGTGCTAGCCACTAATTTTGTCTTTTAGATGAAAGCAGACATTTTAACGACAACAACAACAACTTGATCAATATGTATACACATACAATATATGGCTAAGACCAGATTGAGGAGCACTAAGTACACACAACAAAAAAACGCCTTTTTCCCAATTCAAGTTCATTTTAAATAAATATTCTGTTAGAAATTTCTTATATTTGTTTGTTTTTCTTTTTTTTATATTTTTAAGTATTAGATAGATAGATAGAGATAGATATCGTTCTTTATTTTAACAAAATTTTCTTTTAATCTAGTACATTTTAATTAAATTAATTAAAGAACATACGACATTGATTCTATGGTCGTCAGTCGGAAAACAACAATTTTCATGACTTCGTAAGTAAGTATTACAATTATGGCTATGTAATATAATTATGGCTATGAGTAGCGGAATATTTCCAAAGTTGAAATGGTATATGATTCCTTTTCCGTATGAAAAATACGAATCAGCTAGTGTTGAAATAGTATTGAAGAAGTAGCTGAATTAGTCACATGCAACCCGAATATCTGGCACTATATTTCTCTCTCCATTTTCTTATTTTCTTATAATATGTTCTTTTATCTATTAGCTCTAAGTCTAGAATAAACCTTCGAATAGCAATGATCTGCGCGAATTCTTATTCTCAACGGCAATAACTAACATAGGTTATGGGCCCAGTCACTTGTAGCGGTTTAGGACTACCCACGAAATCAGAAGGCGATAGTGACATTGAAGAGTATGTGTTCGAAGATACGTTAAGTTTTAGTTCAATTACTGCTGTGCGCAGAAGATGTTTCATAATGGGAACCAGTTTATACGCGATCGAAAAGTTAGACGACACAAATTATGATTCCTGGTGTGTCCAGATGCGAAGTGTTTTAATAAACTCTGAGTTATGGAAGGTTGTCTCCGGGAAGTTGGAGAAGACTGCGGCAAATACCAATGAATGGAAGCAAATAGATTAAAAAGCGCTTGCAACAATTGAATTGTTAGTCAAACCAACGCAGCTTAACCACATACAGAAGTGCGAGACTTTAGCCGAAGCATGGACGAAGATTGAGTCAATTTACAAACCAAAAGGGCCTGCTCGAAAAAGGGCCTGCACTGTATAAAAACCTTTTGAATCTTCGCTTGTCGGATGACGGTAACGTACCACAGTACTTAAATGCTTTTACCAATATCGTCGAAAAGCTAGCAGAAGTTGGAATTGATCTTGCCGGTGAAATAACATCGATAATGCTTTTGTCAAGTCTTCCAAAGAAATACGAAAGTTTCATAATTGCGATGGAAACAAGAGATAAGCTACCTGATTTCGATGCACTTAAGGTAAAGCTTCTAGAAGAGTTTGAGCACAGAAGTAATCATAGTGACGTCATCGATTGCAATCAGCAGGCATACATTGCACATCACAGCGGCAGTGGCGCCAGCAGCAGCAACCGCGAGAAATATTATAGCGGTAAACATTTTAGCAAAAGCGTGAGTACAAAAAGTAGCAATGCAAAAAATATCAAACAACAAATGTTTGATATTTTCAAAGAAGAGAAAGAGAAAATAATAGTCGCTGGAGAGCATTTTGTCTATGCAGAAGGTAGAGATGAAGTAAAGATTAGAATATCAAACTGTAAACTCACACTTAAAGATGTTTTATATGTTCCTTCTGTTAAGAACTGTGCCGAAGTTACTTTTACAAATGAATACGCGATCGTAAAAAATAGAAAGGCCAATGAAATATCATTTAAAGCACGATCAAGAGTTAAATTTTTCGTGCATAGAAGACGCTATTAAATGGTATAATAGGTACGGACTTGTACATTTTCAAAGCTTAAGAGAACTTGCAATTATCGCAAACAGTTGAGAATAGGGCGAAGAACATTTTAGACTTGGTGCATACTGATGGGTGACAGTAGTGTGGATGCATCAGACGTATTGATAACAAAATAGCAGGAAAGCAGTATTCCAGAAATCACTCAAGGGCGCACAGAGTGCGCATCAGTTTCAACAAAAGATATATTCACACCGTGCGTAGCAGTGTCAGATGAAGGTGACGTGCCAACGCGAATTTGTCGTGGAAGGCCGAAATAATCAGAACAAGCAAACGAGGCAGACCAAGTAAGCAGTACAACTACGTTAATATGTTAAACGGCAACAACTATGTTGAGATTCCACAAACGATCAGCGAAATAGCAAAAAACAAATACTCTGATGAGTGGATCGAAGCCGTCAACAAAGAATACTCATCGTTGATTGAGAGCAATACATGGACCATGGTTGATTTACCGTCAGACCAGGTTGCTATCGATTGCAAATGGGTATTTTCCTCCAAAAACGATAAAGAAGGAAATATCGAATGATTCAAAGCGAGACTAGTGGCGAAGGGATGTAGCCAAAAATATGGTCTAATCTATTCCGACACGTTCTCTCCAGTGATCCGGTATGCTACAATACGCATGCTGTTAGCGTTAGCTACATCGCATAACCTTCACCTACACCAACTAGATGTGACAACGGCTTATCTCAACGGAGACTTAAGTGAAGTTTCCTACATGAAGCAGCCAGAGTGTTTTGTATGCGAAGCGTAACCAAATCGAGTTTTGCGACTGAATAAAGCCATCTATGGATTAAAGCAATCCGTACGAGAGTGGAGCTCGAAACTAGATATTGTGATACAGATCATGGGTTTTACTCCATGTAGTAATGAACCGTGTCTATATAAAAGGACAAATCATGGCAAGTTGTTTTTAATAGCCGTATATGTTGATGATTTAATTTTAGGTAGCTCTGACGAAGATGACATAAAAGCAGTCAGAGCCAAGTTGGCGAACAAGTTTAAAATCGTGGACAAAGGCCTGCTATCCTACTTTCTTGGTTGGGATATAGAGAGATGCAAAAACACTGGCTCTATATCAGTCAGCCAAAAGCAGTACATCAGCATTCTGTTGGAAAAGTATGGCATGCTCGACTGTCGTCCTGTCGCAACACCGCTCGATCCAGGCTTCCAAATAAAACGTGTTGACGATAACTCCGTGATGACAGACAAAGGCGCATATCAGACTCTGATTGGCGAACTGATGTATTTGGCTATATCCACAAGACCAGACATAATTCAGTCTGTGAGTAAATTAGCACAGTGTAACACGAACCAGACAACTGAGCATGAGTGCGGTGCTAAACACATCTTGAGGTCCTTGTTGAAAACCATTGACCTCAAGCTACGTTACACCCTAAGGTGCAAAGGTATATGGCTACGTCGACGCAGATTGGGGTGGTGACACCAAAGATAGAAAGTCGTACTCAGGCAACGTGTTTATTATGAGCGGCGGACCAGTGTCATGAGAATCAAAAAAGCAAGGTACAGTGGCATTGAGTACAACAGAAGCCGAGTATATTGCCCTATCCTCCGGAGCGAAAGAAGCTATATACTTGAAGAGGTTGTTAGAGGAACTCGGCTTCCACAGCAAAGATTCGCCTACTGCCGTGCTAGGGGATAACTTGAGCGCACAACAACTCGTCAAAAACAACGTTTATCATGCGCGTACTAATCATAAAAAAAAAATAATAAATATGTGGCACTTAAAGCCCCAGAGGGCTCATTGGCCGAGCTTCTCTTCCATTACTGTTGTGCGTCTTAAATTTGGACAGTATTAGAAGGGACCTACTTATTTTAGCCGGTTCCGAACGGCAGAACACTTGTGACATCACTTTTTCTGAGCTTTGTCACAGAATTCTTTTAGAAGCTTTTTCATGGCAAGTTGTTACTGTCGGAAGAATTGCCAATTGCTTGCCGACAGTTGAGTACCATTCGAAAGAAAAATCTTATCGATATTAAATTTGTTATGCATCAGCCGGGGATTGAACCACGACCTACAGATCAGAAGGCGAACACACTAACCACTGAGCTACGGCACCCCACTAATCATATTGATATCAATTACCATCACGTGCGTGAAGCTGTAAGAAATAAACTTGTAAAGATTGAATATATCTGTACGAATGAAATGCTAGCCGATGTTTTCACAAAAAATTTTACTAAAAATTGTAAATTAATTAAAATGATGGGCTTATATTAGTATGTTTCATTTGTTAAATCTTGTAAACGGATATTCGTGTTGAGAGGAGATGTTGAAATAGTATTGAAGCAGTAGCTGAATTAGTCACATGCAACCCGAATATCTGGCACTATATTTCTCTCTCCATTTTCTTATTTTCTTATAATATTTTTTTTTATCTATTAGCTCTAAGTCTTGAATAAACCTTTGAATAGCAATGGTCTGAGCGTATTCTTATTCTTAACGGCAATAACTAACAGCTAGAATAGTCTGATTCGTGTGTATGTACACCACAATGGGAAGTCAAGTAGTGTACCACTTTTAAACTTTGGAAATAATTCACTGTCACTGATGCTGTACCTTATTGGCAAGGTCTTAAAAATCGGTGAGAGTCTATCGAAGGACCATAAAATGAATACGGGAGGATTGCTGCCGGTGGGTGAGAGAGAGAGAGAAAATAATACGAAGGTCGTTATAAACGGTGATGGCAGATCACCAGCTCAACCCATTCCCACAATTCACCCCCAAAACACAATGGCAGTGCTACGTCTTCACTCCGGCGTAGACAACCAATATGTCCTGTTTCAAATTTATGGTACTGTTTTATATTTCCAAAAACCTCTTCTTCGTTACTTAGATCTTTAGCATGATATGATTGCTTAACAAATTTTTTTGAATTGCTATCAAACAATTGATTTATATGCTTCTAGAGTTTGATATATTCATAATCATTTAGTTCCGAAAAAATTCCTATCCTTCCTGGTTTGATATATCTTCTAAGAATGTCAATTACATTGTTTTCGAGGTCGTTCTGAGATATGTATATTATTTTGTTTCCGTGTCTTGTTTCAAATTCTTTTGTTTCATTATGTTCTACAATAATTTGCGTTTTGAACCGATTCACATCCTCCTCTAGAATAGGTATATGATCGTTTAAGGTTTTTTGACGTCTTTGCCTGAAGATTTATTATGGAGCTATTTCAATGGTCAATGATCTGTTAATAGGTCGAATTTTCTCCCGTACATGTAAGGTCCAAAAGAGCCTGATGCCCAGACAATGGCTAGCAAATCCTTCTTGGTTATTGAGTAATTCTTTTCCTGTTAATTTAGAGTTTTGCTGGTATAGCATATGGGGTGATCAATTTAAATTTTTTATTGAAATCCGGATATTTAAGTACCGGGGCTTCTGTTATTACTTTCATTTTTTCGAACGCCAAGATGTAATTAGTGTTAGTAGTCTATTTTTGCTCCCTTTTTCTCCCATTGGGTCATTCGTAGTGCTATCATAGCGAATTCTCTTATAAATTTCCGGTTGTAATTCCGTAATTTTTAAAAACGTTCTTCAATGCTCTGTATATGCTCTTCTATGGATGTGCTGAAGATAAGGATGTCATCCATATAAACGACACAACTTTTATTTATGTATTCTTTTAAAACGCTATTCATTCTCAACATTCTTTGGAATGTTGAGGCGGCGTTTTTTAATCTGACAGGCATTCTGATGAATTCGTAATATCTCTCTGGTGTCGAAAACGCTGTTTTCTTCCTGTCTTCTTTTGTTGACTAAAATTTGATGTAAGCCTTTTGGTACAAGGTACAAAGTTGTAAAATAAATTGCTCTCCCTAATTTATCTAGAATGTCATCTACGTTGGGTATTGGGAATTTGTCATTTAGTTTTCTGGAGTCCACTACTAATATCCATTTCTTTTTTCCAGAATTATCAGCCTTTTTGCCCAATATCCATAGAGGGCTATGGTGAATTGCTTTCTCTAATTATTCCTTGCGTAAGCATTTCTTCTGTTTGTCTATTAATTTCATGCTCGTGTATTTGTGGATACTTGTATATTTTTCAGTACACAGGGATATATATTGTCGTAATTATTTGGTGCTGTCCTGCTGTAGTATTGGTTAATTGGTCGCCTTCACGGAAAAATAAATCCCTATTTGATGCTATTCTTTTCTCTAATCCCTCTATTTTTGGAGGATTTAGATCTTTGAAAAGGTTTTCGAATTCGGATAGGTCGTCATCTACAAACTCCAGTTCTTGGTATTTAAAAAAGAGGGTAGAATAACAAAAATAGACGGATAAGGATAATAATTTCTGCCGCAAATTCATCTGTAGGAAATATAGTTGCATGGTAGCATTCTGAGTGATTGTGCAATAACCGAGTAAATCGAATGCTATTGTATAAATTTGCTCTCTCAATGTATTCTTTTAATGAGTGAAATAAAATAGAAGCCATTGAAATGATAAAATATAGTTGCAAATTGTTGAGAATTTTGATACATGAACCACAAATTGGCATATTATCACTTCTCTCTCCCTCTCTGTATATCTTTGACTATTATGTAATGACACTCTGGGTGATGTTTGAATATGAGAAAATACAAAGATATTTCTATTTGATATTTTCATACTTATATCCATATATAGAGATCACAGGAAATTATCAAGTCATAATGCTAAACAATTTTAAATATTTTTTCCTATTGTCGTCTGCTCAATATTTATTTGTACTATACATATAACCTTAGATGGCATAAAAATGTGCACGTGAAAAATATTGTACACGAAATTATTTATTTCATTTAATTTTTTCAAAAACATCTTATTTTATAAAAAAAAAATTAGAATTGAAATTATTTACAAAAAATTAATGTATCATAATAAATATCATAAAAATCAAAAATAAAAGTGCGTTATCAATATCCAGTACGCATGTACAATCAATTTTCATTCTATACATTTATGTATATACGTACATATAGCAAAATACTATATTTTTCATTCATAATTGCACGCAATCGGCAACACAGCACTTGCGATTGAATTTTTGGCATTATTTTAAGATTTTGTCATTTCATGCCATCCAACGCGCCACCAAAATCAAGAGTAAGACACTTCAACACATCAAATTGTTCGTCTTTTGTCGATTTCAGTCGCATTGGTTCACACACTCATCTACTTACGCCTGCGTATTTGTTGTTGCCTTTGCTCTCGTTTCTTGGAAAAATAAAATTCTTAAAATATATTCTGTGAGAAATTTGTGCTCAATTTCTTTTTGTCATTATAATATCATTGATAATTCAGACAATGAACAACTACGATGGCAGCCGAGTCTTCTTCTTCTTCTTATGTGGCCATAACAACCGAATATCGATTTAGGCCGAAAATAACATGCTTCGCCAGCCATCTCTGTTCTTCGCTAGCTGGCGCCAGTTAGAAATTATAAGCGCCGTCAGGTTCTCCAGTACTTGGTCTTTCCACCGGAGGTTTGGTCTTCCTCTTCTGCGCCGTCCTCCAGCGGGTTCCGAATATAACACCTTCTTATCTGGAGCGTGTTCTTCCATTCGCTCGACATGACCTGGCCAGCGCAGCCGCTGGATTTTGATGCGCTTTACTATGCCAATATCGGCATACAGCTCGTACAATACGGAATAAAGTTGTACCTTATTCCGTACTCGCCATCAACACAAATAGGTCCAAAGATCTTGAGTAGGACTTTTCTCTCGAAAACTCCAAGCATTCGCTCATCCGAGGTGGAAATTGTCCAGGCTTCAGCGCCATATGTTAGGACAGGCATGATGAGAGACTTGTAGAGTGTAGTTTCGTTCTTTGAGAGAGAGCTCGACTTCTCAATTGCTTACTCAGCCCAAAGTAACACCTGTTAGCAAGAGTTATCCCCCGCATGATCTCCAAGCTGACGTCATTACTGCAGTTAATGCTGGTTCCAAGATAGACAAAGTCCCTTACTACTTCAAAAGCGTAGTTGTCAACAGTGACGTGCTGTCCAAGACTCCGGGACTCTTTGTTTGTTGACACTAGATACTTCGTCTTGCCCTCGTTCACCGTGAGACCCATCCAACGCGACTTTCTTTCCGACTCTGAGAATGCTGCACTGACTGCTCGCGTGTTCATGCCGATTATGTCAATATCGTCGGCATACGCTAACAGCATGACACTTTTGTTGAAGATAGTGCCATTATGTCGTAGATCAGCAGCTCGTATTATTTTCTCCATAATAAGATTGAAGAAGTCGCACGATAACGAATCACCTTGTCTGAAACCCCTTGTCATTCTACAAAGTCGAATGAGCTTTGCAGGAATACCAAACTCAGACATTGGTGCGTAGAGGTAATCCCTTACCGGACTGTCGAAATCGGCTTTATAATCAACAAATAGGTGGTGTGTGTCGATCTGTTTTTCTTGGGTCTTCTCCAGGATTTTGCGCAGTGTGAAAATCTGGTCGATGGTGGATTTACCAGGTCTGAAGCCACACTGATATGGTCCAATCAGGTTGCTGAGCATAGCCTTCAACCTTTCACACAGTACGCTCGATAGAACCTTGTATGCGATGCTCAGGAGACTTATACCACGGTAGTTGGCGCAAATGGTGAGGTCGCCTTTTTTATGTACAGGACAGAGAACACTGAGCCTCCAATCATCAGGCATGCTTTCATCCGACCATATTCTGCTTATGAGCTGGTGCATGCGGGTGAGCAGCTCATCGCCTGCGGTCTTAAACAACTCGGCAGGCAGGCCATCAGCACCTGCAGCTTTGTTGTTCTTCATCCTTAAAATGGCCGTTTCAACCTCGTCATAGTCGGGTGGTGGAACATCAACACCATCATCTGTAATTGGGGTTATCGGGCATTCTCCTCCACTGGCGGAATTGTTCGTAGCATCGCCATTCAGTAACGTGGAGAAGTGTTCCCTCCATAGGCTCTGTACACTCTGGACATCTGTAACCAGATTCCCATTTCCATCACGACAAGAAGAGGCTCCGGGATTTAAACCTACACTCAGGCGCTTGATCTTTTCGAAGAATTTTCGAGTCTCATCCTTGTCGGTACACATCTCTATCTCCTCACACTCGCGTCTTTCCAACTCTCTCTTCTTGCGCCTGAAAAGACGTCTCTCTGCACTCCTTTTCTCTCTGTACCGCTCCTTAACAGCTCGCGTTGCGCCTGCACGCAGGGTGTTTCTGTAGGCGGCGTCTTTCTCTGCGGTAGCGTCGCGACACTCCTGATCATACCACTCATTCCTCAGAGGCCGGTAGTAACCGATTACCTCCTCGGCAGCAGTAGTCATGGAGTGGGATATATGTGTCCACTTTGCGCATGTATCATCAAGTGGGGGAGTGTTCTGCATAAGCAGATCCGATAGTCGAGTGGAAAATGCATCTGCTGTCTCTGGTGATCGCAGCTTACTGACGTCGAGCTTTCTCTGTGTGGGACTTCTCTTGTTATTTGCGACACATAGGCGTGTGCGCACCTTAGCTGAAACAAGGTAGTGATCCGAGTCGATGTTGGCATCACGGATGGAAGCATGGAAGCATGCCTTCCGTCAATCACCACATGATCAATTTGGTTTCTTGTACGTTGATCTGGAGACAGCCATGTCGCTTTGTGGATGTCGAGATGCTGGAATCTGGTACCACCAATTATCATGTTTCGTGCTGCGGCGAAGTCGATCAGCCTCATTCCGTTATCGGAGGTGTTCTGGTGGAGGCTGAATTTTCCGACAGTTGGACCAAAGGTACCTTCCTTGCCCACCCTGGCATTAAAGTCGCCAAGCACGATTTTGATATCGTGGCGGGGGCAGCGGTCATAAGCTTCTTCGACGCGCTGAAAGAAGCTCTCCTTGGTCACATTGTCCTGCTCATCCGTCGGAGCGTGGGCACATATAAGGCTGATATTGAAGAATTTTGCCTTGATGCGGATTGTGGCCAGCCGTTCGTTCACAGGCGTGAACTGTGAGACAAGATGTCGTAGTCTCTTACTGACCAAAAATCCACATCCTAATTCGTGCGTTTCAGCATGGCAACTGTAGTAGATGTCACAGGACGCTCTTTTGGAGCAGCTCTGTCCTGTGCATCGCATTTCCTGGAGAGCGGTGATGTCAGCTCTGTATTTTTCGAGGACATCATCCAGCTGGATAGAGGCACCCTCCCTATAAAGGGACCGGACATTCCAGGTGCATATCCGTAAATCATTGTCCTTTTTTCGTTTGCGGGGATCATCAACAAAAGCGGTAGTCTTTATCCGAGGCGTTGTTTTTTCCTTCACTGGGGGATTTTTTATGTGGCGGGTCCCAAACCCAACGCACAACCTCCCGTCGAGGAGATTTTCGCCACTCACTTCAGCCGCATCCCAGCGGGTGCCAACGGGAAGACGCCTCCCAACGGGAAGACGTTGCCCGGTGGTCGCCACATGGAGGGCTCTGCTTACTAGCAGAGCAAGTTATATGACTACCCCTCATTAACAAATAAAGGTATCATCACATAGCGCTCAGATCAAACTACATGAAAGCCAGTGAGTTGACTTGCGATGAGTTCAACAAGGATTGCGCTAGCCCCACCCGGTTGAGGCAGTTAGACACGTTACCTTGCGAAAACACCACCAGACCACCAATACTATGATTTTGCCTGTTATTATTGTAATTATAATTCTGTCTTTGTGGATTGTTGTAATTTGGGTAAAATCTCTGATAATATTCTTGGTGATAATTTTTTTGCTTTTGACTAATATTTCTTGCTCTGTCATCCTTTAATAAACCATTTGTTTCTAAGTGATTATAAGCATCTCGAATGTTGTCACTCTACTATTAATAACTACAGATGCCAAGTTTACGTTTATATTAGCTGCATTCTTTTGTAAGCGAGTTGCAAAAGAACATAAACTCCCATTTTCTTGAATATAATTGCCCTATAGTTACTTAGCAACGCTGGTGGTATATATGGTTGTTCGTGAAATTTATAAACGAAATAAAAACAAAAAAGAAACAATTCTGTGGAATCTGTGGTAAATATATTCGTTTATTTAAAATATTTTTTTATTTGCACTTGCTTTATTTTGGTTATTTTTGTTTATATTTACAATAATTTGACGTGTTGATGAAATTTCCCAAGCACATTCCAGTAATGTTCACAATAGTGCTGTTTTTTTACTTTCCAACATTATAACTCAGGTCGATTAAAATATAAGCAAGTTCAATTGAACTCGGTTAAAATAGAAGATGTCGCTTATTTTTGTTGTTGATTTGCATGTAGTTCGGAAAATAAGTCAGTGTTCTTTTGCAACTCGCGTGCAAAAGAACGCAGATATTATCGAGAAAAGTTTTTTAATATGATAGATTCATTATTTGAAGGTTTGAATTCCTCAGGTTTATTTGTGTCATATTCATATTTCTCGTTTAGCTTATAGTATATTTCTTAAATTAATATTATAATCTCTTAACTTGCTATTATTTACCATTGAGAATACTTAATGGTATTCTCGATGGTATGTTTCTCGAACTCCAAAGTTATTGATAAGTGTCTGTTTAACTACTTCCCACGGTGTATTTGTTTCCAAAGTTCTTATAACATGTAACGCTCCTCCTTGCATTTTATTTAGGATTGCTTGTTGTACGCGTACTGTTGGACATTCGGATCATTGTTGAGCAGTGGCAGAATCCTGCCGACTTCCCTTAAAAAGGATGTTAGGTCGTACGAATTATCACCTCTAAATTGTTAGATGCGTTGAGTATCCTTTATAATTTCGCTTAGTGATAGTCCACGACCATGTTGAACTTCGTTTTGTATTGGCATCTTGGGAATTGTTGGATTTTGCACGTTGTTATTAAGCAAATCACTAGCTGAGTTAGAATTTTCAGCTTCTAGTTCCTTTTTTTTCCGTTGTTTGTCTACAATATAACGCTGTTGATATTTTGAGAATTTTTGTTTTAGGCATTTAATTATCTTATACTTTGCGTTATTTTTTATTTTCTTGTTAGCATTTAAAAAATCTTTAGATTTTTCATAGTTTGCACTTAGTGTTTGTCCTTATATTTTTTTTTTGCAAAGGATATATTTTTTTTCGTTCGTAGTTCATAAAATCTTTGGAATTTTCAGTTTTCACATTACAAATTTGTCCTTTTAGTGTTTCCCTTTTTTTACAATTTTTTGTTTAGTGTTTCTCAAAATCTATGGATTTCCCGGTTGTTTCTGCAAATTCTTCGGAAATTCGTTTGCAATTCTAGGTGGTTCTCACAAATTCTTTAGAATTTGTTCCGTTCGACTGCGCCACTTACGAATCTAAGGATCCATATATTAAAAAAATATCAAAATCAAGAACCTTCTTTAAAATTGAATAAATAAAATACAATGTATTTAAATTATTTGAACCGTATATTTATTTATTGCACTTTGAAACCAGATTAAATTTGAATTTACAAAAATGGAGATTGATTGAATTTTTATTATTGTGATAGTTTATTTCCTTATGTCAGTAAACTTTTATGGGGAACAGTGGAGGCTTTGACGTAACTTGCGCATATTTTGTACAATACCTCGAAATAAACATGAAATGTTTTTCATTTTATGATTGCATAATACGAAGATCTCCAATGTCTTAATTGCGTACACACAAAATTGTTTTGTATCTCACATGGCTTTGGAGCTATAGGAGTTCAATCACGTCAAGTTACACAATTTGCGTTGTCACGTTACCCAATTTGCGAACTGAGTTCCGATGTTGGTGGGTATTTTTCAAAAAATCTATGGGTTTGTCGCATCGATTGTATTTCTTTTTTAGTATGTATAGTTGAAGCAGTCAATGGCCATAATCTCGGCTTGAAAAACGCAGCAGAAATCGGGTAATCGAAACTTAAGTTTAACGCGTAACGAATCAGAGAAGACGCCACCTTCTACCCTTCCCTCCAATTTGATACAGTTGATACAGTGTAAGAGCAGTGCAGAGTTAAGATAGTTTGTCTGAAACGCTTGAGATAAGATAAATATTTGTGATTTTCTAAATTAGTACAAAGTGAGGAAAGTTCACTGAGTTAAGACAGTTCACCGAAAGGTGTTCAAAATAAGATAAATTGTTGGCTATCGACCAGTTGATATAAAGTAGCTCGGGGCCATCGATTAATAGCTTGTGGTAACTAAAATATTAATAATATATGCATATTTTGTAGTTCCGAATTTTGATGTTTATTCGTTAGGTTTGGTATTTATGTGCAGACGAAATACCTGGGTCAACATTAGATACCAAGCTCAAATGAAAGGAGCATATGCAAATTAAAGCTTCAGAACTTAATATTAGGTTACAAAAACTTAAATGGCTCATCGTCAGAAGAAGTAAACTGTCTATCCAAAACAAAATACTCATATACAACCAAATACTGAAGCCAGTATGGATCTACGGAATCCAACTGTGGGATGCTCGGCAATATTCCACGTTGATGTCATTCAGCGCTTCCAAAATAAAGTTCTGCGATCTATCGTTAACGCTCTTTGGTTCATAAGGAACAACGATCTACATATAGATCTGCAAGTGCAGAAAGTTGCCGACACAGTTAATTTCTTCGCAATGAAGCACTTTATACACGAAGACTAAAGAGAACCAACCGCAAGATTTGGCGATTACTATTTAATAATGAAATAAATTAATCTTAAGAATATTACTTGTTAACAATAGCTCGGTGTAAGTGTACGTAATTTATCTGAATTTTACAACGTTTCAATAAAAAAGAAATGTACAGACGAAATTTTTCACGAAGAAAGTTAGTGGTAAAGAATTATCTGATGAAAAATTTATGTTAAATTACCTTCGTCACTGTAAATCAGTAGGGAACGGTGTATGAAATATAATATGCAGTCGAAATTCTGATTTGGTTATATAAATGGTCGCAAACATGCCGACAAGTTTCACTATAGATGAATATGATTGAGATAGCCTAGCAGTAATTTCCACGTTGGGTGTAAATGATTTCCAGTGTAGTTTTTGGCGTATGAAATCTTATTGCTCAGCCACTGTGCAGCCAATGTATACTTTCTACCTAGTCAAGTCATAAATATTAGTACACAACTAAACGCATTCATGCAATATTGGGCGCATTCATTTCATCTTGACTGCGATTTGACAGTTGACATTTATGCTTCAATGCTACGTAAAAAGTTTTTGGCATCAATTGTTTACAATCATGGAATGGGGCGACATTGAAAATCGTATTGTTGTAGTTGGTCTACTAAAATGCAACATGGGAAAAGGTGATATTTTTCGGACGTTGCGACCGCTTGGAATAACTCGCAATTTTGTGTATCGTGCTGTGAAGTTGTTTGAGGATATTGGTGGAGTACAAAACTGTCAAAGATCCGACCGTCCGCGCACTGTGAGAACTCCGAAAGCGATCAAAGCCGTGAAGAAACAAATCGACCGAAAACCGCTGCGAAAACATAAAATCTTGTCGCGGGAAATGCAAATTTCGTAAAAATCCATGTTCATGTAGATTTGGGACAAAGCGCGTACAAGTGACACATTGGACATCTGCTCACAGCCGCATTGGAGGGAAAACGCAAGTAAAAATCGAAAGCATTCCGCAGCCGGTACGCTCACAGACAAATTTTGTTTACTGACGAGAAAATCTTATCGGTTAAAGAATCGTTCAATAAACAGAACGATCGTGTGTATGCTCGGTCATCCAGAGAAGCATCCCAACTTATCTTGAGGATCCAAAGAGGTCTCTGCTCCAGCTCACAAGGCAAAAACGACTCAACTGTGGCTAAAAAACCACATTCCGGACTTCATATCAACGGATGATTGGTCAGTTGGTAGTCCAGACCTCAACCCGTTGGACTACAAGTTGGGTTCCGTATTAGAGGGCATAGCTTGCAATACTCGACACCAAATATTGCAGTGCAGTGGACAATTTCCCCATGCATGAAGTGCGTCTCGTCAGATCGTCTCAAGTCATGCTGGACGGCAAATGGAAGTCGTTTCGAATAAGTTGTTTTAAGATTTGTAGCCATTGAATAACCCAATAAAAAGAAAAACAAAGTTTTGAAAAATATTAATTCGTTTTCATTTGGCGTCGATTTTTCTGTGTGCCAATATTTATGACTTGACTAGGTATACTAATTGACTAATGGACTAATAGTCAAGCACTGCGTGTTATAAGACCTTTTTTGATATATAATATATTGTGCATAGTGTTACTCTGAATACTTTTAAATATCAATTTTTTCGTTTGGACTGAAATTCCAAAATTTAGGGATTTTTTAAGAGGGATATACGTTAGCACATAAATTATGTTTCTGTTGAAAGCCAACTAATTAATATGGCCAGCAAAAAGAGCGAGTGACGTTGCATTTATAACCTAAATAGAATGAATAGTTGTTCATTTTCTTATGTCCCGCTGATAAACTGAAAAATAACAAAAACAAAGACGATAGCGAATAAAAGGAACAGTTGTTCAATCTCTTATACCTATGTTCCCGCTGCTGCACTATCGAAATTAATTTAACAATCTTACAACGCAAATATTTCGTAAGTGGTTTCAGGATACTTAAATCTAATAAATTTATCCAAAGTATCAGATCACTCACTTGAATTTGATATATTTTAAATGTCTCACAAATAAGTGCAAGCGCGTAGTAATACAAAATCAAAAACATCACTTGCTGTCAGATTATGAAGTTGTATTTCGTTTTCCCACTCATGTAACAAAATCAGTTTTAAAATTTCATGCTGAATTAGCCACACCGCCATCTTAGAAGTTTTACTTCAAAATTAAATCAACTCATTTTTGGAAAATACACATCTTTGTCGTTTTATTGAGACAGATATAGAGCAAATTTGTATACAATACAAATGTATAGCAAACACGGCTATTCTAAAATTCAATTTAAAACCAGCCTTGTAACTAAAAATGGCTCGCCTTCAGCGAGTTGTCCATTTTTCGATGAAACCAATCCAATCGATCAACGCTGATGTTGATGCCCTAATGTAATGATTAGAGGCAGAAATGCGCCACATATTAGAGCAGCAAGTTCACTATAGCGTAAACCCTTTGGACGACTGGAATGTGCTTGTTTAAGTTGTTTATTGTTATCAGAAAAATTTAAAATTTCGTCTGTTGATTTTGTAGGCTCTTCTAAAACCCGATATTCGTAATGTGGATGTTGCGCAATTGTATGACGTGTACCGCTACTACCATTGTGTGCTCGATCACCTGAAAGCTGCGTCAATTCGGGGAGCACATGCACAGTGGCAACATAAAGAAATGTGCCGGCGGAAAAAAGCATCGCTATACCGGTGGCATTAACTGAATTGAGCGTTTCCTTTTGCTCCTGACCAATACAAAAATAGGTCAACAATGTAAGTAATGGCGCCGACAATGAGAAAATCAAGAGATGTTTCCGTATTTGTTGAATATCAATTTTTTCGTGCAGCAAAAATGTGGCAAGACCAAACGCTGCTGGTGCTTTATGCAACATTATGGCAAGGAATACAATTATCTCCACATCCTGATGTGATGTTGTAGCAGCAGCACCTAGGGCTACGCCATCGGCTGTAAAACAAAATTTAGGCATGTTCAGTGATTATTTCACTCACAATTCTCGTCTATAAATGGTCTACTGACCTGCCGCATGAACCACTAATCCGAGAGTGGCAGTTATGTTCTTGTCATTGCTCGAACTTTTCCATTGTGAAACCTGATCGACAATCATCATAAAAACAAATCCCAAAATCAGCGATAAGCCAATAGTCTTAGAATGATCTTCAAATCCTGTGTAATTATGTGTCACGGTATGTGTCACAGCCGCATCGTCAGAACTTATTGCAGCAGGTACCGATTTAGTTGCGACCTCAGTTATAGCAGGTGCCTCATCCATATATAACGATCTTATACCTTCGGGAATTATCACTGTTAACGCTGTTCCAACAAGCAAGCCTGCACCGAGTACCGTCACAAATTGAAGTTTTTCCTGTAGTACAAGAGCGAAATAAAAAAAAGAGGGTAATCTGGCAATAATCGTAATATATATACCTCGCTGAATTTCACGACAAGAGGAAGACTACCTGCAAGATATGATCCCACCAGCATTACAACAACGAGCATTATTAAAACAAAAGTCTCTTCTGCCATGATATGGTGTAAGAACTAATGCATACGAAGTGTGAATGTGCCTACGGTCGTAAACGATATCCGTATTTAAAACAAAAACTAAAATTCCTATTTTACCGCTCTCGTTATTAGAATTCTACTTTATGGTATATCACATATACTCACTATTGTCGTTTTATCTGAATATTATCAATAACTCGCTTTCTGGGTTTTTTTATCCGCTCTTTGAATGCGGATTTTATCGAATATAGTTGTAAACAGATTTACTGCGCCAGCAACATTACAACACGACGACAATATGACATACGCAGCATTAGTTGTGATGATATTTTCAACCGAAACAAAGCGAAGTAAAACAAAATAACATCCGCTATGCAGTGGTTATTTTACGAATCAATTGAACTCCATTAAAAAAATCGTTGTTGGTTTCAATACAAAATGAAAAATGAATTCCAAAAATGCACATATGCATGTCAATCAGTTCTGATTGATGTTCTCGACATCAATCAGACCAATTTCACTAGTGTTGCCTTATCAATTTTATATAGAGAAAAAGAAAATATGAGAAAAAATATACCTAAATAATGCAACATTGCTTTACGGGTATTCTGTATATTACCTGCATTCTTTTGCACGCGAGTTGCAAAAGAACACTGACTTATTTGCCGAACTGCATGCACAGCAACAACAAAAATAATCGACATCGTCTATTTGTTGCGTGTGGCCTGTCAAGCTGAGCTTGTCATGTCAAATGTGACTCAAATATCGGCAGCTGTCAACTGTGTCTTGAGGTTGTATCACTTATTATGCCAGATGCCAGAATGGTGGATTTCCTGTAGTACGTGATATTTGGTGGGTTCTGATATTGACTAAGCCAGTACATATACGATATTGTGTATATGACCGTAACTGTCAGGGATACTTGTATTGGTATGTACATAAGCATGGTATATTGTAGTTTGTTAACCTTCTTTTTTGGTTAACGTTATCTGAACATATTTTTTTTTGCCGCATTCTGGTCTATTCTGCCCCGTTAAAAGTTACCGTCATTTATTGTTTTCATTTGCATCTACAAATTTGGAAAAGAGTTGGTTGAAAGATTTGAAACGTGCCGTGTCGGTGTTATTTGGTCGGTATATTGTGGTGAAGTTTTGTTTAAGAGTGATGATATTAGCTGATTTTTATAACACTGAAGTGTATGCATGTGTGTTTTAACAATGCTATAACTAATAAAAGGACGTAGTGGCGATATAAAATCCGTCTAGTACGATCGTTATTTATGAAATATAAAGTGCGCACATATGCATATCTGGAGGTACTAGAGGACGGATGTCACACCAGAGGCCTGATGAACCAGAGTGGGGGCCCCATATAACTATTCCGCCCTATAATATTAACGGGTATATTGTTAATCCCGTAAAGAATTGATCAGGCGCCTTAATTAACCTTGCTGAGTCAGCTAGCGGCAGCGTGGTAGTTGCACATGATATAAACGAGTAGACCACCATAGTGACAAACTCACCACTTATACACAACACACGGTAACATAATTTTGTTTCTATGCTACGTACGCAGAGGAACCTATAAAGAATACGATTTTAGACCAGAAAGATAATAGGTTTGATTAGCTGTACGTTTCGTGTAAGCGACACCATAGCAATAAATGTTCCAGCAGATCAGTTTTCTTTTATGGAGACCCGGAGGAAGTGTTTATCATGCCTTAGTCTAAGAATCAGTGTAAATGTCGTCCTAATTTGTTTTTTGTTGATTATTTATTATTTAAAAGATAATATTTGGAGATTTTAATTTGTATGATGTGCATATGTACCTGATATGGGAGGAATGTATATGTATATATCATATGGTATTTGAATTTGGGTGCGATCGTACATAAAGAAGTAAAAAGATAATCGTCATAAGGGAAACGGTAATCAAGTGGTGGAATCGTCTCGTTTTTATTTGCAGGTTCTTGTGGCACATACATATATACGTGCCTAGGTGATTCCCACCCCATTGAGCTCAATAGGTTTAGGGAGCCCTATATTTTAGTAAATACAAGAAATCTGTTGCGTTTGTGTCGTCATCGTCGTGTTGGAATTCCCTAATTTTTTTCGTCTTCCCTGTATTATCATACTGGCGAATTTACATAAATATATATATATATATATATATATATATATATATATATATATATATATATATATATATATATATATATATATATATATATATATAATTTTATATATATTTCCGTTTATATACTAATAGGTGCATACATATGGATAGCTGTATATAACCAACATATATATCTAATGTATATTAATATATGCACATATATAGTACCCTTTTTTTTGTGTTTGTAATTACATTTTTTTCGTTATATACATAAAAGTTATTTGTTTTATATGTATGTATATTATATATTATACCTTATATGTTACCTTTGTATATTTATACCTCTATTTACTTAATTTTTCTAGAACTAGTCATATTTATTACACATTTATTTATATTTATTTATACCTTTATTTATATGTTACAATTTCTATTTATATTATTTCTATATATTTACAATTTTTCTTTCATTGGTTGTTATTCTTTTTTTTTGGTTTAATATATAATAAATAATTATGATATAATGTTTATTAGTATGTGCGGATAAAATATTTTTTAGAGGGGGGATATAGGGGGATGTGGATGAAAGTGGAGTGATTCTTGCAGGCGTTTAATTTGTTTGTTAGTGGGTATCGTTCTCAGAAGAAGTGTGCAGGACGGTCCAGGCTGGCGGGTACACCCAGGAGCACACGGAGGCATGTCATCTGCCAGGTGCGTGAGATCATGAGTTTCTGTATATGGTATTAGTGTAAATGTGTGTGGTAGCGTTGGCCTCGGTCGACGTTATTGTCCATCCATTGTGGTGTCATGGCGGGTTGAGAAACACGACTCAATCCCCATTTGCTAGCCGAGGCATTCATGACAATCACGGTATGTGGATGGACAATAATGCTCCTGGGTGTACCCGCCCAGCCTGGACCGTCTTGCACACTTCTTCTGAGAACGATCCCCACTAACAAACAAATTAAACGCCTGCAAGAATCACTCCACTTTCATCCACATCCCCCTATATCCCCCCTCTAAAAAATATTTTATCAGCACATACTAATAAACATTATATCATAATTATTTATTATATATTAAACCAAAAAATAATAATAACAACCAATGAAAGAAAAATTGTAAATATATAGAAATAATATAAAAAGAAATTGTAACATATAAAAATAAAAGGGTACTATATATGTGCATATATTAATATACATTAGATATATATGTTGGTTATATACATCTATCCATATGTATGCACCTATTAGTATATAAACGGAAATATTCTTTTGTTTGATTTTCTTTTCACTAAATGTATAGATTTGGGCAATGTATGAATTGTATTTTCGTAAGTATGGGTATATGTGATTCAACATACAGTGGCTCCCAGCTTATTTCGTACAGTGACAGTTTAAAAATTGCTGCAGTCGTAATTCCTAATATAGCAAAAATTTGAACAAAATATAAATGCCATTTTTGAAAGGAAGGTTTGTTTTTTATTTTCCAAAATTTACTTTTTCAAAATTTTAGTGTTTGACACTATAAAAAAATAAAATAAGAAAAAAATAGGAAAATTCATGTCACAGCTTATTTCGTACAGTCTCTTTAAGTTCAAACTAAAAACAAAGTAAGTTGATTTTAATATTTAGTATGACATCCCTTAGCGTTAATGACAGCCTGGAGTCTACTTGGCATTGAATCCACCAATTTTTGAGTGATGTCTGGTGTGATTTTTTTCCATTCCTCCATCAGTACCTTCTTTAGGTCTTGCTTATTAGAAATCTTGTGTGTTCTTATTTTATTGTCCAAAATAGACTAAAGATTTTCAATCACATTCATGTCAGGTGACTGTGGTGGTGGAGACATCAAGTGTGAGCAGTTCAAATAAGCCAAGATTGCACAATCCCAGATTTATGTTTTGGGTCATTATCTTGGTAATACCGAAATTCTTCCCGCAAACCCAGTTTGTCTGCACTTTGAAGTAAATTGTTTTTCAGAATCTCGAGGTACTTCATTTTGTCCATTGTTCCCTCAATAAAAACCAATTCACCTACTCCGGCTGCTGACATACAGGCCCAAACCATCACGCTACCGCCACCATGCTTCACTGTGGGCTTAAGGTTCTCCTTGTTTAGCTCGGTATTAGCTTTACGCCAAACATATGACATTCCGTCCGAGCCAAAAATATTAAACTTAGACTCATCCGCGAAAATAACGGTATTCCAGAACGCAGGAGTATTAATAATATGCTCTTTGGCGAAGTCAAGTCGGCGTTGTATATTCATTTTCGAAATGAATGGTTTCTTTCGGGCTACTCGACCGTTCAAGTCATGATTGCGCAGCACACGTCGGACAGTTTCAGCACTGGATGATTTTCCTATTTCACGCTGAACCTCTGCAGCCAACTTCGGAGCGGATAACTTTGGATTTTTCTTAATTTTTCGTACAATATAACGCTCGTCTGATGCGTTGAAAATCTTATTAGGTGCTTCTCTGCCCTTGTTCTCCAACCGATTTTCGCGAACGAAGCGTTGAATGATGTATTGGACAGTTGAGGCACTTAAATTTGTCATTTCAGCAATTTTTCGCACACTCTGACCTTTCCTAAAATGGTTAATTACCAGTTTACGCTGTTCCATCGTTGTACGATGACCCATAAAGCTAAATGTTTAATTTACAGCACTTTAACTATTTAAAATAATAATAATAAAAATTGTTATAATAGTTAAAAAGGTCCAAAAACTCATACAATTCAAAAAAACTTTGTAACTGCGCGGCAGAATGAAACTTACTTACATTGAAGTTTGTGTACGAAATAAGATGTGAGCTGAAAATCAGCTGATCAATAGTTTTTCTCTCTTGCATAACAAAAAGAAAAATTTTTGGGGTTCCCCGTTTTCTTATTAGGTTTACTAAACACATACACAGACATCTACATTCAAAACTTATCGATAAGTTTTTTAGTTTCGATGTTACAGCCATGTACATAAAAATATATACACTGTACGAAATAAGCTGTGAGCCACTGTATACACATGTCCTTAACGGGCCGATATATATATATGTATATATATATATATATATATATATATATATATATATATATATATATATATATATATATGTATATATATATATATATATATATATATATATTTATGTAAATTCGCCAGTATGATAATACAGGGAAGACGAAAAAAATTAGGGAATTCCAACACGACGATGACGACACAAACGCAACAGATTTCTTGTATTTACTAAAATATAGGGCTCCCTAAACCTATTGAGCTCAATGGGGTGGGAATCACCTAGGCACGTATATATGTATGTGCCACAAGAACCTGCAAATAAAAACGAGACGATTCCACCACTTGATTACCGTTTCCCTTATGACGATTATCTTTTTACTTCTTTATGTACGATCGCACCCAAATTCAAATACCATATGATATATACATATACATTCCTCCCATATCAGGTACATATGCACATCATACAAATTAAAATCTCCAAATATTATCTTTTAAATAATAAATAATCAACAAAAAACAAATTAGGACGACATTTACACTGATTCTTAGACTAAGGCATGATAAACACTTCCTCCGGGTCTCCATAAAAGAAAACTGATCTGCTGGAACATTTATTGCTATGGTGTCGCTTACACGAAACGTACAGCTAATCAAACCTATTATCTTTCTGGTCTAAAATCGTATTCTTTATAGGTTCCTCTGCGTACGTAGCACAGAAACAAAATTATGGTACCGTGTGTTGTGTATAAGTGGTGAGTTTGTCACTATGGTGGTCTACTCGTTTATATCATGTGCAACTACCACGCTGCCGCTAGCTGACTCAGCAAGGTTAATTAAGGCGCCTGATCAATTCTTTACGGGATTAACAATATACCCGTTAATATTATAGGGCGGAATAGTTATATGGGGCCCCCACTCTGGTTCATCAGGCCTCTGGTGTGACATCCGTCCTCTAGTACCTCCAGATATGCATATGTGCGCACTTTATATTTCATAAATAACGATCGTACTAGACGGATTTTATATCGCCACTACGTCCTTTTATTAGTTATAGCATTGTTAAAACACACATGCATACACTTCAGTGTTATAAAAATCAGCTAATATCATCACTCTTAAACAAAACTTCACCACAATATACCGACCAAATAACACCGACACGGCACGTTTCAAATCTTTCAACCAACTCTTTTCCAAATTTGTAGATGCAAATGAAAACAATAAATGACGGTAACTTTTAACGGGGCAGAATAGACCAGAATGCGGCAAAAAAAAATATGTTCAGATAACGTTAACCAAAAAAGAAGGTTAACAAACTACAATATACCATGCTTATGTACATACCAATACAAGTATCCCTGACAGTTACGGTCATATACACAATATCGTATATGTACTGGCTTAGTCAAGATCAGAACCCACCAAATATCACGTACTACAGGAAATCCACCATTCTGGCATCTGGCATAATAAGTGATACAACCCCAAGACACAGTTGACAGCTGCAGATATTTGAGTCACATTTGACATGACAACTCACCGAGTTCAATTGAAGTTCCTTATATTTTAATTGACCTGAGTTATTGCATAGACAGACGGCAGCCTAATTCCGAATTACCGAGTTAATTCGAATTAACTCGGGCATTAACTGCAGCTAATGCTCATAAACTCTATGAGTTAATTCTCAAAATAAAAGAGGATTAGGGCTATTTGCGATGGCAACACTGCTGAAAATTGTCTATTGTGAATTTTTCTCCATCCATTTTATAAAATATTAGGTGTGTTCGCTAACAAAAAAACGTTCAACAATTGTTACAGTTTTTAACATGAAAAGTGTTGACGAACAAATAAATCCAGCTGTCAATTACGAACGGTGAATGTCAATTTACAAGTTTCTGATCGTTTTCAGTTCACGTACTTCTTGTAGATTTTCTCATATTGAGAGTGATAGATGACAGAAATTGATAGTGATAGTAATGTAAGTGGACAGACCTAATAAAACAGCAATCAGCCGTTTAGTTAATCCGCAATACTTCCGTCTGTCAGGTTATTATTTTATTCGGATTAAGTGCGCCGGTAATCAGGAATTAGGCTGCCGTCTGTCTAGGCTATTATAGTGTTGGAAAGTAAAAAAACAGCACTATTGTGAATAGACTACTGGAATGTGCTTGGGAAATTTCAACAACACGTCAAATTATTGTAAATATAAACAAAAATAAGCAAAATAAAGCAAGTGCAAATAAAAATTTATTTTACATAAACGAATATATTTACCACAACAAAAGAACGCAGCTATTATTATATTATGTACATTATTATTAATATGACAACTGCGAAGGATTATTAAATTTTAAACATTAATTATATAAATTCCCTTTAAAGAAAGCTATTCGCGTTTGTTTTATATTCTGAGTAAGTACTGATTGAGGGAATTTTCTCGTTAAGCAAAGAAATTCTATAACTATAAATTTATAATTTTATTCGCGGAGCAGACCTCTTACTAACCACTCTCTCTCTCTCTTGCTTTGTTGCGAATTAATGAATGCTTATAGGATACAAAAAATCCAACTTATTCCAATCAGGAAGATCGGGAACACGCCATAGATACTATTCAACAGCAATTGGCTAACATTGCTAGCGATTCAGCAAAACATGATATCCGGGCAAAAATTCAGTCCCTTCTAAGTCAATATAACAAGAGTTTGGAAACACTTAAAGAAATTATATTTTGAGTATTTTTCCATCTATTTATTGGTCTACGAACACTTTATTTATATTTTTTTAGCAGAATAACATTTTAATTGATTACTTTTGAAACCGTATGGGCACTTGGAGAAACAACAACAACAAACAACAAACCCTTTAAATTTTTCAAATAGCTATGCAAACATCTGGAACAAAATAAACCAGAAACGAATGGGACAGATGAGTTTTATAGTTACGATAACACCCCACCGCGTAATCATTTAATAAATGATTACCTTTCATTTTGTACATTGTTTTTTTCTGTTTAAATATATTCTTTTTTGTCATTTTGTCACACACGTTTCCTATTTGCAACTTAATCCTTTTCCATAACTATGTCACTGATAACAAACATACTTGTTGAGCAAGACATAAATATTGAGAAATACAATTTGTGTCAACACACGCTTGGTGCTGACAAATATTCTGCGAATTAAAAGAATTAAGCTGCTAAGAAACAATGCATTAAATGCAAGTTTGCAAAATCAAAAAGACAACCGTTTATTCGCCGCATAGGAAATTCGGCACAACATAATTATAAGTACAGTGGCTCACAGCTTATTTCGTACAGTGTATATATTTTTATGTACATGGCTGTAACATCGAAACTAAAAAACTTATCGATAAGTTTTGAATGTAGATGTCTGTGTATGTGTTTAGTAAACCTAATAAGAAAACGGGGAACCCCAAAAATTTTTCTTTTTGTTATGCAAGAGAGAAAAACTATTGATCAGCTGATTTTCAGCTCACATCTTATTTCGTACACAAACTTCAATGTAAGTAAGTTTCATTCTGCCGCGCAGTTACAAAGTTTTTTTGAATTGTATGAGTTTTTGGACCTTTTTAACTATTATAACAATTTTTATTATTATTATTTTAAATAGTTAAAGTGCTGTAAATTAAACATTTAGCTTTATGGGTCATCGTACAACGATGGAACAGCGTAAACTGGTAATTAACCATTTTAGGAAAGGTCAGAGTGTGCGAAAAATTGCTGAAATGACAAATTTAAGTGCCTCAACTGTCCAATACATCATTCAACGCTTCGTTCGCGAAAATCGGTTGGAGAACAAGGGCAGAGAAGCACCTAATAAGATTTTCAACTCATCAGACGAGCGTTATATTGTACGAAAAATTAAGAAAAATCCAAAGTTATCCGCTCCGAAGTTGGCTGCAGAGGTTCAGCGTGAAATAGGAAAATCATCCAGTGCTGAAACTGTCCGACGTGTGCTGCGCAATCATGACTTGAACGGTCGAGTAGCCCGAAAGAAACCATTCATTTCGAAAATGAATATACAACGCCGACTTGACTTCGCCAAAGAGCATATTATTAATACTCCTGCGTTCTGGAATACCGTTATTTTCGCGGATGAGTCTAAGTTTAATATTTTTGGCTCGGACGGAATGTCATATGTTTGGCGTAAAGCTAATACCGAGCTAAACAAGGAGAACCTTAAGCCCACAGTGAAGCATGGTGGCGGTAGCGTGATGGTTTGGGCCTGTATGTCAGCAGCCGGAGTAGGTGAATTGGTTTTTATTGAGGGAACAATGGACAAAATGAAGTACCTCGAGATTCTGAAAAACAATTTACTTCAAAGTGCAGACAAACTGGGTTTGCGGGAAGAATTTCGGTATTACCAAGATAATGACCCAAAACATAAATCTGGGATTGTGCAATCTTGGCTTATTTGAACTGCTCACACTTGATGTCTCCACCACCACAGTCACCTGACATGAATGTGATTGAAAATCTTTAGTCTATTTTGGACAATAAAATAAGAACACACAAGATTTCTAATAAGCAAGACCTAAAGAAGGTACTGATGGAGGAATGGAAAAAAATCACACCAGACATCACTCAAAAATTGGTGGATTCAATGCCAAGTAGACTCCAGGCTGTCATTAACGCTAAGGGATGTCATACTAAATATTAAAATCAACTTACTTTGTTTTTAGTTTGAACTTAAAGAGACTGTACGAAATAAGCTGTGACATGAATTTTCCTATTTTTTTCTTATTTTATTTTTTTATAGTGTCAAACACTAAAATTTTGAAAAAGTAAATTTTGGAAAATAAAAAACAAACCTTCCTTTCAAAAATGGCATTTATATTTTGTTCAAATTTTTGCTATATTAGGAATTACGACTGCAGCAATTTTTAAACTGTCACTGTACGAAATAAGCTGGGAGCCACTGTATATCAAAATATTAAATTGTAAGTTAGTTAATAAACTCAATTCATGCAGAGCACTAGCTCCCAAAATAAAGAGCACTAGCTCCCAAACAAAAAAGAACATTAGTTTTTTTTTAATAATCACACGAGTGATCATTTTATTGGCAGAGCACTAGCTCCCAAACAAAAAGAGCACTAGCTCCCAAACAAAAAAGAACATTAGTTTTTTTTAATAATAATCACACGAGTGATCATTTTATTGGCGACGAGGATAAAGATTAGTCAAATCCTTTGACAGAAGTAGTGCCGTGCAAGTGACATAAATCCGCCGCGTTACAAGCAAGTGTTAAGTGACAAAAAAAAGTGAAACTAAATCAACAAATTTTCTTTTTTTTTTCCCCTGTTTACACATTTGAAAACCAAGTGACATTACAATAAAAAGGATCACAAACCCTTCAAAGTTTAAAGTTAAAAAAAAAAAAAAAAAAAAAAAGATATATACAAACTAAGTGAACGCTCCTATCCCAAGATATGGAAGGACAAAAAAGTTTAAACAAAAGAAATATTAACTAAGTGAACGCTCCTATCCCAAGAGATAGAAGAAGGAAAAAGTTTAAACAATATCATCCCTAACCCAAAAGAAGAAGAAGAAAAAAGAACAACGACTACAGACTCAACAGTAATATCTATAACAACAAATCATCCAACGATCGGAATAATTAAAACCGTACAATATTACAACCAAAATCAACAACTAGAATCAGCCCCAACAACCAGAACCAACAGTAACAACTACAACAACAACAGAATCAACAACTACAGCTATCAGAAGGACAATTCCAGAAATACAAAGTAATAAAGTAAGAATAGATTAAGGTATTTATAAAAAAAAAACAAAAACTGTGTTCAGTATTTACAAATTTTTCTGTGTTTTATTAAAACCCAAAAAAAAAAAAAAAAAAAAAGATCCTTTTTTTTTTTTTTTTTTTCCAATATGGCAAATCCTAACCAAATCCAACTGGATCCTATTAAATACTTAAACACAATACCCCAGTACAACGGAAATCGCAACGACCTAATGACCTTTAGCAGACTGATAGACAGAGTATATCCGATGCTCAGGACATATGACGAACTGTCACAGCTTTTGTTTTCGGACATTATTAAAAGTAGGTTAGTCGGGAAAGCAAAAGAAATAATTGAAATTAACACACAGGCACAATCATGGACAGAAATCAAAAGCATCTTGGAAAACAATTTCGGCGAAAAGAAAAACTGCGAACAGTTATTTGACGAGCTGAGAGCCGTCACTTTTGATAATACCACTATTGATTTCTACAACGCAATAAAATACAGACTTAGACGTCTTAATAATAAGGCTCTTCTAGTCCTTGGCGAAGGCGAAGCAGCCAACCAAGTAGCTCTTAATAATGGAAGATCTGCGTTACACATCTTCAAAAATAAGATGCCGGAACCGATGCGGACTGTATTAACCTGCAGGAATCCTGATAACCTTGAATCCGCAATGGATATTTTATTTGAAAACGGCTACGACCGCATGGGGAAAGACGGTCGTATAGTTAAAAAACAAAAGAACGAAAACCAAGGCAATGGATCATACCAGGGCCAAGGAAACCATTCAGAAAATACTAATAGAAATAAAAGAAATGATCAAGGCAACAACTATAACAATCGCAGGGAAAACAGAAATTTTAATCAAAATAACCAAGAGCACAATAGAAATAATAACCAAAATTTTAATAGAAATAATAATCGGCAAACCTATCGCAGGGAAAACAATTCAGGTGGTCAGAATAACTACAGAAACTTTGAAAATAATAATGATAATCCACACTTTGAAAATAATCAAAACTACCAACAACCTCCACAAGCTAATCAAGTGGAACCTATGGAAGTAAACAATATTGAAAATTTTCAGGAAGTAGCCTCGACGGAAAACTTCCATATATAATAATTAAGTCTAAATTAGGTAAATTAAAATTTATTATTGATACAGGGGCAACCCATTCAATAATCAACCCTGGTTTGAGCCATCCTAAGTGGAAGACACAATGTGGATCGCTGAACATTAGAACACTTCAAAATACAGTTACAATAAACGAAAGAGTATCAGTTCCAATTTTCGAAGAATTTGGTGGTACTCCAGACATGAAAATAGAATTCTTGGTCTGTAAATTCCATGACCATTTTAACGGATTAATTGGAAATAATATATTAAAAAAGATGAATGCTATAATAAATTTAAAGGACAATATAATAGAAATTGGTGATCAAAAAATTCCTATTCGATACGCAAATGATGGTATTGAATACTACTTCGAAAAAGAAGGACTTTACGAAATCATGTTGCCAGTCGAACAAAAAAATGGTTTAATATATAATCCTCAAACAATGTTAAATGATAGGAATATTGAAATAATGGAGGGAGTATACGAAGCAGAAAACTATAAAATCAATGCTTTCGTTAAAGTGAATGGAAATTTACCAAAACGGGTTATTCTAGAAGCCCAGGACACGGACGAAATTACAAAAGAAAATTTTTATACTCTCGAAGATGATGAAACGAAAGGAACAATTTGTGAACAAATTCGTACAGACCATCTCAACCAAGAAGAGCAACAAAAACTGTTGCCAATCATAAAAAAATTTAATAAAATTTTCTATACAGAAGAAAGCGATTTGTCATTTACAAATGCAATGAAGCATGAAATTAGAACTGTAAATAATATCCCTATCGCTGCAAAAACTTACCGTTACCCATATGTACATAAAAATGAGGTACAAAAACAAATACAGGAAATGCTAGACAAAAATATAATTAGACACAGCCATTCGCCATACTCAGCACCAGTTTGGATAGTGCCAAAGAAACTGGATGCTAGTGGGAAAAGAAAATGGAGGCTTGTTGTCGATTATCGGAAACTCAATGAGGTTACAATTAATGACAAGTACCCAATTCCGAACATAGATGAAATTTTGGAAAAACTCGGGCGTTGTCAATATTTCACAACACTTGATTTAGCTAAGGGATTCCATCAGATCGAGATACATGAGAAAGACGTTCCAAAAACAGCATTTAGTGTAGAAGGCGGCCATTACGAATTTCTTCGTATGCCATTTGGGTTGAAAACAGCTCCAGCCACTTTCCAACGGCTGATGAATAATGTTCTAGGAGATTTAATAAATAAAATCTGCCTAGTTTATTTGGACGATATTATCATTTTCTCGACATCATTACAAGAGCACTTAGAATCACTTTCTAAGGTATTTAAACGACTACAAGAAGTTAATCTGAAAATACAGTTGGACAAAAGCGAATTCATGAAAAGGGAAACAAATTTCCTTGGTCATGTTGTCTCAGATGAGGGCATTAGACCTAATCCTGAGAAAATAATTTGTGTCCAGAACTTCCCTTTGCCATCAACGCAGAAGGAAATTAAACAATTTCTTGGTTTAGCCGGATATTACCGGAAGTTTATAAAGGATTATTCTAAAATTGCTCGTCCTATGACAAAATGTCTAAGAAAAGATGCAATCGTTGAAATTAAAGATCCTGAATACAATGAAGGTTTCGATTCTCTTAAAAGGCTTTTGACAAACTCTCCCGTACTAGCTTATCCCGATTTTGACGAAAAATTCGTTTTACAAACAGATGCAAGTAATTATGCTCTAGGAGCAATACTGTCACAAAAAGACCATCCTATTTGTTATGCGAGTCGAACATTAAACGGAGCAGAGCAAAACTATAGCACCATTGAAAAGGAGTTGCTCGCAATTGATTGGGCCACAAAATATTTCAGGCCATATTTATTCGGCAGACGCTTCATTATCGAAACGGATCATAGACCTCTAACAAAAATTTATTAAAGAGCCAAACTCAAAATTAGTAAGATGGAGGTTGCGGCTGCAAGAATATGATTACGAAATCAAATATAGGAAAGGTTTGTTAAACGGCAATGCAGATGCATTATCTAGAGTTGTGTTTATGAATGAAAATGAAACTGAATCACCAAATATGGTCGAAACAGGGAATCCATTAAATTTCTATCGTAGGCAGATAATTCTTCGTAAAACAGCATCCGGATCACTCAAGATAAAAAACGAACAAATATTTAAGAACAATCGTAAAACAATCTCCGCGAAAAATTTCGACGAAGACACAATTATAACTATATTGAAGAATCACTTCAATCCTGATAAAACAAATGCAGTATTTATAGACGATGAAGCAGTCCATGAAAAACTGACTGAAATTGTGAATAAGTACTTTAGTGAAAATGGAAATTTCAGAATTATAGTGTGTAAAAAGATACTCAAAGATATTATAGATGAAAACAAATTAGTAGATATAATAGAAAAAGAGCATTTGAAAAATAATCACAGAGGGATTAATGAGAACTTTAACGAATTGAAAACTGAAATTTATCATCCACAATTAAAATTGCGAGTAACGCAATATATAAATAACTCTGACATATGTAATAAAGAAAAGTATGACAGAAGGCCTATCAAGCAAAAATTCAAGCTAACTGAAACTCCGGAAAATCCTGGAGAGATAGTACATGTTGACGTATTTTACAGTTTAGAAAAAACATTATTTTTGACATTTATTTATTTATTGGCTGTTTTCAATTAAAGAGCCAAACTCAAAATTAGTAAGATGGAGGTTGCGGCTGCAAGAATATGATTACGAAATCAAATATAGGAAAGGTTTGTTAAACGGCAATGCAGATGCATTATCTAGAGTTGTGTTTATGAATGAAAATGAAACTGAATCACCAAATATGGTCGAAACAGGGAATCCATTAAATTTCTATCGTAGGCAGATAATTCTTCGTAAAACAGCATCCGGATCACTCAAGATAAAAAACGAACAAATATTTAAGAACAATCGTAAAACAATCTCCGCGAAAAATTTCGACGAAGACACAATTATAACTATATTGAAGAATCACTTCAATCCTGATAAAACAAATGCAGTATTTATAGACGATGAAGCAGTCCATGAAAAACTGACTGAAATTGTGAATAAGTACTTTAGTGAAAATGGAAATTTCAGAATTATAGTGTGTAAAAAGATACTCAAAGATATTATAGATGAAAACAAATTAGTAGATATAATAGAAAAAGAGCATTTGAAAAATAATCACAGAGGGATTAATGAGAACTTTAACGAATTGAAAACTGAAATTTATCATCCACAATTAAAATTGCGAGTAACGCAATATATAAATAACTCTGACATATGTAATAAAGAAAAGTATGACAGAAGGCCTATCAAGCAAAAATTCAAGCTAACTGAAACTCCGGAAAATCCTGGAGAGATAGTACATGTTGACGTATTTTACAGTTTAGAAAAAACATTATTTTTGACATTCATTGATAAATTTTCCAAACATGCGCAAGCCATAAAAATTAAAAGTAGATCATGGATCGATTTTAAAACAGCATTAACACAATATCTCTCAACAGTTGGAGGCATCAAAAAACTAATCGTAGATAACGAATTAGGATTCAAAGCCTTACCACTTTTAGAGTTCCTAAGAGAACAGGAGATAGAAATTCATTACACTTCAAACTACAATCATACGTCGAATGCAGACGTAGAAAGACTCCATAATACTATTAATGAACACGTCAGAATATTAAAACACGACCCCGATAAGAACACAGAGTCTGTTGAAGAAAAAATATACAGAATAATTATGTACTACAACAACACCATTCACTCTACCACAGGAAGAAAACCAATAGACTTCAAAAATGGCAAATTAAGCCATGAAGATTATCCTTTAATCAGAGATAAAATTATTAAAACTAAAGAAAGAATAATAGAAAAATTAAACGAAAATAGAGAAGATATAGAAATTCAAACAGGACCAGTATATTTGAAAGATGAAAGAGGAGGTAAGAATCACTCAAAATTTAGAAAAGTTACAGTATCCGAAATGGACAATGATCACGTTATAACAGACACAAACTACAAATACTATAAGTCCCATATTAAGAGAATGAAAAAATTACAAAATATAAATGACAGACCTCCCTAATAACAAATTCCTTTTTTTTTAGATGAAACCCTTGATACTTATACTATTCTGGACCTTTACTCTAAGGACATTGCATTCTCAACTCATGGATATACATGACCTAACTGAAAACGAAGGATACATCCCAATAAAAGAAGACGACATAAATATTATAGATCATTATAATAGAATATTTCATTTTGTCAATCTAAGTAATTATTATAACACACTAAAGAATATAAACGAAAATATAAAATTAATAGACAGCCCCATATCTGATTTACAGCCATTAATAGACACCATGAAAAACAATTTTAAATCACTAAGTAAAAAATTAGATAATCTAACGCCACATTTTAGAAACAGACGAGGACTAATAGACGGTTTAGGTAAAGGCATAAAATTCATAACAGGCAATATGGACAGCGAGGACGAAGTAGAAATAAGAGCCGCCCTTGCAAATCTCACACGAAACACTGACAAGAATTCGTTAGAAATTAGTAGCGTAATACAAGTAAGCGAAACACTCTCTTCGCAAATTCAAAATATCACGGAACATATAAATAAACAACAACAAATTGTCGGGAAATATATTAATAAATTTAAATATGAAGTCCAAAACAGGATATCTACATTAGAAGATGAAGTTACGTTCATGAAGCATCTGTATCAGATTGATAGCGACATAAATTTGTTAAAGAATCACATAGACGATATTGGCCGAGTAATTTTTACTAGTAAATTAGGCATTATTCCCACAGACCTCTTGAATGACAAAGAAATAGAAATAATAGATAACTTCGAGACATACACCAAGACTAAGGTAGCCATTTCATTCCAGGACAATCAAATCATTATTATCCTATCCATTCCAATATTCTCCAATTCTTCCTTTTCCCAAATAATTTTAGAACCAATACCAAACAAGCTCAATAAATCTTTATACTTACCAAGAAATCGTATATTAATAGATAAAAATAAACAAATGTTTTATCCTAATGTAACTCAACTGTATAAGGATTTAGAAATAGTAAACAATAAATGTATTAGAAATATTGTTGAAAATAATGAAGCCAGTTGCATGCTAGTTAATAATAATATAACTGAAATAAAAGAAATAAGACCAGGACTTATTTTATTCAAGAATTTCTTTAAAACTTTTACAAATAATTGTAATAATAAAAAACATTATTCTAACAATGTGCATACATTCCTAATAATCTTTGAAAATTGTAAAATAAGCATTGGTAACAAAACCTTTTATAATAATAAATTTACCTTTAAAGAAAAATTCATACAAACACATCTAATAACAAAAATAAAAGAAAACCAAACATTTGTTGAATTAAATTTAAACGATCTATATATTAAACAAATAAAATATGAAGAAAATTTTGAAAATTTGACAAAAAGCCATAAAATTAATAAAACTGTAAACATTGCAACTAATAGCGTAACAATATTAATTATTTCCATAATAATTGTAATTGTATCTATTATACAAAAAAAAAATGTACAAGTTTTCGAAATTTCGTCGGAGCCTCAATCTAACGGAGGGGGAGTTACGATAACACCCCACCGCGTAATCATTTAATAAATGATTACCTTTCATTTTGTACATTGTTTTTTCTGTTTAAATATATTCTTTTTTGTCATTTTGTCACACACGTTTCCTATTTGCAACTTAATCCTTTTCCATAACTATGTCACTGATAACAAACATACTTGTTGAGCAAGACATAATTATTGAGAAATACAATTTGTGTCAACACACGCTTGGTGCTGACAAATATTCTGCGAATTAAAAGAATTAAGCTGCAAAGAAACAATGCATTAAATGCAAGTTTGCAAAATCAAAAAGACAACCGTTTATTCGCCGCATAGGAAATTCGGCACAACATAATTATAAGTATATCAAAATATTAAATTGTAAGTTAGTTAATAAACTCAATTCATGCAGAGCACTAGCTCCCAAACAAAAAAGAACATTAGTTTTTTTTTAATAATCACACGAGTGATCATTTTATTGGCAGAGCACTAGCTCCCAAACAAAAAGAGCACTAGCTCCCAAACAAAAAAGAACATTAGTTTTTTTTTAATAATAATCACACGAGTGATCATTTTATTTTTTATATCCCAAACTTCTGTTTGATTCTCCTATTGCGAGAAATCTGAGCATTACTGATAGTTGTTGATCTGGCTGTATTGCATTTGCAACTGGTTGTTGCATATTGCATTATACTTTGAAGTTTTGTATTTGCATTTTATTACCACTGTAATTGAAGTCTCACAATTATTCTGTTATTTCGCATATGTATATTTTATGTGAATATCAATATGTACTTATACATTACACACATCGATATATATATGTATGTACATATATCTTACTGTTACCTAAAAATTGAATTTAATAAAATTGAGAGACAGTGTTCGCTTAGCATTGAAAACGAAAAGACGTCGTTTGGTCGATTTAACTGTTGAGTTCAATTAGCAAAGGAACAAAAACTATTGTGTCCTAACACTGGTGTTTCATTTTTTTTTATCCCTTACAATGAGCCACAGGATGTTCTGAAATTTCGCATCGATCATCCTTATGTAATTTTTGAAAGCCCAGAAATGGTTATGTTGTAATTCCTTTGTCAGGAATGTGAAAGAGTTGTTTGTACTTTGTTTTTTTTTCGCCATTTTTTTTATCCCACTTGATCCTTTTCTTTTTTGCCGATTTTTCGATAATTTTTCTATTAACTCAATTATTTTTCCCAGTACACTTCTATGAATATCGTTCCAAAATACACATTCTCTGTATATATGGTTGCTGTTTTTATCAAACCATTCAGCGCGGTATCCATTATGAAATCAATTAAAATTTAATGCAGCACAATTATTTTGATAACTTTGAAAACAGACGCCACCGTGTCAAAATTAAGTTCCAGCATCGATTTAGTATCGGCGTTTTGATAGATTTTCGTAATGAAATTTTGTCAAAAAGGTCAATACTATTTTTAAGTTCAACCTATTTTACTATTTTTATTTCGACTAATAAGAGCCTATATTGCCGTAGCTCAGTGGTTAGTGTGTTCGCCTTCTGATCTGTAGGTCGTGGTTCAATACCCGGCTGATGCATAACAAATTTAATATCGAAAAGATTTTTCTTTCGAACGGTACCCACCTGTCGGCAAGCAATTGGCAATTCTTCCGACAGTAACAACTTGCCGTGAAAAAGCTTCTAAAAAGAACTCTGTGACAAAGCTCAGAAAAAGTGATGTCACAAGAGTTCTGCCGCTCGGAACCGGCTAAAATAAGTAAGGTCCCTTCTAATACTGTCCAAAATTTAACACGCATAAAAGTAATGGAAGGGAAGCTCGGCCAAAGAAGTCTTCGGGGCTTTAAATGTCACATATTTATTTTTTCAAGGGCCCATATTATGTTTTTTTAATATTAAATAAATTTATCTGTATTGCACGCGGAACGTTGTGTTTCGGCAAAATCTAGTTCGAAGACAAGAGATACAAACTATGCACTCGTTTTCTTCCCTTATCGACGAATTCAAGTTTGTCGAAACACAAGTGTTTGCGTGGAAAAAAACAAAAATAAAAACGCAGCAACTGTATCATACGAAGCAGCTGCATCATACTGCATATTACACCTCTGTCTCAGCAATCATGTGTAACTACCCAACAATCTAATACCCTAGACAGACGGCATCCTAATTCCGGATTACCGGCTCACTTAATCCGAATAAAATAATAACCTGACAGACGGCAGTATTGCGGATTAATTAAACGGCTGATTGCTGTTTTATTAGGACTGCTTACTTACATTACTATCACTATCAATTTCTGTCATCTGTCACTCTCGATATGAGAAAATCTACAAGAAGTACGTGAACTGAAAACGATCAGAAACTTGTAAATTGATATTCACCGTTCGTGATTGACAGCTGGATTTATTGGTTCGTCAACGCTTTTCATGTTGAAAACTGTTAACCATTGTTGAAAGTTTTTTTTTAGCGAACACACCTAATATTTTATAAAATGGATCGAGAAAAATTCACTATAGACAATTTTTAGCAGTGTTGCCATCGCAAATTGCCCTAATCCTATTTTATTTTGAGAATTAACTCATAGAGTTTATGCGGATTAGCTGCAGTTAATGCCCGAGTTAATTCGAATTAACTCGGTAATCCGGAATTAGACTGCCGTCTGTCTAAACTATAAATTGGTGAAACGGAAAGAAAAAAAAGAAATGATTGGTAATATAACCACGGCATTAAATGTTGCAGAAATCATTCATTTTTAGTGCTTCGAACGCAAAAAGAGCTATGTAATTATTTTAGGGTTGCTAATTGCATACATATCATTTTGTTGCATGTAAAAATAGGAAAAGATTGAAGACGACCACCGCGACAATTGTCGTCGCGTTACAAGTTCGCGGTGTATCAATCGATTCGTGTATCTAAAGCGCCCTGGAGACGATCAAATAAACTCGTCAAATTCTTATGTGTGCGTGTTGTCGGGTTTTGTCGGCTACACCTACACGTTGTCGGCTCTGTTTGATGAAAATCAAAATATTTTGATATTTTCATTTGACGGCGTTTTATTTGATCGTCTCGGGTTATGCTTGTCAAGCAAAAGCTCATTTGCATTGAAAACGTCAACATGGACAAGTGTGCGGACGAAAAGAAGTTCATATTACATTTTATTGAACAATATCAATGCTTGCCAGCTTTATGGAATGTAAAGTTGGAAGCATATAGCAATCGAGAAGAAAAAAAGAAACAATATGAGCTGCTATTGGAAGTTTTTAAGGAGCAGTACTCCAACGCAACAGTAGACGATGTAAAAAAAAAAATTAATGTTTTGCGGACAAATTTTCGCCGTGAAAAGCAAAGATTAGCAGAATGTAGCAGAAGTGGAGCTGGTGCTGACGATGACGAGCCAAATTTGTTTTACTTCAATGAGTTGAAATTTTTAAATGACGTCGATGTCCCTAGCACATCAAAAAATACAACGGTAAGTAAATTAATGTTCAGATTTTATTTTAATGTTTACATATGCAACGAATTGTATGTATATGGTAAATTTATAATAAATTAATGCATAAACTTTGTTTGCCACGGAACTGCGCCCTCGTTGTAAAAATATTCTGCAAAAGCGTCGCGGATTTCCTTTGCTTTTCTTGTTGAATTTCTAATTTGCGTACATTCCAATGCATTTAGGTCTATGTTTTTACGCCATGT
The DNA here is from genome assembly GCA_963854835.1 of Megamerina dolium. Taxonomy (NCBI): domain Eukaryota; kingdom Metazoa; phylum Arthropoda; class Insecta; order Diptera; family Megamerinidae; genus Megamerina; species Megamerina dolium. Next base: position 12,686,936 of record OY978530.1, read on the forward strand.
GCCACAGACAAAATCGCCTGAACTTTTAATTTCTGTGTCTATTAAATCCGCGAATGTGTACGATTTTTTTTAAGCAAATAATTATGGAGATAACAACAAGTCAAAACAATAATCTTTGCCTTTTCTGGTGCGACTGCGATAGTGGTTTGTAGAACGCCAAATCTCGATACCAATATTCCAAATACATTTTCTACAATTCTGCGCGCTCTACTCAATCGATAGTTTAAAATGCGTTCTTTGTTTGTTAGATTCGCGGCAGAATACGGTTTTATGAGATTTTCCTGCATTTGAAAAGCATTGTCTCCAACAAATATATACGGCAGTACTTTGCTGCTATTTGGCAATTGCGATGGCGGAGGGAGCGGTAAACTTTTACTGTACAATGCTTTCCCAAACTCCGTGTTTTTTATAACGCCACCATCGGAAATACGTCCGTTTGTGCCAACATCAGCAACAATGAATTCATAATTCGCATTTACAGTTGCCATGAGTATTATACTGAAAAATTTTTTATAATTATAATAAAATGAGCCAGACTCAGGCGGTTTTTTATGGCAACATGTATGCCGTCGATTGCTCCTAAGCAATTAGGAAAATTTCAAGTTTCATTAAAACCCTCAGCAATTGCTTTCCATTCTGATTCCGATTGTGGCACCTGAAAATAATAAAAATTATAAAAAAAAAATTACATTAATTTTTATTTCTTTTTCATTTCAGAGTGTTTTGAAAGATACTATAACTAGAGCAGCCAAAAGGAAACCAGATGCTGTTGATGCTTTAGTAGAAATTGTTACAAAACGATTTTCTTCAAAGGAGAAAAATAAAACAACAGCAATAACAGATTCATGGGCTGTTAAATTAGATAGGAGGAGTCCACAGCAGCGACTCCTGTGCGAAAAATTTGTGGAAGAAATTATGTTTGAGGGGCAAATGGGAACCATGCACAGAAACTCTATTGAAATAAATGCGGTCCCAACGCCAATATCATCCAGTAGAAGCAGCTTGTCAGCAAACAGTCATTCCACACCATTGCACTATAGTGATGTTCAGTATGGTGATGTGAAATGTCGCAATCAGCTATTTCTAATTTTTTTTCATCTTTTAAAGAGTCTTAATGCTATACAAATGTACATTTTTTAAATCAAAATGAAATAAATAAAATCAAAATTACTTATAAAATAGTATGCATTTCTTTATTTAAGTACTTACCTTTATAAAATCAGAAAGAATTGAAATAATGGCTTCGTAAGTTTCAATAACAATTAATCCAAGCGATCTTGGAGAGATTGCTGTTATGAATTTTAGATCCTCAAATTTATCACCGGTCGCCAAATATCTCAGTGTTGCTGACAATCGCATGTTGGGTGATATTGCATCTCGCATCACTGTGTTTTGCTTTTCTATAAATGGCTTTACCATAGACAGAAGTTCATCAAATGTTTCCGAATCCATACGCAAAAAATTTCGGTAATCAACTTCACAAGTTAATTTTAGTTCATGCAAAAGATTTTCGTGTGTGAACCTTTTGCGCTGTTTATACCAATTTTTCATCCATTCTTTCCTCTTTTTCATTTTTTTCTTTTTTTCGAGCAAAAGTGTAGCTAATAACAACAAATCATCATCCGACGACGACATGACGATGTGCACACTACGAACTCAAATGTAAAGTGATGATTGACGAGTTTATTTGAACGTCTGCATGTCAATCAGTTCTGATTGATGTTCTCGACACCAATCAGACCAATTTTACCAGTGTTGCCATATGCTATTTTATATAGAGAAAGAGAAAATGTGAGAAAAAATATTTCCAAATAACGCAACATTGCTTTATGGCTATTGCGTACATAGATATTATGTTGACAACTGCGAAGGATTATTAAATTTTATACATTAATTATATAAATTCTCTTTAGAGAAAGCTATTCGCGTTTGTGTTATATTCTGAGTATGTACTCATTTAGAGAATTCTCTCGTTAAGCAAAGAAATTCTTTAACTTTAAATTTATTGTTTTATTTAGAATTTGTGTTTTCGTGGATCAGACCTAAAGAACCGAAGAACTTATTAATCTGCTGCAAATAAATGAATGCTTGTAGGATACAAGAAATCCAAGTTATTATAATCGGGAAAAACGGTAACAGGCCCTAGATGCTAATCAACAGCAATTGTCTAAAATTGCTAGCGAAATATCAAAACATGATATCCGGGCAAAATTTCAGTCCTTTAAAGCCAATATAGGAAAGAGTTGACAACTATTGACACCAGCACTACCAGTTCTTTATCTGGCGGTATTACAGTTCCAACTGTCGTTTCACTTTTTTTGTTATTATCCCTTTCAATGAGCCACAGGATGTTCTGAAATTTCGCATCGATCATCCTTATGTAATTTTTGAAGGCCCAGAAATCGTTATGTTGTAATTCCTTTGTCAGGAATGTGAAAGAGTCGTTTGTACTTTGTTTTCTTCGCCATTTTTTTATCCCACTTGATCGTTTTATTTTTTGCCGATTTTTCGATGATACTTTTTCTACTAACTCAATTATTTTTCTCAGTACATTTCTATGATTATCGTTCCAAAAATAATCATTATCAGCATTTATGGTTGCTATGTTTATCAAATCATTCAGCGCAGTATCCATTATGAAATCAAGTGAAAATTAATGCAGCACAATTATTTTGATAAAATATTACACCTCCGTGTCAGCAATCTTGAGTAATCAATCAACAATCTAAATTGGTAAATCGGAAAATGAAAGCCGTGATTGGCGTTCAATTGAATGATAATATAAACACGGCATAAGTGTTGACAGTTGTTGCACTGTTTACACTTCTATAGTGCGAGAATCAACAAGTAAGTTAAAGGTACTGATCAGCTAGTTCAGTTATCATCATGTTCCGAAAATTGGTCGCAATGCCATTCAAGCAACAACGCTTGGGGCCGGTTTCATCGGCCAAACTTAAGTTCAACTCAAGTTCTAGTTGAGAAAAGTTTGCGTTTCATAGCCCTCACTTGATACATACTTGATACATACTTGTATGAGGAATATAGTCGTTGTCATATTGACTATCCATTCCATGTATGTGCTTCTCATGCAGAATGGATAAAAGCCTGCCTTCATTTTTTGAGATTTTTTTTCTACGGCACCCCTCCCCGTAGCATCCAATGATTTCTTTTCTGATGCTGCTCTTTTCTTCAGCTCTATCTCTAAATTCGTGTATTCTTTTAAAAGCTTTTTTACCCCTGCATAAAGATGATTTGCTTTGTGAGTTGAAATCCATCTCGAACATTTTCCAGGTTGTTTCCTTCCTTCCCACCGATATTGCATCCATTCTCTTCCATTCCGTGAAATTTTTATAATTTGCTACTAGACAGCATTCATTCATATGTGACACTTATAAGCCCAGAAGGGCTCTTTGTACGAACGTCTCTTCTATTACTGTTGTGCGTGTTAAATTTTTGCCAATATCAGATGTTACCTACTTTTTTAGCCGGTTCCGAACGCCAGAACACTTCCGACATCACTTTTACTGAGGTTTGTCACGGAGTTGGAAAAATGCTTTATGCCCTGCTCTTTATCAAAATATTGTAAATTTATCAAATCTTAAATATTGAAACTATTATTTTGTTAAAAATCTTGTTAAATGTGTTTATCGAAAATATGATTTTTAAATTATTGAATTGTATGGAATTTGTCTAGAAGCTATATGATGTTTTCTCGATAGATGTTGTTTGACATTATTCTCATAAAAAAAACTTTCAAATAGCTAACCGAAAAAACAGACATCAGGCGTCTTTAGACGTAACATATAGAGTCACACAGTACTGTGTATGTGCATTCATGTTTTGTCGAATATGCATAAATGCAAACATCAGTGCACGCACGTACATGTACATACATTTAACATAAACGCAACATACAGTCTGCTATACTACAGTGTAGTCTTTTACACTGCAGCAAGAAGTGTAAGATATATATATATATATATATATATATATATATATATATATATATATATATATATATATATATATATATATATATATATATATATATATATATATATATACATATATATATATATACATATATATGGCAGGCTTTGTTTTGTTTGGGCGCCATTATTGTTCATCCATCATGGTACACTCTCAGTGACATTGCTCCGGCTGGTCATAGTAATCAGGGCGTGGTCCTCAACCCGCCACTGAAGAGCGATGGACGAACAATAATGCCCACCATTACAGCAGACACACATAACTACAATACATGACTACATCCAAAATACGAAAGCACACGATAGGTCACCTCACCGTCACACTCCCCTGGTATGCTTCTTGTGTGTGCCCTCCCTACCTGGGCTGCTCATACACACCATTAAATCGTGGGCAAACCCCACTAAAACATATTTAGGACCACTCGTCCTACTTCACCGCCGCTCCACATATTCATGATACATAAACCCATGAATAGATAAACCATTTATTTCTAGCATACATATATTTAAACAGATTTTATCTTCTTCTTCTTATGTGGCCACAACAACCGAATATCGATTTAGGCCGAAAATAACATGCTTCGCCAACCATCTCTGTTCTTCGCTAGCTGGCGCCAGTTAGAAATTCCAAGCGCCGTCAGGTTCTCCAGTACTTGGTCTTTCCACCTGAGGTTTGGTCTTCCTCCTCTGCGTAGTCCTCCAGCGGGTTCGGAATATAAAACCATCTTAGCTGGAGCGTGTTCTTCCATTCGCTCGACATGACCTAGCCAGCGCAGCCGCTGGAGTTTGATGCGCTTTACTATGTCAATATCGGCATACAGCTCGTATAGCTCATGGTTGTACCTTATTCGGTACTCGCCACCAACGCAAATAGGTCCAAACATCTTGCGTAGGACTTTTCTCTCGAAAACTCCAAGCATTCGCTCATCGGAGGTGGAAATTGTCCAGGATTCAGCGGCATATGTTAGGACAGGCATGATGAGAGACTTGTAGAGTGTAGTTTTCGTTCTTCGAGAGAGGGCTCGACTTACTCAGCCCAAAGTAACACCTGTTAGCAAGAGTTATCCTACGCATGATCTCCAAGCTGACGTCATTACTGCTGTTAATGCTGGTTCCAAGATAGACAAAGTCCCTTACTACTTCAAAAGCGTAGTTGTCAACAGTGACGTGCTGTCCAAGACGCCAGGACTCTTTGTTTGTTGACACTAGATACTTCGTCTTGCCCTCGTTCACCGTGAGACCCATCCGACGCGACTCTCTTTCTAACTCTGAGAATGCTGCACTGACTGCTCGCGTGTTCATGCCGATTATGTCAATATCGTCGGCATACGCTAACAGCATGTCACTTTTGTTGAAGATAGTGCCATTATGTCGTAGATCAGCAGCTCGTATTATTTTCTCCATAATAAGATTGAAGAAGTTGCACGATAACGAATCACCTTGTCTGAAACCCCGTTCGGTATTAAACGGTGCGGAGAGGTCCTTCCCAATTTTCACTGCACAACGGGAGTTATGTAGTGTCATTCTACAAAGTCGAATGAGCTTTGCAGGAATACCGAACTCAGACATTGTTGCGTAGAGGTAATCCCTTACCGGACTGTTGAAAGCGGCTTTATAATCAACAAATAGGTGGTGTGTGTCGATCTATTTTTCTTGGGTCTTCTCCAGGATTTGGCGCAGTGTGAAAATCTGGTCGATGGTGGATTTACCAGGTCTGAAGCCACACTGATAAGGTCCAATCAGGTTGCTGAGTATAGGCTTCAACCTTTCACACAGTACGCTCGATAGAACCTTGTATGCGATGCTCAGGAGACTTATTCCACGGTAGTTGGCGCAAATTGTGGGGTCTCCTTTTTTATGTACAGGACAGAGAACACTGAGCCTCCAATCATCAGGCATGCTTTCATCCGACCATATTCTGCTTATGAGCTGGTGCATGCGGGTGAGCAGCTCATCGCCTCCGGTCTTAAACAACTCGGCAGGCAGGCCATCAGCACCTGCAGCTTTGTTGTTCTTCAGCCTTAAAATGGCCGTTTTAACCTAGTCATAGTCGGGTGGTGGAACATCAACACCATTATCTGTAATTGGGGTTATCGGGCAAACTCCTCCGCTGGCGGAATTGTTCGTAGCGTCGCCATTCAGTAACGTGGAGAAGTGTTCCCTCCATAGGCTTAGTACACTCTGGACATCCGTAACCAGATTCCCATTTCCATCACGACAAGAAGAGGCTCCGGGATTTAAACCTCCACTCAGGCGCTTGATCTTTTCAAAGAATTTTCGAGACTCATTCTTGTCGGTACACATCTCTATCTCCTCACACTCGCGTCTTTCCAACTCCCTCTTCTTGCGCCTGAAAAGACGTCTCTCTGCACTCCTTTTCTCTCTATACCGCTCCTTAACAGCTCGCGTTACGCCTGCACGCAGGGTTTTTCTGTAGGCGGCGTCTTTCTCTGCGGTAGCGTCGCGACACTCCTGATCATACCACTCATTCCTCAGAGGCCGGTAGTAACATATTACCTCCTCGGCAGCAGTAGTCATGGAGTGGGATATATGTGTCCACCGTGCGCATGTATCATCAAGTGAGGGAGTGTTCTGCATAAGCAGATCCGATTTTATCTTATGTCCTAAAAAATTATCTTATTTCTCACGAACAATATGTTTATATAAATAAAACGGAAAAAAACAACAGAAATATAAAGTAAAAAGAAATTCAAATTAGGTGACAACGGAAATGCGCATCGCAACACGTACCAAGAGAAAGAAATTCAGTGGAATATAAGCGCGCATATAATAAAAAAAATAAATTCAATCACCAAAAATAATAAGGACCACCCTAATTATGCCCTACACCTATTGAGCTCAATGGGGGGGGATTATTGGGGGTATTATTGCACTCTCGTAAATCACAGTGCAAGCCGTACGCTTCACGAAATATCAAAAACAAAATCCACCTCAACTTGGAATCTCTTGCGCACTACGTCGCGGAACGCTAACAATAAGAAAAACCGTAACTTGCGGTTCCGTTGAAAACCGTTATTTTCTTAACAAAAATTTCCGAGCAAAATAAATTTATATCTGAATATTTAAACTATACAACATATAATATATAAAAGAAACCAAAAATAAGCGTTACACAAAATTTAACGCTAACGCAATAAAATTAACGTATTAAACTTCTACACATATTCTCTCTCTGTGGCAACCTGGTACTGCTATCTCGTGTAAACTTTTGCAATTATGGCCTCGAGTACCATCACTAGTTGTCATTACCTTGTTTACCTTTTTAGGAAGACTTTATTTACATTTACAGAGGTAAACAGGTAATCAATTTTTATTGTTTGTGTGCGTCCAGAATTGCCAGTGATTCCAATCGTGGAACACTTGCATATAAAAAGTGATAATCGCGGTTGTGTTATTCCGCTAATACAAAAAAATTATTCTCGCCACGGTGAAAAGTGTAGGAAAAAAAATTATCTCGTGTCGTGCTCTTCAACTTCAATAGAATCAGTGCTCATTCGGGTCGAATGCACCCTTACTATATATATGTGTCGGTTTTTCTATATATAAAACTCGCACTTTCCTCAAATAATTTATATGCGGTATGTTGCACTATATGCATGTGGCATATATGCGTGTATATATAAATGTCAATTACAAACGATTCCACAGCACAACATATGTACAGGTGAGTACCACTTTTCCGTTCCAGATATACTCTCTTTAGCACACCGGACCCCACACTTGGAGCAGCTTTCTTCTGTGCTGCTGCTTCGCGTTAATGTTGTCACTGGATCATTGTGCCAGAGTATACAGGTACGTATGAACATATATCGCCTTCCTCCATAACCAATATTAATTTTCACTTGATTTGTTCACTACTAAACCTTTCTACCGTTTCAGATAACGATACACTGACATACACTCATCACCGGGCCAACTCGCCAACGTCTACACACAACTTGGAAAAAATCCTAACTGATCCATCCGCAAACAACGGATCGAGTCTATATACCCTCGGTGGCAAGAAAAATATACCTATCTTGGCTACCAACACTGACACAATCGACTACCGGTTTGTGCCGAAGTAGGATGATGTCTTTCATCAACCAACGGTGGGTATCCAACACATTCACACCCCAATTCAAATACGGCAGTCGCAGGGTAACGTCAGCGTAAGTACCTTTGTACACTTATGTTAGTTAACATAGACATATAGCTTCACAGTTTTATACATGTTATCTACAGTGTTTGTACATGTTTTTAACAGCTTTATATATGTTGACAACAGGTTTATTTATGCTGTTTTCTCCATTATACAAATCTCTCCACATATATCCATGTTCCCCACCATTCTGCCATTTCATAAGTCTAATTCATTTTTTCTGTTTTCTTTCATTTTTTTCTTTTCAGAAAATTTGGACAGCAGGCCACACGCAACAAAACTCCGGCTTTGGAAACGAAGGAAGGCCGTAGCGACACAAAGACGGTGTGCAACGTGGACTGACGAATTCTTTGCTAAACGCACAACGAAGTTATCCAGGTTTTCATTCTTTTCGCTTCATAATTACAGTGGAATGTTTGCCATACACTCTCTTTTCGTTGCAGGTTATTGTTTCATATCCTTTACATGAAATAGACCAAGTGAAGTGCCATTCAGACGCTCTAGCTCATATATGTTGTTGCCTACAGGGCTTACCACTCGACACTTAATAAACTTGGGGCACAATTTCGCGTTAATGCGTTGTTGGAAATTACTCAACACGAAATTCCTCCGGTATACTTCCTGCCCAGGAACAAATCGTACCACTCTGCTGCGCTTGTTATATCGCTGTGCGCTGTTCTCGTACGCTTCATGTAGTGTATCCTTCACATTGGATCGTATCATACTTAACCGATCTCCACGAGAAATACGTACTTCAGCCTCTTCTAGTGCGCCCAGCTCTCTCGCCAATTTATACGCACTTCCGCTGAGGAACATATGCTGTCCATAGAGTGCAAAGTATGGCGAACATCCTATAGCTGAGTGAACAAAGCAACGCAGTGCACACTCGATTTCAGGGATGTGAATGTCCCATTCAGTTTGGTCACTACCGATGCAGGCACGAATACCATTTAACACCGATTGATTGACGCGTTCCGATGCATTAGCTTGAGGCGAGTACACGGCATTCTTAATGTGGTTTATACTATATTTTTCCATTAGCTGGTGGAATTCCTTCGACACAAATTGCTTACCATTGTCCGAGTGTATACTTTCAGGCACACCAAACTTCAAAAATACTTCACGACTCAGAAACTCAACAACTCGACGTGCAGTGGCTTCCTTCATCGGATGGAGAAAAACGAATTAGGTCATGTGGTCAAGGACAATGAAGACATAGGCGTTTTGTTTACGAGATCGCGGATATTTCCACAGGAAATCAATGTACAATTTCTGAAACGGCCGGTGAGTAATTGTTTCCTTTCCCATAGGCGGTCTCATAATATAATTCGTGGCCTTTGCTTTTTTACAGGTACTGCACTCGCGCACATAATCACGTACCTGAGTCGCCATGCCAGGCCAATAATACAGCTGCCGCAATCGATCCAAGGTTTTTGCCACACCACCATGTGCCGCCGTTGGTACGCAATGTGCCTCGTCTATGAGCGCCGATGTCAGGCTTTTGGGAATCCATAGTCTCCACGCATTGTCTCCAAGTTCGTTGGCCATCTCGTGCACCCGCTTGTAGACCATGCCATCTTTTACTCGAACGCCCACATACTTGTCGTGGTTTGACGTCACTGTGTGGATCAGCTTAAGGTATTCTTCGGAATTAAACTCTGTTGTTTCCCAATTTAATACATTTATTTCCTCAACAGCTCTGGATAAGGTGTCCGCTACTACATTTTCTGAGCCTTTTCGATGTTGTACATCGAAGTCATACGCTTGCAGCTGCAATGACCGCCGCGCTAGTCTTCCACTCAGGTCTTTCAGCGACATCAACCACTTCAAGCTAGCATGATCAGTTACTACCGTGAACGGCATCATTTCGATATATGGTCTAAACTTCTTCACAGCGAGTACGGCTGCCAAACATTCTTTCTCTGTAACGCTGTAATTTCTCTGGCACTCGTTTAATTTCTGTGAACAGAATGCGACCGGAGCCTCCTCATCGCTGTCGCTCACCTGGTACAACACTGCGCCGACGCCCACATCGGATGCATCACATTGGACCCAGAAACGCTTAGAAAAATCGGCGTGTTTCAGCACAGGTGCAGTAGTTAATGCAATCTTCAATTTTTCCACCGCCTCAATCGCTTCCACTGACATGACAAATTTTGGTTTCCTTTTCAGGGTATCGCTTAAAGGTGCCGACATGGATGCAAAATTGCCAAGGAATCGTCTGTACCAACCTGCTGCCCCCAGAAAAGTGCGTACCTGCCGCGCTGTTCGTGGCATCGGAATATTGCGTATCGCCATCACTCTGTCTGGATCCGTTCGCAATGTGCCTCCTCCGACAATGAATCCCAGATACCGCAGTTCTCTGAAACAGAAGTTGGACTTTTTCAGCCCGATGGTTAGGTTGGCCATCCTCAAGCAATTGCCCGCTTCAGCAAGTATACGTATATGGGAATGGAAATCCGGTGCTATGACGAGCAAGTCGTCCAGATACACGAAGACATTACTTTTGAGTTTCTGGGGAATGACCTTATCCATCAAACGACATAATCTTTGAGCAGCATTGCATAGAGCGGACGACCAGGCACAGTGAATGCTGTGCATTCTCTGCTATCATCATCCAGCTCTACTTGCCAAAACGCATGCTTCAAATCAACACTACTCATGTACATCGTTTGATCGATTCGGCTCAAGATACCCTCAATATTTTGCAAGGGGTATGCATCTTTAACCGTAAATTTATTGAGACTTCGTGCATCCAGACAGAACCTGTTTTTATCGGTTTTCCGAACCAACGTGACTCTGTTGTTCCATGGGCTATTGCTCTCTTGGATGACACCTAACTTCAACATCTCGTCCACCTCTTTATACATTAATTCTTGGACAGCTGGCGAAATCGGGAAGCATCTCTCTTTGACTGGTACGGTACCCTCAATCAGCTGGATTTTGTGCTTGACCACATGCGTTCTTCCTAAGTCGTGCCTCTCGTAACACCTAAAGGAATTTAGTACCTCCTCAAGGCGTGACTGTTGCTGTTCCGTGAGTAGATGTTGTGACGGTTGTATCGACGAACTTTCTCGTAACATACCTTGATCATGTTTCTCATTACTGCCTACGATTTCAGGTGCTAACTCGAAGTGCCTCCAGAAGTCAATGCCCAGGTACAACTTTTGCTGCAGCGATGGACATATGTAAAATACCATTCTCTTTGTCACACCTTGATATTCTACATCCAGCCACACTTTGCCTGTAATCCAGTGCGAACGTCCTCCAGCGGTGCGCACATGTGAATACCATTTTAGTGGTAACACAGCAATTTGTTTCAATGTCTCGGAAGCGTCAGCACCTACCAGACTTACCGTTGCCCCAGTATCCAGCAGACTTTTATATGGTTTGTTGCAGATGCGTACGTCCGCATATACTCTCGGGTCTGCTTCCAGGTATTGCTGAACTGACGCAATTATTACGTTACGTATGCTGCGGCGCTGATGGAAACGCTCTCTAGCTATGCCAATCCTTCTGCTAACCAGCCTCATACCGCAAAGCTGTTTCTCTCCAAATATCCGTGCTCTAACTTCTTTATATTTTCGCACACGTTCCTCTAAAGTAAGTCGTCTATTCACACTGGTTTCATTCTGGTTTTTGTTCACATCAGTTTCCTTTACAGATGGTTGAGAGTTGCGAAGTCGTATTGTGCCTATGGTCTGTGTGCCGACGTCGCGGGAGTTTGGGTCGAACGTGACTCCCCCGCTCGGACTGCCACGTTCTCGATGAGTTTCCCGGATTGCACCGTGGGCAGCGTGGGGTAACCACCTCATCCAAGCCACACTTGTAACAGAATACTGTCCGTTGTGCAGACTGACATTCCGTGTATCCATGACCAGCTCTCCTACAATTCCAACACACGATATTGCTCCTTTGTATTTGGTTACGCGCCATTTCATGTACACCATCTGCCCGCCTCTCTCTCATCTCATCGTACGTGATATCAACATCATTCACCTGTTGTCGCACCCCTGGCATATTGCGGCCACCTGGTGCTTGTACCATATTACGCCACTCTCTTCGAGCGAAGCAGTATTCGGCATCTTGGCATTGATCACGCAGCTGTTCTACGGTGTAGCACGTCATCGGATACACAATTCGGGATAACCCCTCACGCAGATTCCGCTTAATTATACGAATCATTTCGGTCTCTGAGATGGGAGGCGACAATTGGGCACGTAATTTCCCCATGGCGTGGAAGAAAGCGTCAATCGACTCACCAGCTTGTTGCCGACGATCAACCAGGCTTCTCATCACATCGAAGTGTGATCGGTTAGTACGATATTGCCTTAACATTGCTTGACGCAATGTCGCCCAGTCGCGGATTTCCTCATTTCTGACATACAACCAATACCATTCCTTCGCGTCGCCGGTCAACAGCTGGTGGAATTCCCCAATTACCTGATTCCACTCCACGTTGTATCGTGCTTGCAATAAGGACAGTTTGTCAGTTTTCAGATAACAATACACTGACATACACTCATCACCGGGCCAACTCTCCAACGATCCGCAAACAACGGATCGAGTCTATATACCATCGGTGGCAAGAAAAATATACCTATCTTGGCTACCAACACTGACACATTCGAGTACCGGTTTGTGCCGAAGTAGGATGATGTCTTTCGTCAACCAACCGTGGGTATCCAACACATTCACACCCCAATTCAAATACCGCAGTCGCAGGGCAACGTCAGCGTAAGTACCTTTGTATACTTATGTTAGGTAACATAGACATATAGCTTCACAGTTTTATACATGTTATCACAGTGTTTGTACATGTTATTAACTTTATATATGTTGACAACAGGTTTATTTATGCTGTTTTCTCCATTATACAAATCTCTCCACATATATCCATGTTCCCCACCATTCTGCCATTTCATGTCTAATTCATTTTTTTCTTTTCAGAAAATTTGGACAGCAGGCCACACGCAACAACCTTATATATAGTAAGCGCATATATTTATAAATATCGAATTTGTATGCCTGTATAGGTGTATAGGACATACACCTATATATCGAAAAATAGTAAATATTCTACATAACATATTCTATTCAAAATAATACATAGAATTCATTGATAAAATATATACTAATTCACATACAAATTCGTATCCATTATCAGTGATCTTATTTTTGTTTGGAAGCTTTTCAAATGATAATCAAACACTTCCCAACATGTAGAATGGTGCTACTCAATTCACTTGCCTGTTTTTCGGTCAAATTTCGTGTAAACTTGAAGATAAGACTTCTCAATCTTTTATTTTCTTTGTTTCACTTGCCTTGTTTTCCGTAAAATTTCTTGTGGACTGTAAGATAATAAGCCTTCTTAATCTTTTTATTTTCTTTGCAAGGGTGGTGTTTGATTATGCGGCGCATGATAGTGTTTTTGCTTTTGTCTTAGTCCTGATTTAGACACAAAAACATTTGCATGAAAAACATTTTCAATTCACTTTTGATGTTTCGTTCGAGTTTACACGGGCAGAAATGCGACATGTAAAGTCCTTTGTATATTTTCTTAATGTTTGACATTATGAACAGTGTTCGAACTGTAATAAAATGTTTAGAGGTAGATGAAGGTAAAAAATTGTGGTAAATACTAAAATTTAGTGGTCGATTTTGATGAAGTTAACGATGATAATTTTTATCAAGTTGGTTTTTGTTATTCAACAAAAAAGTGTAATGTTTTACATTTATTACTACTATATAAACAAAAATATTGGCGAGACTTGCAATCGTATAAATTGATTTTTGGTGATTTTTGAATGAATGAATGAATGAACCGAGTATGAATTTTGATAATAAAATTCAATAATCTGCAAGCTTTGTTCGTTTGTAAGTCGATTTATGGTTAAATTATAGACCAAACTGAACATGTTTGACTGTAACATGTTACACGAGAACAGCTGAGCTGTTCATGGCGTAAACGACCAGATAAAATTATGTGGTTTGAAATGCAATTCTTTTGTAATTGCTTTTGTTCTGTAATGCGTTAAATCATAGGTAAATATACTTAATATATGTTAAGGATAATTACTTTCATTTTTCTCAAACAGCCCAATCATTAATTTGTATTTTTTCCAATTCTGCTAATTTTCGACATTTTTATTGTTAACAATAACATGTTGATTGATTTACGGCCTTTACGCGATGACTTGTTTGGTGCGTTCATACAACAATGCGCGTAAACCTTATAAAATTATACTATTTATATGGTTATACGATTGCATGAATCCCACTATTCATTTCATGTTTCATTGTTACACATGTAACAAGGCCAGATGAGGCCCATTGTGATGCCGCAGGTGGGCAACCCCGTTTCCCTTAGGAACCTACCCGAGCTACGGGTAAAGCGTAATATGTTTCCCAGCTGACAGTAAGCGAGCTCGGTGAGTGACCAGCAAGAAAGTGCTCCCACACTCACACAGAAAGTGAGTTATGGACTCTGGTTCTTCCTCGTTTCCGTAGATCCGGCAGTAGTCAGGTGCAGTGATGTCTAGACTATTTGCATGCCTACCTATGAGACAATGTCCCGTAATAATTCCCACCAGCAGACTAACCGCGTGTCTTTTAAGTGCTACTAGGTTCTTTGTTTGTTTTATGTTAAGTTTCGGCCAGATTGATCTGGTAGTTTTACACGACTGTTCCAACTCCCATCTGGGTTCGTCTTCTGTAATGCGTCAGGGGCTAGTAGAAGTTTACATGTCGCCATTGGAATGCCGATACTCTCCTTATCAGAAAAAGTTTGCAACGTTGTACCCTTCTTTGCAAGCTCGTCCGCAGTTTCGTTCCCTAGCATGTCCCTGTGCCCTGGAATCCATATGAGGTGAATGTTGAACTGCTCGGACATCTCATTAAGAGATGTTCTGCAGTTATGGACTATAATGAATTCAAGTAAACTGAATCTAGGGATCTTATTGCCGTTTGTCTGTCAGTTAAAATACCTATATCCACTTGTGATATAACGTTACACTTAAGCTAGGCAGTGGCCCGGCAGTCTGAAGACTATGCGAACCTTAAGAGTTTCACAGAATACCCCCGCACCTACCCGTCCGTCAAGTTTGGAGCGATCGGTCTAGAATTGGATTGATCCATTGAAAGAGGTGTCCCCATCCTCCCAATCGGGTCTGTCCGGAATGTGTGTAACAAACCTGTTGTCGAACGTCAACTTTGCATTATCATAGTCAACTGTTCGCGGTATAAAGCTGTACTGGTTCAGAATTGTTGAGTGTCCCGTATCGTTGCAGGATCATTCTGAAATTGATCTGAGTCTTATTGCGGATTGAGCTGCTAATTGCTTCCCCAGGATATCTAAAAAAATAAGGTGTAACAAGATATTCAGAGAATTGGTGGAGGTTGGAATGACTGCCCTTGTAAGGCACAAGGATGCCATCCTTTGGATATTTTAAATGAAATTTGTGTTTGTGGCCTTATTAATCTGCGTTCACCAGACGGCGACCCCATACAGTAATATTGGTCTCACTACCTCAGTGTAGAGACAAATTACGACATTCGGCCTCATTCCCCATTTCTTTCCTATTGCTCATTTGTATGAGTATAATTCAATCGGGGCTTTCCTAATGCGTTCTAAAATGTTACGTTTCCAATTTAGTTTTTTGTCAAGGATTAATCCTAGATATCTGGATTCGTCCGAAAAATTAAGACGAGTTCCTCTAATTGAGGTTGTAATAAATGTTGGTTTGTACTTTCTTGTGAAAAGGACAAGGTGTGTTTTCTGCGGATTAAACCCCAGACCACAGTCAGTGGTCCAATTGCTTAGAATGTTAAGGGGAACTGGGGAATGTTACGATTCCCACAGTTTCGCATTGATGGTCCTATGGATCAACATAAGGCGTATCAAATGTCTTAAGGAAAAATCAACTTCAAGCTTGGATAGAATTTCGATGATGGCTCCAGGAAAGATATTGTTGAAGGCACCTTTAATATCAATAAAGGCGACCATTGTATAGTTCTTGAAGTTCAAGTCCTTTTCTATTATTTATACCAGAGAATGCAGTCTGTATCAACAGATTTGCCTTTACAATTGGAATGTTGAGCCCTCGAGATTCTTTTGGGACGATATTTTGTAGAATATAAGTGTCAATCAATCCTTCTAAGGTTTTTAAAAGGAAAGATGACTAGGATATAGGTCTAAGGTCGTTAGGTCTGCACTGTGAAGTTTTTCCTCCCTTAGGAATAAATAATACGTTCACATCAGTCCAACCAAGAGGAATGCGTGATCGTTTGATGCAGGCTTCAAATATGTTCTCCAACCAGGGTGAAACTAGGTTGGGCACTGCTTGAAGCTCATTTGGAATAATTCCATCCGGTCCAGGGGACTTAAAAATTTAAAAGAGTTAATTGCCCAGTGAATTCTGCTTCGAGTCATTATGTCTTTTGGTAAGGTGCCCGAAAAGTGCCCCGATGGTAGGTTTAAATTAGACGAAGGTATTGACCAACCCGGAAAATGTGTTTCCAGGAGAATTTCTGGTGTTTCTTCGCTATTAGATGCCCATGTTAATTGCAGATGCTAAGAAGCGCGCTGCGCTTTTCTAATCCTTATATTTGTAAGTTCGTAAGTGAAAATTGTATAAGTAACTTTACTGGATTTGGTTATGTTAAAAGCCTACCGACAAATTTTTGTTAACGTCATTAGCTCGATCGACCACCAAGGTGCTTTCCGTTTTCTCTCTGTCACCTAAGGGGACAGTTTTTATATAATTTCTAATTAAGTGTCTGTGTGAGAGACTCCACTAATCGATCTAAATAATGTGTTGTGATTGGCGTCTGCAGAGGTTTCCTTGTTAAGGTTTCTTTACCTATAGACTTATACAAGTTCCAGTCCATCGACCAATAATGTCGGAAGAAATTCTGACCTGCAACTTGTGTGCTGAAGTTAAAATTTATATATCGGTGATCAGAGAATGAGTGTTCACTGGAAACTCTCCATTCTGTGATCATATCCGCAATAGAGTTAGATGCTAGAGTAAGATCGAGAACCTCCTGACGGTTATTGGTCATAAATGTTGGCATGTCGCCAATGTTGCATGTAATAAGGTTAGTACTTAGGATAAAATCAAAGAGTGACTCACCCCATTCGTTTGTTCCGCTGCTTCCCAAGCGATGTGGTATGCATTGGTATCACTCCCAACAAGGTGACCAATGTCCTACTTGCTTCTGTCACTGCTGCCACCATTACGTCAGCAGGCGGTGTGCCTTGATGGTCATGCGCCAAGTACATCGATGTTAGCCAGACTCTATGGCCATTTGGCCATTTGGAGGAAAACAATTATAGTTGCTGTTGACCATAATGCAGGAACGATGTAGTTGTCGTTCTGCAAGCAGTAGAGCTTGTACTTTGTGCTTTTTTAACCACATACCTGATTGTTGATGATCCGAGGCACCTGGATCAGGGCAACATCTACCCCGCCTGCGTTCAGGTGGAGGTGCAACTTGGCAGATGCCAACTTAGATTGGTGGAACTTGATTTGGATGAATCTCATCCTTAACCTTACGTCCAGCAGAGTTTACCACTATAGTGACATCTATCCCTAGATCCTCGACCGAGTCCAGCAGGTAGTCGTCGGCGTTCCCCTGCTGCTGTAACTGAAAGAAGTCGCCGACAAATTCGGAATTGGATAGTACATTGCTGCATTCCGAGCTAGTGCGAACTCCTAATTCTGGTTCCATATCTACATCAAGAGGGACCTCAGAACCAGATGCCTGCTTATCAGGTTATCCATCTTGCTTATAGACTTTCAGTGTGATCGACAAAAAGCCGTAATAGATCACACCTTTGGCCCTAGCTTGGTTCCCTTGTTTTCGCTATCTTCAAAGTATTTGTTGGTAGAGGCTCATTTCCTCTTTGAAGGAGTTTGAGGACTTTCACATGGTCAGAGGGTTCCGCAGAGATCCAAGTCCGTGAACGGGATCGGCTTGGAATTTCTTCCCTAGCGTTAACCTCCAACTTTGCGTTGTGCCAAACCTCTCCGAGTTTGGCCATAGCAAGTTTGTAGAGCATCAGTGATAATCCGAGCATGCTACAAGATGTACGCGTGCCATCCGGCATCACGAATTGATGGTGCTGGACCTGGATGTTCTTCCAACAGATCAAAGTAGGTAGGGGTTGCTCGAGACACCGTCTGGACGATTCTCCAGTTAGTAGAGCTGATTCTACCGTCTTTTGCACTATATATTACAAGATAGACTGATGGAAACACAATGCAAATCAATCATTTGAAAATTCTTTTGGTGGCTCAAATATTTTACTACTATTTGATATTTGTTTTACTAAAATGTAATTAGCACGAAAATCATGCAGTTAAAAAATGAAAAAAATGGTAGATTTGCCACAATTGTAGCATAATCCAAACACTGATTACTAATGGTAAGGACAAAGCGTGTTTTATATACCTGAAACAAAAACCTTTCTCTCTTCCCCGTATGTCCCTCGCTCGCAAACAAAATGTATTTCATGCAAATGTGCTTGTGTCTAAAACAGGACCAATATATATTAAATTGAAGTGCGTGACTTGAAACTTCGCACAAACTTTTCAGATTAGAGTTTCCCTAAACCATTTACGAAATATTTGCTAGGTGAATTTATACCAGATGGTGTTAATAGCTGATTTGGGTTTTTTACTTTTATCACGTGTACGCTGCGGCACGCGCAAATTTTTTTACAACTTTATCTTTGGTAGCACTCTCTATTTGATACTCCTCTATATCTGCTTCATTTCTTTGGTTTCTCAACTTGTTCATTCATGTTTTATTATCGAGCTAGATCAGATCAAGTCTGGTATTATCAGATTAGATTAGCAAGGTCTTGTAGTATCAGATCAGCTCAGGTATTATCAGATCAGGTCAAATGAGGTGGTCTGATAAAATATACTAAAGTTGATTGTGAAATACTTGAACCTTAAGCATTTTCGGTATATATATATATATATATGTATATGTATATATATATATATATATATATATATATATATATATATATATATATTTATATATATATATATATATATATATATATATATATATATATTTATATATATATATATATATATATATATATATATATCAGGTGTACAAGCTTAAATCCGCTGTTCGCTCGTGGAAGGCGTTAGTGAGCATATTGAGCTATTATCGACTGTGCATCCTTTTTTTATGAGTTCGACACCTGTTTACATCAATTAGTAAACATCATCAGTGATTTCATACAACAACAACAGTTCGCTATCGGAAACCACTTGCAGAGACTGGTTTCGACGGTTCAAAGAAGGCCATTTTGACTTGAGACACAAGAAGCGTGAAAATAGATCCAGAAAAGTTGAGGACCATGATTTGCACGCTCTTTTGGATAACGACGACACCCAATCGCAAAAAATGCTTGCCGAACAGTTAGGTGTTACTCAACAAGCCATTTTCATAGGTTTACAAGCTATAGGGAAGGTTCAAAAATTTGGAAAATGGGTACCCCATGCATTGAACAATAGGCAGATAGAGCGACGCCAAAACACATACGAAATCTTGCTTGCTAGAAAAAAAAGGAAGTCGTTCCTGCATCTTGTGGTGACTTGCGATGAAAAGTGGATAAACTTTGAGAATCCTAAACGAAAAAAATCGTGGGTCGATCCCGGCCAACCAGCAACTTCTTCTCCAAGATAAATCTCTTTAGAGGAAAGACGATGCTGTGCGTTTGGTGGGATCAGCAGGGTGTCGTCTACTACGAGCTGTTGAAACCTGGTAAAACTGTCAATGCTCACCGCTACCACCAACAACTAGTGAAATTGCGCCGTGGTTATGAACAAAGACATGAGAACTCCCCATCGCACACGTCAAAACTGGTCCAAAACTACTTGGAAACACTCAATTGCGAGGTGCTACCTCATCCCGCTTATTCACCAGACCTGGCCCCTTCTGACTGTCACTTGTTTTCATCGATGGGTCACGCGCTCGCCGAACAGTACTTCGATTCGTATGAAGACGTCGGAAAATGGATTGACGAGTGGTTTGCATCGAAAAATGAGGAATTCTTTTGGCATGGTATACACAAATTGCCAGAGAGATGGGAAAAATGTATAGCTAGTGAGCGCAAATACTTTGAATAAATTAATTTTTGGCTTTCTATGAAAAAAAATTTGTTTTTTTTTTACCGAAGAACACCGGATTTAAGCTTGTTCACCTGATATATATATATATATATATATATATATATATATATATATATATATATATATATATATATATATATATATATATATATATATATATATATATATATATATATATATATATATATATATATATATATATATATATATATATAATATATATATATATATATATATATATATATATATATATAATATATATTGTAGCGTATACATACTTACATACATACCTATATAAATACATTGTATTACATATAAATAAATAGCGTCATACTGACGCTATTCAAACGCTATTCAATATATTGTTGACGGCAGCTCGCTGCCTGCAGTATCCCATTACATAAACACTACAACAATGTATAGCATACCATATGTATGTTTCGTTTTTTTCGAGGCATAGAACTTCAAGTTGGCATTACTGTTCAAGATGGCGACCAATTTAACAGCTGTCAAGTGATTTATTCTCAGTTTGGTTTGGCAATTCATCATGAATAGACTCACGCCTGAACAACGCTTGCAAATAGTGCAATTTTATTTCGAAAATAATTGTCGTTCCCGATTTTCATAAGCGAATTTTGTTTAGCGATGAAGCGCACTTCTGGTTGAATGGCTACGTCAACAAACAAAACTGCCGCATTTGGAGTGAAGCTAATCCTCAAGTGTATGTCGAAACACCGTTACATCCAGAAAAACTGACTGTTTGGTGCGCTTTATGGGCTGGTGGAATCATTGGTCCGTACTTCTTCAAAAACGATGATGGCCAGAACGTTACAGTCAATGGTGATCGGTATAGAGCCATGATTACTTACTTTTTCATTCCTGAATTGAACAACCATGATGTCCAGGAGCTGTGGTTCCAACAAGACGGCGCAACATGTCACACAGCTCGTGCCACAATCGATTTATTGAAAGACACGTTTGGTGACCGCCTAATTTCACGTTTTGGACCTGTGAATTGGCCTCCAAGATCTTGTGATTTAACAAAGCTAGACTACTTTCTGTGGGGCTATGTAAAGTCATTGGTCTATGCGGCGGATAAGCCACAAACGCTTGACCATTTGGAAGACTACATTCGCCGTGTTATTGCCGATATACGGCCACAAATGTTGGAAAAAGTCATCGAAAACTGGACGTCGAGATTGGACTACATCCGAGCCAGCCGTGGCGGTCATATGCCAGAAATCATATTTAAAATGTAATGCCACAAGATTATCTTTCGAATAAATAAAATTCATGTCAATCGAATAATCCATCGTTGTTTTATTGCAATTTAAAGTTCTATACCTCGAAAAAAAAACACCCGGTATAAGCATAAGTACTGCTTACCGACTTATAGCTTACTCAGCATAAGTTCTGGACTGCAATACTTACAATGATCATTATAATCAATATACATTCAATACCTAATGATCATTGTACCCAAATACCAATGTGTGAGTAAGTATGTGTGTTCCACATTCGCTTGCTATAAATAAGCCAATACGCCAATAAATAACGATTATTAACACAAAGTCCAGCGCTCTTTACGAAGAGCAAACAACCACAACAGAAGGACCAAAACGGCTTACTCTGGAGGAGTATAGAAGCCGGCAACATAAGGTAAAAGAAGAAAAACTGACAAGGATTCCAGCCACACAAAAACCACCAAAGAGGCAAGTAAAGACAAAATTAAAAAACTTAGCACGAAATTTAATTACAGGTAATGAACAAACATTAGGCGAAATAATAACAAAATTAAAATCATCAGTCAAAGGAAAATCAGTTGAAGTAATTTTGGCAAAATAATAAATCAGCTAATATTTATGTCAAGGAAGTGGAGGAACTAACGAAAAGCCTCCAGAGCGCATACATTACAGATGGACTAACGGTCACACTGGCAGAAAAATACGCGACAAACAACGCCGTCCGTGCAATTATCAAAAATTGTACTAATGAGAAAGTAAAACTTATAATGAAATCAGGCCAATTCAGTACAATGAATGATGCAATGTCCAAATTCATCAATAGTTGCACTGAAGCAACCGGAGACCAAAATACCGTACTGTACTATAATCACAACAGGCAAAATTAAAACCGATTTGGTTCAGAATCAGAATCAGAATCAAAACAACCGCTCATACAACAACAACACCGATCGAAACGTTCTGGTAACAGCAGAAGGTACGGGAAACGTACAAACCCCAAGTACTCAATAAGCGTCAATAAAAACAATGGCAATGTCTATAATATCAACTTGAATCTAGCTACATACATTTTCTCCAGAACATCGTTAAATAATAGAGTATCAACACTG
This sequence comes from Megamerina dolium, assembly GCA_963854835.1. Taxonomy (NCBI): domain Eukaryota; kingdom Metazoa; phylum Arthropoda; class Insecta; order Diptera; family Megamerinidae; genus Megamerina; species Megamerina dolium. The sequence continues at coordinate 12,709,598 of OY978530.1, forward strand.
CTAATCGATACAGGCGCAGATATTTCCATAATCAAAATTGGACAGATAGAGAATAACACCATAAACAAAGGTACAATCACAAGCCTACATAGCCCCTTTGGGGCTTTATGTGGCCACATATTTATTTTTTTTATTTATGGTATAGGAAAAGGTGCAATACAAACATTGGGAAAAGTAAAAGCTGATCTGAAAATCGAAAATTTACTAATTGTAATACAACAAATGATAACAAAATTTGATATAAAAACAGAAAGCCTAGATAACTATGAAACAATATCATGGAACGATCGTCAAAATAAAGACCATAAATTACAAAAACTATCTAAAAACTTACTAACCTTTATAAAAGAAAAATTACTAAAATTGTTGGAAGATTATATATATATGTATTTGCACTCGAAAATGAAAAAATATCAGTAAATAATTTTTACAAACAAAAACTATGATTGAAAAACAACGAAACAACCTACATCAAAAACTATAGAATACCATACACGCATAAAGAAGAAATCACTAGACAAATCAGAATACAATAGCCCAAATTTGTTAGTACCGAAAAAATCTCTGCCAGGAAGTAATTAGTAGATAGTGGATAAATTTCCATTGCCAAGAATAGACGACATTCTCGATCAATTAGGTAAAGCAAAATATTTTTCTTGCCTAGACTTAACGTCAGGGTTCCACCAAATTGAGTTAGATGAAAATTCAAGGGATATCACATCCTTTTCAACAGATAAGGGCTCATTCCGTTTCAAACGTCTTCCATAAGGATTAAAAATAGCTCCAAACTCATTCCAAAGAATGATGACAATTGTATTTACAGGTTTACCACCAGCACAAGCTTTTCTTTACATGGACGATTTGCAGAACATTCACGTCTTTTAACAAGACTCTGCAGAAAAAAAGTAACTTTCGAATGGACTACAGAATGTTAAAACGCATTCAAATATTTAAAAAAACGCATTAATAAGTCCACAAATACTTCAATATCCAGATTTTCAAAGACAATTTTGTATAACCACAGCTGCTAGTAAATATGCATGTGGTGCGGTACTTAGTCAAGAATACGGTGGATTACAATTACCAATTGCTTACGCATCAAGATCTTTCACAAAAGGTGAAAGCAATAAGTCAACAATTGAACAGGAACTAGCAGCAATCCACTGGGCCATTACACATTTTAGGCCATGTATCTATGGAACAAAATTTATGGTCAAAAGCGATCATCGACCACTGTCGTATCTATTTGCAATGAAAAATCCATCTTCAATACTCACACGTATGAGGTAAGATCTAGAGAAATATGACTTCACCGTTGAGTATTTGCGGGGTAAGGAAAACTATACAGCAGACGCTTTATCACGCATAGATTTTTCCGAAATAAAAATTATGAAAGATACAGCCAATCACATATTCAAAGTAACAACTAGGCTACAACGTAAAAATGAAAATAAACAAGAAGAACCACATTCTTCTAAACAAAAGTCATCTGAAAATATAAAAATATATGAGGCGTTCAGCATAAAAAGAAAGAAGAAAAGCGCCATGCTAGCAATTAATGGCGACTGTATATAAATATAAACCATATTTTTGATAATGGCAAAATTGATCTAAAGCAATTATTTCCAATGCTTGAAAAAATCTACGTGGTATACAACAGTAGCACCGATGAAAGAGAAAAAAAAAATTAGACCTACAACTCAGTCAATTACAACAATGGTCGACATCACATCTGAAAACGCAAAGATAAAAGAGTGCAGTGCAGCGAGCAAAATTCTACATTCCAAATAAATCCTCTTCGACACATTAAATCAGTTTCAACATCGAGAACAAAATATAAAGCAACGGCGGAATTAACAAGAACTTCGTCTAACCACAGTACAACAGAAGAAAGCGGCTCGACAGAAACAGGGAACCAAGAAAATCAGCATCCGAAGTGGTAGATTGCAGTAGAAGTTAATAAGTTATAAAGATAGGTATAATGTATTAAGATGTACATATAAATACACAGTATATACGTTTTAAAACTAAAATATTTAACCTAAACAATTTGTAAATTCAATTTGTAAAAGAAAAAACTATCAATCTTTTAAATTGATAATTTTTTCTTCATAATGGGTGGAGGGATGTTGTGAGTCAATTAATGCTCATCTAATTTATGTATTTTGACTCACTACAAATGTTATAGTAATACTATTATTATCGTTATGTTGTTTTATTATGTGTATTTACTGTAACCATTAATTAATGATAATCAACACACTGTGCATAATGTAATTATCATTGGCTGAAATGGGTTGTAGTATATCTATAAAAATGCGTGGTCAGCGTCATCGTACCTCACTGTATGATTTTAGATTTAAGTGATCTTATTTTTGTTTATTATTTTGATAATAGTGCATGAAGACAAGGTTGGAAGCTTTTCAAATGATAATCAAACACTTCCCAACATGTAGAATGGTGCTACCCAATTCACTTGCCTGTTTTTCGGTCAAATTTCGTGTAGACTTGAAGATAAGACTTCTCAATCTTTTTATTTTCTTTGTTTCACTTGCCTTGTTTTCCGTAAAATTTCTTGTGGACTGTAAGATAATAAGCCTTCTTAATCTTTTTATTTTCTTTGCAAGGGTGGTGTTTGATTATGCGGCGCATGATAGTGTTTTTGCTTTTGTCTTAGTCCTGATTTAGACACAAAAACATTTGCATGAAAAACATTTTCAATTCACTTTTGATGTTTCGTTCGAGTTTACACGGGCAGAAATGCGACATGTAAAGTCCTTTGTATATTTTCTTAATGTTTGACATTATGAACAGTGTTCGAACTGTAATAAAATTTTTAGAGGTAGATGAAGGTAAAAAATTGTGGTAAATACTAAAATTTAGTGGTCGATTTTGATGAAGTTAACGATGATAATTTGTATTAAGTCGGTTTTTGTTATTCAACAAAAAAGTGTAATGTTTTACATTTATTACTACTATATAAACAAAAATATTGGCGAGACTCTTGCAATCGTATAAATTGATTTTTGGTGATTTTTGAATGAATGAATGAATGAACCGAGTATGAATTTTGATAATAAAATTCAATAATCTGCAAGATTTGTTCGTTCGTAAGTCGATTTATGGTTAAATTATAGACCAAACTGAACATGTTTGACTGTAACATGTTACACGAGAACAGCTGAGCTGTTCATGGCGTAAACGACCAGATAAAATTATGTGGTTTGAAATGCAATTCTTTTGTAATTGCTTTTGTTCTGTAATGCGTTAAATCATAGGTAAATATACTTAATTTATGTTAAGGTTAATTACTTTCATTTTTCTCAAACAGCCCAATCATTAATTTGTATTTTTTCCAATTCTGCTAATATTCGACATTTTTATTGTTAACAATAACATGTTGATTGATTTATGGCCTTTATACGATGACTTGTTTGGTGCGTTCATGCATAAATCCCACTATTCATTTCATGTTTCATTGTTACACATGTAACAAGGCCAGATGAGGCCCATTGTGATGCCGCAGGTGGGCAACCCCGTTTCCCTTAGGAACCTACCCGAGCTACGGGTAAAGCGTAATATGTTTCCCAGCTGACAGTAAGCGAGCTCGGTGAGTGACCAGCAAGAAAGTGCTCCCACACTCACACAGAAAGTGAGTTATGGACTCTGGTTCTTCCTCGTTTCCGTAGATCCGGCAGTAGTCAGGTGCAGTGATGTCTAGACTATTTGCATGCCTACCTATGAGACAATGTCCCGTAATAATTCCCACCAGCAGACTAACCGCGTGTCTTTTAAGTGCTACTAGGTTCTTTGTTTGTTTTATGTTAAGTTTCGGCCAGATTGATCTGGTAGTTTTACACGACTGTTCCAACTCCCATCTGGGTTCGTCTTCTGTAATGCGTCAGGGGCTAGTAGAAGTTTACATGTCGCCATTGGAATGCCGATACTCTCCTTATCAGAAAAAGTTTGCAACGTTGTACCCTTCTTTGCAAGCTCGTCCGCAGTTTCGTTCCCTAGCATGTCCCTGTGCCCTGGAATCCATATGAGGTGAATGTTGAACTGCTCGGACATCTCATTAAGAGATGTTCTGCAGTTATGGACTATAATGAATTCAAGTAAACTGAATCTAGGGATCTTATTGCCGTTTGTCTGTCAGTTAAAATACCTATATCCACTTGTGATATAACGTTACACTTAAGCTAGGCAGTGGCCCGGCAGTCTGAAGACTATGCGAACCTTAAGAGTTTCACAGAATACCCCCGCACCTACCCGTCCGTCAAGTTTGGAGCGATCGGTCTAGAATTGGATTGATCCATTGAAAGAGGTGTCCCCATCCTCCCAATCGGGTCTGTCCGGAATGTGTGTAACAAACCTGTTGTCGAACGTCAACTTTGCATTATCATAGTCAACTGTTCGCGGTATAAAGCTGTACTGGTTCAGAATTGTTGAGTGTCCCGTATCGTTGCAGGATCATTCTGAAATTGATCTGAGTCTTATTGCGGATTGAGCTGCTAATTGCTTCCCCAGGATATCTAAAAAAATAAGGTGTAACAAGATATTCAGAGAATTGGTGGAGGTTGGAATGACTGCCCTTGTAAGGCACAAGGATGCCATCCTTTGGATATTTTAAATGAAATTTGTGTTTGTGGCCTTATTAATCTGCGTTTACCAGACGGCGACCCCATACAGTAATATTGGTCTCACTACCTCAGTGTAGAGACAAATTACGACATTCGGCCTCATTCCCCATTTCTTTCCTATTGCTCATTTGTATGAGTATAATTCAATCGGGGCTAATGCGTTCTAAAATGTTACGTTTCCAATTTAGTTTTTTGTCAAGGATTAATCCTAGATATCTGGATTCGTCCGAAAAATTAAGACGAGTTCCTCTAATTGAGGTTGTAATAAATGTTGGTTTGTACTTTCTTGTGAAAAGGACAAGGTGTGTTTTCTGCGGATTAAACCCCAGACCACAGTCAGTGGTCCAATTGCTTAGAATGTTAAGGGGAACTGGGGAATGTTACGATTCCCACAGTTTCGCATTGATGGTCCTATGGATCAACATAAGGCGTATCAAATGTCTTAAGGAAAAATCAACTTCAAGCTTGGATAGAGTTTCGATGATGGCTCCAGGAAAGATATTGTTGAAGGCACCTTTAATATCAATAAAGGCGACCATTGTATAGTTCTTGAAGTTCAAGTCCTTTTCTATTATTTATACCAGAGAATGCAGTCTGTATCAACAGATTTGCCTTTACAATTGGAATGTTGCGCCCTCGAGATTCTTTTGGGACGATATTTTCTAGAATATAAGTGTCAATCAATCCTTCTAAGGTTTTTAAAAGGAAAGATGACTAGGATATAGGTCTAAGGTCGTTAGGTCTGCACTGTGAAGTTTTTCCTCCCTTAGGAATAAATAATACGTTCACATCAGTCCAACCAAGAGGAATGCGTGATCGTTTGATGCAGGCTTCAAATATGTTCTCCAACCAGGGTGAAACTAGGTTGGGCACTGCTTGAAGCTCAGTTGGAATAATTCCATCCGGTCCAGGAGACTTAAAAATTTAAAAGAGTTAATTGCCCAGTGAATTCTGCTTCGAGTCATTATGTCTTTTGGTAAGGTGCCCGAAAAGTGCCCCGATGGTAGGTTTAAATTAGACGAAGGTATTGACCAACCCGGAAAATGTGTTTCCAGGAGAATTTCTGGTGTTTCTTCGCTATTAGATGCCCATGTTAATTGCAGATGCTAAGAAGCGCGCTGCGCTTTTCTAATCCTTATATTTGTAAGTTCGTAAGTGAAAATTGTATAAGTAACTTTACTGGATTTGGTTATGTTAAAAGCCTACCGACAAATTTTTGTTAACGTCATTAGCTCGATCGACCACCAAGGTGCTTTCCGTTTTCCTCTCTGTCACCTAAGGGGACAGTTTTTATCTAATTTCTAATTAAGTGTCTGTGTGAGAGACTCCACTAATCGATCTAAATAATGTGTTGTGATTGGCGTCTGCAGAGGTTTCCTTGTTAAGGTTTCTTTACCTATAGACTTATACAAGTTCCAGTCCATCGACCAATAATGTCGGAAGAAATTCTGACCTGCAGCTTGTGTGCTGAAGTTAAAATTTATATATCGGTGATCAGAGAATGAGTGTTCACTGGAAACTCTCCATTCTGTGATCATATCCGCAATAGAGTTAGATGCTAGAGTAAGATCGAGAACCTCCTGACGGTTATTGGTCATAAATGTTGGCATGTCGCCAATGTTGCATGTAATAAGGTTAGTACTTAGGATAAAATCAAAGAGTGACTCACCCCATTCGTTTGTTCCGCTGCTTCCCAAGCGATGTGGTATGCATTGGTATCACTCCCAACAAGGTGACCAATGTCCTACTTGCTTCTGTCACTGCTGCCACCATTACGTCAGCAGGCGGTGTGCCTTGATGGTCATGCGCCAAGTACATCAATGTTAGCCAGACTCTATGGCCATTTGGCCATTTGGAGGAAAACAATTATAGTTGCTGTTGACCATAATGCAGGAACGATGTAGTTGTCGTTCTGCAAGCAGTAGAGCTTGTACTTTGTGCTTTTTTAACCACATACCTGATTGTTGATGATCCGAGGCACCTGGATCAGGGCAACATCTACCCCGCCTGCGTTCAGGTGGAGGTGCAACTTGGCAGATGCCAACTTAGATTGGTGGAACTTGATTTGGATGAATCTCATCCTTAACCTTACGTCCAGCAGAGTTTACCACTATAGTGACATCTATCCCTAGATCCTCGACCGAGTCCAGCAGGTAGTCGTCGGCGTTCCCCTGCTGCTGTAACTGAAAGAAGTCGCCGACAAATTCGGAATTGGATAGTACATTGCTGCATTCCGAGCTAGTGCGAACTCCTAATTCTGGTTCCATATCTACATCAAGAGGGACCTCAGAACCAGATGCCTGCTTATCAGGTTATCCATCTTGCTTATAGACTTTCAGTGTGATCGACAAAAAGCCGTAATAGATCACACCTTTGGCCCTAGCTTGGTTCCCTTATTTTCGCTATCTTCAAAGTATTTGTTGGTAGAGGCTCATTTCCTCTTTGAAGGAGTTTGAGGACTTTCACATGGTCAGAGGGTTCCGCAGAGATCCAAGTCCGTGAACGGGATCGGCTTGGAATTTCTTCCCTAGCGTTAACCTCCAACTTTGCGTTGTGCCAAACCTCTCCGAGTTTGGCCATAGCAAGTTTGTAGAGCATCAGTGATAATCCGAGCATGCTACAAGATGTACGCGTGCCATCCGGCATCACGAATTGATGGTGCTGGACCTGGATGTTCTTCCAACAGATCAAAGTAGGTAGGGGTTGCTCGAGACACCGTCTGGACGATTCTCCAGTTAGTAGAGCTGATTCTACCGTCTTTTGCACTATATATTACAAGATAGACTGATGGAAACACAATGCAAATCAATCATTTGAAAATTCTTTTGGTGGCTCAAATATTTTACTACTATTTGATATTTGTTTTACTAAAATGTAATTAGCACGAAAATCATGCAGTTATAAAATGAAAAAAATGGTAGATTTGCCACAATTGTAGCATAATCCAAACACTGATTACTAATGGTAAGGACAAAGCGTGTTTTATATACCTGAAACAAAAACCTTTCTCTCTTCCCCGTATGTCCCTCGCTCGCAAACAAAATGTATTTCATGCAAATGTGCTTGTGTCTAAAACAGCACCAATATATATTAAATTGAAGTGCGTGACTTGAAACTTCGCACAAACTTTTCAGATTAGAGTTTCCCTAAACCATTTACGAAATATTTGCTAGGTGAATTTATACCAGATGGTGTTAATAGCTGATTTGGGTTTTTTACTTTTATCACGTGTACGCTGCGGCACGCGCAAATTTTTTTACAACTTTATCTTTGGTAGCACTCTCTATTTGATACTCCTCTATATCTGCTTCATTTCTTTGGTTTCTCAACTTGTTCATTCATGTTTTATTATCGAGCTAGATCAGATCAAGTCTGGTATTATCAGATCAGATTAGCAAGGTCTTGTAGTATCAGATCAGCTCAGGTATTATCAGATCAGGTCAAATGAGGTGGTCTGATAAAATATACTAAAGTTGATTGTGAAATACTTGAACCTTAAGCATTTTCGGTATATATATATATATATATATGTATATATATATATATATATATATATATATATATATATATATATATATATTTATATATATATATATATATATATATATATATATATATATATATATATATATTTATATATATATATATATATATATATATCAGGTGTACAAGCTTAAATCCGCTGTTCGCTCGTGGAAGGCGTTAGTGAGCATATTGAGCTATTATCGACTGTGCATCCTTTTTTTATGAGTTCGACACCTGTTTACATCAATTAGTAAACATCATCAGTGATTTCATACAACAACAACAGTTCGCTATCGGAAACCACTTGCAGAGACTGGTTTCGACGGTTCAAAGAAGGCCATTTTGACTTGAGACACAAGAAGCGTGAAAATAGATCCAGAAAAGTTGAGGACCATGATTTGCACGCTCTTTTGGATAACGACGACACCCAATCGCAAAAAATGCTTGCCGAACAGTTAGGTGTTACTCAACAAGCCATTTTCATAGGTTTACAAGCTATAGGGAAGGTTCAAAAATTTGGAAAATGGGTACCCCATGCATTGAACAATAGGCAGATAGAGCGACGCCAAAACACATACGAAATCTTGCTTGCTAGAAAAAAAAGGAAGTCGTTCCTGCATCTTGTGGTGACTTGCGATGAAAAGTGGATAAACTTTGAGAATCCTAAACGAAAAAAATCGTGGGTCGATCCCGGCCAACCAGCAACTTCTTCTCCAAGATAAATCTCTTTAGAGAAAAGACGATGCTGTGCGTTTGGTGGGATCAGCAGGGTGTCGTCTACTACGAGCTGTTCAAACCTGGTAAAACTGTCAATGCTCACCGCTACCACCAACAACTAGTGAAATTGCGCCGTGGTTATGAACAAAGACATGAGAACTCCCCATCGCACACGTCAAAACTGGTCCAAAACTACTTGGAAACACTCAATTGCGAGCTGCTCCCTCATCCCGCTTATTCACCAGACCTGGCCCCTTCTGACTGTCACTTGTTTTCATCGATGGGTCACGCGCTCGCCGAACAGTACTTCGATTCGTATGAAGACGTCGGAAAATGGATTAACGAGTGGTTTGCATCGAAAAATGAGGAATTCTTTTGGCATGGTATACACAAATTGCCAGAGAGATGGGAAAAATGTATAGCTAGTGAGCGCAAATACTTTGAATAAATTAATTTTTGGCTTTCTATGAAAAAAAATTTGTTTTTTTTTTACCGAAGAACACCGGATTTAAGCTTGTTCACCTGATATATATATATATATATATATATATATATATATATATATATATATATATATATATATATATATATATATATATATAAATATATATATATATATATATATATATATATATATATATATATATATATATATAATATATATTGTAGCGTATACATACTTACATACATACCTATATAAATACATTGTATTACATATAAATAAATAGCGTCATACTGACGCTATTCAAACGCTATTCAATATATTGTTGACGGCAGCTCGCTGCCTGCAGTATCCCATTACATAAACACTACAACAATGTATAGCATACCATATGTATGTTTCGTTTTTTTCGAGGCATAGAACTTCAAGTTGGCATTACTGTTCAAGATGGCGACCAATTTAACAGCTGTCAAGTGATTTATTCTCAGTTTGGTTTGGCAATTCATCATGAATAGACTCACGCCTGAACAACGCTTGCAAATAGTGCAATTTTATTTCGAAAATAATTGTCGTTCCCGATTTTCATAAGCGAATTTTGTTTAGCGATGAAGCGCACTTCTGGTTGAATGGCTACGTCAACAAACAAAACTGCCGCATTTGGAGTGAAGCTAATCCTCAAGTGTATGTCGAAACACCGTTACATCCAGAAAAACTGACTGTTTGGTGCGCTTTATGGGCTGGTGGAATCATTGGTCCGTACTTCTTCAAAATCGATGATGGCCAGAACGTTACAGTCAATGGTGATCGGTATAGAGCCATGATTACTTACTTTTTCATTCCTGAATTGAACAACCATGATGTCCAGGAGCTGTGGTTCCAACAAGACGGCGCAACATGTCACACAGCTCGTGCCACAATCGATTTATTGAAAGACACGTTTGGTGACCGCCTAATTTCACGTTTTGGACCTGTGAATTGGCCTCCAAGATCTTGTGATTTAACAAAGCTAGACTACTTTCTGTGGGGCTATGTAAAGTCATTGGTCTATGCGGCGGATAAGCCACAAACGCTTGACCATTTGGAAGACTACATTCGCCGTGTTATTGCCGATATACGGCCACAAATGTTGGAAAAAGTCATCGAAAACTGGACGTCGAGATTGGACTACATCCGAGCCAGCCGTGGCGGTCATATGCCTGAAATCATATTTAAAATGTAATGCCACAAGATTATCTTTCGAATAAATAAAATTCATGTCAATCGAATAATCCATCGTTGTTTTATTGCAATTTAAAGTTCTATACCTCGAAAAAAAACACCCGGTATAAGCATAAGTACTGCTTACCGACTTATAGCTTACTCAGCATAAGTTCTGGACTGCAATACTTACAATGATCATTATAATCAATATACATTCAATACCTAATGATCATTGTACCCAAATACCAATGTGTGAGTAAGTATGTGTGTTCCACATTCGCTTGCTATAAATAAGCCAATACGCCAATAAATAACGATTATTAACACAAAGTCCAGCGCTCTTTACGAAGAGCAAACAACCACAACAGAAGGACCAAAACGGCTTACTCTGGAGGAGTATAGAAGCCGGCAACATAAGGTAAAAGAAGAAAAACTGACAAGGATTCCAGCCACACAAAAACCACCAAAGAGGCAAGTAAAGACAAAATTAAAAAACTTAGCACGAAATTTAATTACAGGTAATGAACAAACATTAGGCGAAATAATAACAAAATTAAAATCATCAGTCAAAGGAAAATCAGTTGAAGTAATTTTGGCAAAATAATAAATCAGCTAATATTTATGTCAAGGAAGTGGAGGAACTAACGAAATGCCTCCAGAGCGCATACATTACAGATGGACTAACGGTCACACTGGCAGAAAAATACGCGACAAACAACGCCGTCCGTGCAATTATCAAAAATTGTACTAATGAGAAAGTAAAACTTATAATGAAATCAGGCCAATTCAGTACAATGAATGATGCAATGTCCAAATTCATCAATAGTTGCACTGAAGCAACCGGAGACCAAAATACCGTACTGTACTATAATCACAACAGGCAAAATTAAAACCGATTTGGTTCAGAATCAGAATCAGAATCAAAACAACCGCTCATACAACAAAAACACCGATCGAAACGTTCTGGTAACAGCAGAAGGTACGGGAAACGTACAAACCCCAAGTACTCAATAAGCGTCAATAAAAACAATGGCAATGTCTATAATATCAACTTGAATCTAGCTACATACATTTTCTCCAGAACATCGTTAAATAATAGAGTATCAACACTGCTAATCGATACAGGCGCAGATATTTCCATAATCAAAATTGGACAGATAGAGAATAACACCATAAACAAAGGTACAATCACAAGCCTACATAGCCCCTTTGGGGCTTTATGTGGCCACATATTTATTTTTTTTATTTATGGTATAGGAAAAGGTGCAATACAAACATTGGGAAAAGTAAAAGCTGATCTGAAAATCGAAAATTTACTAATTGTAATACAACAAATGATAACAAAATTTGATATAAAAACAGAAAGCCTAGATAACTATGAAACAATATCATGGAACGATCGTCAAAATAAAGACCATAAATTACAAAAACTATCTAAAAACTTACTAACCTTTATAAAAGAAAAATTACTAAAATTGTTGGAAGATTATATATATATATCTGTATTTGCACTCGAAAATGAAAAAATATCAGTAAATAATTTTTACAAACAAAAACTATGATTGAAAAACAACGAAACAACCTACATCAAAAACTATAGAATACCATACACGCATAAAGAAGAAATCACTAGACAAATCAGAATACAATAGCCCAAATTTGTTAGTACCGAAAAAATCTCTGCCAGGAAGTAATTAGTAGATAGTGGATAAATTTCCATTGCCAAGAATAGACGACATTCTCGATCAATTAGGTAAAGCAAAATATTTTTCTTGCCTAGACTTAACGTCAGGGTTCCACCAAATTGAGTTAGATGAAAATTCAAGGGATATCACATCCTTTTCAACAGATAAGGGCTCATTCCGTTTCAAACGTCTTCCATAAGGATTAAAAATAGCTCCAAACTCATTCCAAAGAATGATGACAATTGTATTTACAGGTTTACCACCAGCACAAGCTTTTCTTTACATGGACGATTTGCAGAACATTCACGTCTTTTAACAAGACTCTGCAGAAAAAAAGTAACTTTCGAATGGACTACAGAATGTTAAAACGCATTCAAATATTTAAAAAAACGCATTAATAAGTCCACAAATACTTCAATATCCAGATTTTCAAAGACAATTTTGTATAACCACAGCTGCTAGTAAATATGCATGTGGTGCGGTACTTAGTCAAGAATACGGTGGATTACAATTACCAATTGCTTACGCATCAAGATCTTTCACAAAAGGTGAAAGCAATAAGTCAACAATTGAACAGGAACTAGCAGCAATCCACTGGGCCATTACACATTTTAGGCCATGTATCTATGGAACAAAATTTATGGTCAAAAGCGATCATCGACCACTGTCGTATCTATTTGCAATGAAAAATCCATCTTCAATACTCACACGTATGAGGTAAGATCTAGAGAAATATGACTTCACCGTTGAGTATTTGCGGGGTAAGGAAAACTATACAGCAGACGCTTTATCACGCATAGATTTTTCCGAAATAAAAATTATGAAAGATACAGCCAATCACATATTCAAAGTAACAACTAGGCTACAACGTAAAAATGAAAATAAACAAGAAGAACCACATTCTTCTAAACAAAAGTCATCTGAAAATATAAAAATATATGAGGCGTTCAGCATAAAAAGAAAGAAGAAAAGCGCCATGCTAGCAATTAATGGCGACTGTATATAAATATAAACCATATTTTTGATAATGGCAAAATTGATCTAAAGCAATTATTTCCAATGCTTGAAAAAATCTACGTGGTATACAACAGTAGCACCGATGAAAGAGAAAAAAAAAATTAGACCTACAACTCAGTCAATTACAACAATGGTCAACATCACATCTGAAAACGCAAAGATAAAAGAGTGCAGTGCAGCGAGCAAAATTCTACATTCCAAATAAATCCTCTTCGACACATTAAATCAGTTTCAACATCGAGAACAAAATATAAAGCAACGGCGGAATTAACAAGAACTTCGTCTAACCACAGTACAACAGAAGAAAGCGGCTCGACAGAAACAGGGAACCAAGAAAATCAGCATCCGAAGTGGTAGATTGCAGTAGAAGTTAATAAGTTATAAAGATAGGTATAATGTATTAAGATGTACATATAAATACACAGTATATACGTTTTAAAACTAAAATATTTAACCTAAACAATTTGTAAATTCAATTTGTAAAAGAAAAAACTATCAATCTTTTAAATTGATAATTTTTTCTTCATAATGGGTGGAGGGATGTTGTGAGTCAATTAATGCTCATCTAATTTATGTATTTTGACTCACTACAAATGTTATAGTAATACTATTATTATCGTTATGTTGTTTTATTATGTGTATTTACTGTAACCATTAATTAATGATAATCAACACACTGTGCATAATGTAATTATCATTGGCTGAAATGGGTTGTAGTATATCTATAAAAATGCGTGGTCAGCGTCATCGTACCTCACTGTATGATTTTAGATTTAAGTGATCTTATTTTTGTTTATTATTTTGATAATAGTGCATGAAGACAAGGTTGGAAGCTTTTCAAATGATAATCAAACACTTCCCAACATGTAGAATGGTGCTACCCAATTCACTTGCCTGTTTTTCGGTCAAATTTCGTGTAGACTTGAAGATAAGACTTCTCAATCTTTTTATTTTCTTTGTTTCACTTGCCTTGTTTTCCGTAAAATTTCTTGTGGACTGTAAGATAATAAGCCTTCTTAATCTTTTTATTTTCTTTGCAAGGGTGGTGTTTGATTATGCGGCGCATGATAGTGTTTTTGCTTTTGTCTTAGTCCTGATTTAGACACAAAAACATTTGCATGAAAAACATTTTCAATTCACTTTTGATGTTTCGTTCGAGTTTACACGGGCAGAAATGCGACATGTAAAGTCCTTTGTATATTTTCTTAATGTTTGACATTATGAACAGTGTTCGAACTGTAATAAAATTTTTAGAGGTAGATGAAGGTAAAAAATTGTGGTAAATACTAAAATTTAGTGGTCGATTTTGATGAAGTTAACGATGATAATTTGTATTAAGTCGGTTTTTGTTATTCAACAAAAAAGTGTAATGTTTTACATTTATTACTACTATATAAACAAAAATATTGGCGAGACTCTTGCAATCGTATAAATTGATTTTTGGTGATTTTTGAATGAATGAATGAATGAACCGAGTATGAATTTTGATAATAAAATTCAATAATCTGCAAGATTTGTTCGTTCGTAAGTCGATTTATGGTTAAATTATAGACCAAACTGAACATGTTTGACTGTAACATGTTACACGAGAACAGCTGAGCTGTTCATGGCGTAAACGACCAGATAAAATTATGTGGTTTGAAATGCAATTCTTTTGTAATTGCTTTTGTTCTGTAATGCGTTAAATCATAGGTAAATATACTTAATTTATGTTAAGGTTAATTACTTTCATTTTTCTCAAACAGCCCAATCATTAATTTGTATTTTTTCCAATTCTGCTAATATTCGACATTTTTATTGTTAACAATAACATGTTGATTGATTTATGGCCTTTATACGATGACTTGTTTGGTGCGTTCATGCATAAATCCCACTATTCATTTCATGTTTCATTGTTACACATGTAACAAGGCCAGATGAGGCCCATTGTGATGCCGCAGGTGGGCAACCCTGTTTCGCTTAGGAACCTACCCGAGCTTCGGGTAAAGCGTAATATGTTTCCCAGCTGACAGTAAGCGAGCTCGGTGAGTGACCAGCAAGCCAGTGCTCCCACACTCACACAGAAAGTGAGTTATGGACTCTGGTTCTTCCTCGTTTCCGTAGATCCGGCAGTAGTCAGGTGCAGTAATGTCTAGACTATTTGCATGCCTACCTATGAGACAATGTCCCGTAATAATTCCCACCAGCAGACTAACCGCGTGTCTTTTAAGTGCTACTAGGTTCTTTGTTTGTTTTATGTTAAGTTTCGGCCAGATTGATCTGGTAGTTTTACACGACTGTTCCAACTCCCATCTGGGTTCGTCTTCTGTAATGCGTCAGGGGCTAGTAGAAGTTTACATGTCGCCATTGGAATGCCGATACTCTCCTTATCAGAAAAAGTTTGCAACGTTGTACCCTTCTTTGCAAGCTCGTCCGCAGTTTCGTTCCCTAGCATGTCCCTGTGCCCTGGAATCCATATGAGGTGAATGTTGAACTGCTCGGACATCTCATTAAGAGATGTTCTGCAGTTATGGACTATAATGAATTCAAGTAAACTGAATCTAGTGATCTTATTGCCGTTTGTCTGTCAGTTAAAATACCTATATCCACTTGTGATATAACGTTACACTTAAGCTAGGCAGTGGCCCGGCAGTCTGAAGACTATGCGAACCTTAAGAGTTTCACAGAATACCCCCGCACCTACCCGTCCGTCAAGTTTGGAGCGATCGGTCTAGAATTGGATCGATTCATTGAAAGGGGTGTCCCCATCCTCCCAATCGGGACTGTCCGGAATGTGTGTAACAAACCTGTTGTCGAACGTCAACTTTGCATTATCATAGTCAACTGTTCGCGGTATAAAGCTGTACTGGTTCATAATTATTGAGTGTCCCGTATCGTTGCAGGATCATTCTGAAATTGATCTGAGTCTTATTGCTGATTGAGCTGCTAATTGCTTCCCCAGGATATCTAAAAAAAAAAGGTGTAACAAGATATTCAGAGAATTGGTGGAGGTCGGAATGACTGCCCCTGTAAGGCACAAGGATTCCATCCTTTGGATCTTTTAAATGAAATTTGTGTTTGTGGCCTTATTAATCTGCGTCCACCTGACGGCGACCCCATACAGTAATATTGGTCTCACCACCTCAGTGTAGAGACAAATTACGACATTGGGCCTCATTCCCCATTTCTTTCTTATTGCTCATTTGTATGAGTATAATTCAACCGGGGCTTTCCTAATGCGTTCTAAAATGTTACGATTCCAATTTAGTTTTTTGTCAAGGATGTTTTCTGCGGATTAAACCCCAGACCACAGTCAGTGGTCCAATTGCTTAGAATGTTAAGGGGAACTGGGGAATGTTACGATTCCCACAGTTTCGCATTGATGGTCCTATGGATCAACATAAGGCGTATCAAATGTCTTAAGGAAAAATCAACTTCAAGCTTGGATAGAGTTTCGATGATGGCTCCAGGAAAGATATTGTTGAAGGCACCTTTAATATCAATAAAGGCGACCATTGTATAGTTCTTGAAGTTCAAGTCCTTTTCTATTATTTATACCAGAGAATGCAGTCTGTATCAACAGATTTGCCTTTACAATTGGAATGTTGCGCCCTCGAGATTCTTTTGGGACGATATTTTCTAGAATATAAGTGTCAATCAATCCTTCTAAGGTTTTTAAAAGGAAAGATGACTAGGATATAGGTCTAAGGTCGTTAGGTCTGCACTGTGAAGTTTTTCCTCCCTTAGGAATAAATAATACGTTCACATCAGTCCAACCAAGAGGAATGCGTGATCGTTTGATGCAGGCTTCAAATATGTTCTCCAACCAGGGTGAAACTAGGTTGGGCACTGCTTGAAGCTCAGTTGGAATAATTCCATCCGGTCCAGGGGACTTAAAAATTTAAAAGAGTTAATTGCCCAGTGAATTCTGCTTCGAGTCATTATGTCTTTTGGTAAGGTGCCCGAAAAGTGCCCCGATGGTAGGTTTAAATTAGACGAAGGTATTGACCAACCCGGAAAATGTGTTTCCAGGAGAATTTCTGGTGTTTCTTCGCTATTAGATGCCCATGTTAATTGCAGATGCTAAGAAGCGCGCTGCGCTTTTCTAATCCTTATATTTGTAAGTTCGTAAGTGAAAATTGTATAAGTAACTTTACTGGATTTGGTTATGTTAAAAGCCTACCGACAAATTTTTGTTAACGTCATTAGCTCGATCGACCACCAAGGTGCTTTCCGTTTTCCTCTCTGTCACCTAAGGGGACAGTTTTTATCTAATTTCTAATTAAGTGTCTGTGTGAGAGACTCCACTAATCGATCTAAATAATGTGTTGTGATTGGCGTCTGCAGAGGTTTCCTTGTTAAGGTTTCTTTACCTATAGACTTATACAAGTTCCAGTCCATCGACCAATAATGTCGGAAGAAATTCTGACCTGCAGCTTGTGTGCTGAAGTTAAAATTTATATATCGGTGATCAGAGAATGAGTGTTCACTGGAAACTCTCCATTCTGTGATCATATCCGCAATAGAGTTAGATGCTAGAGTAAGATCGAGAACCTCCTGACGGTTATTGGTCATAAATGTTGGCATGTCGCCAATGTTGCATGTAATAAGGTTAGTACTTAGGATAAAATCAAAGAGTGACTCACCCCATTCGTTTGTTCCGCTGCTTCCCAAGCGATGTGGTATGCATTGGTATCACTCCCAACAAGGTGACCAATGTCCTACTTGCTTCTGTCACTGCTGCCACCATTACGTCAGCAGGCGGTGTGCCTTGATGGTCATGCGCCAAGTACATCAATGTTAGCCAGACTCTATGGCCATTTGGCCATTTGGAGGAAAACAATTATAGTTGCTGTTGACCATAATGCAGGAACGATGTAGTTGTCGTTCTGCAAGCAGTAGAGCTTGTACTTTGTGCTTTTTTAACCACATACCTGATTGTTGATGATCCGAGGCACCTGGATCAGGGCAACATCTACCCCGCCTGCGTTCAGGTGGAGGTGCAACTTGGCAGATGCCAACTTAGATTGGTGGAACTTGATTTGGATGAATCTCATCCTTAACCTTACGTCCAGCAGAGTTTACCACTATAGTGACATCTATCCCTAGATCCTCGACCGAGTCCAGCAGGTAGTCGTCGGCGTTCCCCTGCTGCTGTAACTGAAAGAAGTCGCCGACAAATTCGGAATTGGATAGTACATTGCTGCATTCCGAGCTAGTGCGAACTCCTAATTCTGGTTCCATATCTACATCAAGAGGGACCTCAGAACCAGATGCCTGCTTATCAGGTTATCCATCTTGCTTATAGACTTTCAGTGTGATCGACAAAAAGCCGTAATAGATCACACCTTTGGCCCTAGCTTGGTTCCCTTATTTTCGCTATCTTCAAAGTATTTGTTGGTAGAGGCTCATTTCCTCTTTGAAGGAGTTTGAGGACTTTCACATGGTCAGAGGGTTCCGCAGAGATCCAAGTCCGTGAACGGGATCGGCTTGGAATTTCTTCCCTAGCGTTAACCTCCAACTTTGCGTTGTGCCAAACCTCTCCGAGTTTGGCCATAGCAAGTTTGTAGAGCATCAGTGATAATCCGAGCATGCTACAAGATGTACGCGTGCCATCCGGCATCACGAATTGATGGTGCTGGACCTGGATGTTCTTCCAACAGATCAAAGTAGGTAGGGGTTGCTCGAGACACCGTCTGGACGATTCTCCAGTTAGTAGAGCTGATTCTACCGTCTTTTGCACTATATATTACAAGATAGACTGATGGAAACACAATGCAAATCAATCATTTGAAAATTCTTTTGGTGGCTCAAATATTTTACTACTATTTGATATTTGTTTTACTAAAATGTAATTAGCACGAAAATCATGCAGTTAAAAAATGAAAAAAATGGTAGATTTGCCACAATTGTAGTATAATCCGAACACTGATTACTAATGGTAAGGACAAAGCGTGTTTTATATTACTTACTTACTTATGTGGCCATAACAACCGAATATCGATTTAGGCCGAAAATAACATGCTTCGCCAACCATCTCTGTTCTTCGCTAGCTGGCGCCAGTTAGAAATTCCAAGCGCCGTCAGGTTCTCCAGTACTTGGTCTTTCCACCTGAGGTTTGGTCTTCCTCTTCTGCGTAGTCCTCCAGCGGGTTCGGAATATAAAACCATCTTAGCTGGAGCGTGTTCTTCCATTCGCTCGACATGACCTAGCCAGCGCAGCCGCTGGAGTTTGATGCGCTTTACTATGTCAATATCGGCATACAGCTCGTACAGCTCATGGTTGTACCTTATTCGGTACTCGCCACCAACGCAAATAGATCCAAAGATCTTGCGTAGGACTTTTCTCTCGAAAACTCTAAGCATTCGCTCATCCGAGGTAGAAATTGTCCAGGCTTCAGCGCCATATGTTAGGACAGGCATGATGAGAGACTTGTAGAGTGTAGTTTTCGTTCTTCGAGAGAGGGCTCGCCTTCTTAATTGCTTACTCAGCCCGAAGTAACACCTGTTAGCAAGAGTTATCCTACGCATGATCTCCAAGCTGACGTCATTACTGCTGTTAATGCTGGTTCCAAGATAGACAAAGTCCCTTACTACTTCAAAAGCGTAGTTGTCAACAGTGACGTGCTGTCCAAGACGCCGGGACTCTTTGTTTGTTGACACTAGATACTTCGTCTTGCCCTCGTTCACCGTGGTACCCATCCGACGCGACTCTCTTTCCAACTCTGAGAATGCTGCACTGAATGCTCGCGTATTCATGCCGATTATGTCAATATCGTCGGCATACGCTAACAGCATGACACTTTTATTGAAGATAGTGCCATTATGTCGTAGATCAGCAGCTCGTATTATTTTCTCCATAATAAGATTGAAGAAGTCGCATGATAACGAATCACCTTGTCTGAAACCCCGTTCGGTATTAAACGGTGCGGAGAGGTCCTTCCCAATTTTCACTGCACAACAGGAGTTATGCAGTGTCATTCTACAAAGTCGAATGAGCTTTGCAGGAACACCGAACTCAGACATTGTTGCATAGAGGTAATCCCTTACCGGACTGTCGAAAGCGGTTTTATAATCAACACATAGGTGGTGTGTATCGATCTGTTTTTCTTGGGTCTTCTCCAGCGTGCTTTATATACCTGAAACAAAAACCTTTCTCTCTTCCCCGTATGTCCCTCGCTCGCAAACAAAATGTATTTCATGCAAATGTGCTTGTGTCTAAAACAGGACCAATATATATTAAACTGAAGTGCGTGACTTGAAACTTCGGACAAACTTTTCAGATTAGAGTTTCCCTAAACCATTTACGAAATTTTTCCTAGGTGAATTTATACCAGATGGTGTTAATAGCTGATTTGGGTTTTTTACTTTTATCACGTGTACGCTGCGGCACGCGCAAATTTTTTTACAACTTTATCTTTGATAGCACTCTATTTGATACTCATCCTCTATATCTGCTTCATTTCTTTGGTACTCGAAACTAATTATTTTATTGGTAACTCAACTTGTTCATTCATGTTTTATTATCGGGCTAGATCAGATCAAGTCTGGTATTATCATATCAGATTAGCAAGGTCTTGTAGTATCAGATCAGCTCAGGTATTATCAGATCAGGTCAAATCAGGTGCGGTAGTATCAGATCAGGTGAGCTCAATTAATCTGATAACATATACTAAAGTTGATTGTGATATACTTGAACTTTAAGCATTTTCGGTATATATATATATATATATATATATATATATATATATATATATATATATATATATATATATATATATATATATATATATATATATATATATATATATATATATATTATATATATATATATATATATATATATATATATATATATATATATATTTATATATATATATATATATATATATATATATATATATATCAGGTGTACAAGCTTAAATCCGCTGTTCGCTCGTAGATGGCGTGATAGTGAGCATATTGAGTTATTATCGACTGTGCATCCTTTTTTTTATGAGTTCGACACCTGTTTACATCAATTAGTAAACATCATCAGTGATTTCATACAACAACAACAGTTCGCTATCGGAAACCACTTGCAGAGACTGGTTTCGACGGTTCAAAGAAGGCCATTTTGACTTGAGACACAAGAAGCGTGAAAATAGATCCAGAGAAGTTGAGGACCATGATATGCACGCTCTTTTGGATGTGGCACTTAAAGCCCCAAAGGGCTCATTGGCCGAGCCTCTCTTCCATTACTGTTGTGCGTCTTGAATTTGGACAGTATTAGAAGGGACCTACTTATTTTAGCCGGTTCCGAACGGCAGAACACTTGTGACATCACATTTTCTGAGCTTTGTCACAGAGTTCTTTAAGAAGCTTATATATATATATATATATATATATATATATATATATATATATATATATATATATATATATATATTTATTTATATATATATATATATATATATATATATATATATATATATATAGTGTAGCATATACATACTTACATACATACCTATATAAATACATTGTATTACACATAAATAAATAGCGGCATACTGACGCTATTCAAACGCTATTCAATACATGGTTGACGGCAGCTCGCTGCATGCAGTATCCCATTAAATAAGCACTACAACAATGTATAGCATACCATATGTATAAACATAAGTACTGCTTACCGACTTATAGCTTACTCAGCATAAGTTCTGGACTGCAATACTTACAATGATCATTATAATCAATATACATTCAATACCTAATGATCATTGTACCCAAATACCAATGTGTGAGTAAGTATGTGTGTTCCACATTCGCTTGCTATAAATAAGCCAATACGCCAATAAATAACGATTATTAACACAAAGTCCAGCGCTCTTTACGAAGAGCAAACAACCACAACAGAAGAACCAAAACAGCTTACTCTGGAAGAGTATAGAAGCCGGCAACATAAGATAAAAGAAGAAAAACTGACAAGGATTCCAGCCACACAAAAACCACCAAAGAGGCAAGGCGGGCAACAAACCCGATTAAGAAGACAACTTGCGCATCTACATCGGCAGCTGTCAGCGAATCCTCCACCAGCATGGGAGACAACGGTAATCCTGCAACAAGAACTAGACAATTTGGAGAAACAGCGGAAACAACATAAAAAATAATAATATATATATTTTTAAAAAGAGCGTGCCCTGTTACAGTGGTCAGAAGAAGAAAACAAAGTAGAAAACGAAAATCTAAAAACGCCTCAAACAATTGTTGAATTCCTGGGTATAGCATCGAAATTAATACCAGATTTCGATGGCAAACCCAATAATTTACAAGCTTATCTAGACGCACTAAGTCTAGTAGAAACAATAAAAGAAGGACATGATTTGATAGCTGTCAATCTAGTAAAGACAAAATTAAAAAACTTAGCACGAAATTTAATTACAGGTAATGAACAAACATTAGGCGAAATAATAACAAAATTAAAATCATCAGTCAAAGGAAAATCAGTTGAAGTAATTTTGGCAAAATAATAAATCAGCTAATATTTATGTCAAGGAAGTGGAGGAACTAACAAAAAGCCTCCAAGCGCATACATTACAGATGGACTAACGCTCACACTGGCAGAAAAATACGCGATAATTTGATCTGATAAGTATAACGCACCGGGTTGTAAAACACTTTTTGAGAAACCTAATATTTGTCCAATGCTTCTCTCCTTATCGAAGTAAATAGCCTCATGACTAGTGGATATTTCCGCTTGCAATGTGTTGTTATTTGCTTTCGGTTAATAAATTAGCAATACCATCGAATTCATAAGAACCAACAGGAATTTCTATAATATGATCACCAATATGAAATAAGTTGCTGTTTTCATCAACATTTGGCATTGAATGATATGTGTGAAAATCAACTAGAGCACAGCTTGTTTTAATTGAATTGGTGGAAAGAAATTTGCCGTTAGAATTGATCAATTATCAGTTAAAGTAATCGTTATAGACATTTTGACTGATTGTGATAGAATAATAATAATTACAACGATTTTGTTGTTTTTAAATGTTTTAAGACTTTTTCTACGAAATACATATCAGAATGATTGATTTTCAATAGTTCATATTCATAAAATCATCCCTTAATTATATTATTTTAATAATTCTTCAATATATATGTTATCGGATTTGTATTCTGAATCCGATGTATTTTGAAAACTTCGTTGTCCAATTTGGTGTATAGCCTTTCTCAAAAATGTGTTTGTATTTACTTATGCGTACAGTATCGTTAACGTGAAATTTTGGTTTGTTGAAAGTTTTTAAACTATTGTAGGCTCTTTTTAGTATTCTTTCCTCGTTTAATGAAGATATTTCGTTGGGTTTCATCTGGATTGTGCGATGAACTTTATTGTTGTACACATCAATTAAATCTTGGTAATTATAAATCCATTCGTAAGATCCATAATAACTAAACTCCTTCCACATCATACCTTTTAACGTTCTGTTGAAGCGTTCAACAATTGATGCTACATATCATGCAACTATATGTTGAATAATAATTGATATTATATAATTTCTTCAGATTTTGAAATTCTTTGTTGAAAATTTCTTTACCATCAGTTTGGAGATTTTTCGGAATTCGTCCGTTGTCAAATATTGATTTCATCACCTTAGCAACATGCTGAGCATTTTTCGTTTTGAGTGCTGTACCCCAAGCAAATTTGAAAAATGTATCTATAACTGTGAGCAAGAAGCGAACACCTTTACTGTATGTGGAGTAAGTACCCATTCAACAAGATCAGCTTGCCAAAGATCATCAATACCATTTGTTATAACTTTTCTACGTGGAAAATTTCTTCGAGCTTGTTTATGCAACTCTGTAACTAGTTCTCTTTTACTCATTTTGTAATGTAGTTTTCGATATTATCCTTGTTTTTCAAAGCAATGTGCTCGTTGATACCGCTATTGTTCTTCTGATTTTCCTCATCGACTTACTCAGATAAATGACTCAGATAAATTCTCGTCATCGATGTTTAACTGCTCATAAACATACTTCATATGCTCCTGAATATTTTGATTATTATATTTTTCAATATTTTAAAGTGTTCATATATTTTATCCAAATCCTCTTCAATAAATTTGAAACGTTCGTTCAACGATAATATTAAAGAGGTTTTTACATAATTTAAACGATCATTCAACAAAGATACTACAAAAGCTTTTGTTGAAACATCGTTATTATCAATGGGTTCTCCTACATTTCTAATACGTTTATATTTAATGTATATATTTTTATCAGCATCAAGCATAAAACTGTTATCAGCTATAGTCTTCTTGACAATGTTAAGTCTTCTTCTTGAGCTATTTGAATAGCGTCCAAATTTATCAACACTCATTCTTTCAAATAATAATATTCGCTTCTTTATTATTGATTATTGTGATTATGTGTCCAGCTGATTGTGATGAAATTAAAAGTCGTAAACGATCAACAATTTCGTTGTGATCATCCCAATATATGTATATAATTGGTTTCATTATTATTTAGGGTCATTAAACCTTCACCTTTACGTAGATATGATATCGAATCGCATTATCACTGAATAGTTTTTTGATTATTTGCTTATATTTATACATTCTAGTTCCATTGAATTGTTGATGTGATTCAACATTTCGTTTGTGAGCATTCGTTGTGGTCATAATATCTTTATAAATATCTAATTCAGCCTCAGTATATGTATATTGTTGGATGTTTAGCGAATAATTAGTCAAACAACCGTTGTTAGTGGCCAAGTCTTATCACCAATTTTTATTTAATCATTTTTTAACTCCAAGGTTGATTCAGCAAATTTCCAGTTTCCTCTTGAGTCCTTATGAGGACCATACAACTTATACAACTTCTTATCTTGAATTAAAATTGATAACTCTGATTGCAATGTTGATTGATCGCTATGTACAGTATCATATTGATCGCTACTCGTTTCATTGTTATCATCAGCATCACCATCCACACCATCAAAAGTATAGCTTGTAGAAGTTGTTGGTTTATCTTTTTTTATTGGTGTGCTAGACTCTATTTTTTCAAATTTCTGAGCAACTTTATCTTTAATAGAGTTGTCTATTTTATTTTCATCCTTCTTCTCTACTTCACTTTTTTTGGCACTCGAAACTAGTTGTTTTAATGGTTTTGTTATAGGTGAAAAAGTTTTCTCCAGATTATCCAGTGCATTTTATTCTCCTAATTTTAACGAAGTGAATTTTCGTTTTAGCTCATTTCTGCTCCGTATAATATTTCTATTGACTTGTGCATTCATACTTTATGATTAGATTAGACCAGAACAAGTCTGGTAGTATTAGATCAGCTCAGGTGTAGTAGATCAGTTCTGGTAGTATCCGATCAGGTCTGGTAGTATCAGATCAGCTCAGGTATAATAGATCAGGTCTGATAGTATCAGATCAGGTCTGGTAGCATCTGATCACATCAAGCCTGGTAGTATCAGATCAGTGGGTGCCGTAGCTCAGTGGTTAGTGTGTTCGCCTTCTGATCTGTAGGTCGTGGTTCAATACCCGGCTGATGCATAACAAATTTAATATCGAAAAGATTTTTCTTTCGAACGGTACCCACCTGTCGGCAAGCAATTGGCAATTCTTCCGACAGTAACAACTTGCCATGAAAAAGCTTCTAAAAAAGAACTCTGTGACAAAAACTCAGAAAAAGTGATCTCACAAGTGTTCTGCCGTTCGGAACCGGCTAAAATAAGTAGGTCCATTCTAATACTGCCCAAAAATTTAAGACGCACAACAGTAATGGAAGAGAAGCTCGGCCAATGAGCCCTTTGGGGCTTTAAGTGCCACATATTTATTTTTTTTTTTATTGTGAAATCGTTGAACTTGTATACTTTACTTATTTATGTGGCCATAACATCCGAATATCGATTTAGGCCGAATATAACATGCTTCGCCAGCCATCTCTGTTCTTCGCTAGCTGGCGCCAGTTAGAAATTCCAAGCGCCGTCAGGTTCTCCAGTACTTGGTCTCTCCACCGGAGGTTAGGTCTCCCTCTTCTGCGTCGTCCTCCAGAGGGTTCCGAATATAAAACCATCTTAGCTGGAGCGTGTTCTTCCATTCGCTCGACATGACCTAGCCAGCGCAGCCGCTGGATTTTGATGGGCTTTACTAAGTCAATATCGGCATACAGTTCATACAGCTCATGGTTGTGCCTTATTCGGTACTCGCCACCAACGCAAATAGGTCCAAAGATCTTGCGTAGGACTTTTCTCTCAAAAACTTCAAGCATTCGCTCATCCGAGGTGGAAATTGTCCAGGCTTCAGCGCCATATGTTAGGACAGGCATGATGAGAGACTTGTAGTGTGTAGTTTTCGTTCTTCGAGAAAGGGCTCGACTTCTTAATTGCTTACTCAGCCCAAAGTAACACCTGTTAGCAAGAGTTATCCTACGCATGATCTTCAGGCTGACGTCATTACAGTTGTTGATGCTGGTTCCAAGATAGGCGAATTCCCTTACTACCTCAAAAGCGTAGTTGTTAACAGTGACGTGCTGTCCAAGACGCCGGGACTCTTTGTTTGTTGACACTAGATACTTCGTCTTGCCTTCGTTCACCCTAAGCGCCATCCGACGCGACTCTCTTTCTAACTCTGAGAATGCTGCATTGGCTGCTCGCGTGTTCATGCCGATTATGTCAATACCGTCTGCATACGCTAACATCATGACACTTTTGTTAAAGATAGTGCCATTACGTCGTAGATCAGCAGCTCGTATTATTTTCTCCATAATAAGATTGAAGAAGTCGCACGATAACGAGTCACCTTGTCTGAATCCCCGTTCTGTATTAAACGGTGCGAAGAGGTCCTTCCCAATTTTCACTGCACAACGGGAGTTATGCAGTGTCATTCTACAAAGTCGAATGAGCTTTGCAGGAATACCGATCTCAGACATTGTTGCATAGAGGTAATCCCTTACCGGACTGTCGAAAGCGGCTTTATAATCAACAAATAGGTGGTGTGTGTCGATCTGTTTTCCTTGGGTCTTCTCCAGGATTTGGCGCAGTGTGAAAATCTGGTCGATGGTGGATTTACCAGGTCTGAAGCCACACTGATACGGTCCAATCAGGTTGCTGAGTATAGGCTTCAATCTTTCACACAGTACGCTCGATAGAACCTTGTATGCGATGCTCAGGAGACGTATTCCACAGTAAATGGCGCAAATTGTGGGGTCTCCTTTTTTATGTACAAGACAGAGAACACTGAGCCTCCAATCATCAGGCATGCTTTCATCCGATCATATTCTGCTTATGAGCTGGTGCATGCAGGCGAGCAGCTCATTGCCTCCCGTCTTAAACAACTCGGCAGGCAGACCATCAGCACCTGCAGCTTTGTTGTTCTTCAGCCTTAAAATGGCCGTTTCAACCTCGACATAGTCGGGTGGTGTAACATCAACACCATCATCTGCAATTGGGGTTATCGGTCAATATCTTAAACTGGCGGAATTGTTCGTAGCCATTCAGTAACGTGGAAAAGTGTTTCCTCCATAGGCTCAGTACACTCTGGACATCTGTAACCAGATTCCCATTTCCATCACGACAAGAAGAGGCTCCGAGATTTAAACCTCCACTCAGGCGCTTGATATTTTCGAAGAATTTTCGAGTCTCATTCTTGTCGGTACACATCTCTATCTCCTCACAGTCGCGTCTTTCTTGTTCTCTTTTCTTGCGCCTGAAAAGACGTTTCTCTGTACTCCTTTTCTCTCTGTACCGCTCCTTAACAGCTCGCGTTGCGCCTGCACGCAGGGTTTTTCTGTAGGCGGCGTCTTTCTCTGCGGTAGCGTCGCGACACTCCTGATCATACCACTCATTCCTCAGAGGCCGGTAGTAACCGATTACCTCCTCGGCAGCAGTAGTCATGGAGTGGGATATATGTATGTGTCCACCGTGCGCATGTATCATCAAGTGGGGGAGTGTTCTGCATAAGCAGATCTGATAGTCGAGTGGAAAATGCATCTGATGTCTCTGGTGATTGCTGCTTACTGACGTCGAGCTTTCTCTGTGTGGGACTTCTCTTGTTATTTACGACACATAAACGTGTGCGCAACTTAGCTGCAACAAGGTAGTGATCCGAGTAGATGTTAGCACCACGGATCGATTTCACGTCCATCACACTGGAAGCATGCCTTTCGTCAATCACCAAATGATCAATTTGGTTTGATGCGGATTGTTGCCAGCCGTTCGTTCACAGGCGTGAAATGTGAGACAAGAGGTAGTAGTCTCTTGCTGACCAAAAATCCACATCCTAATTCGTGCCTTTCATCATGGCAACTGTAGTATATGTTACACGACGCTCTTTTTGAGCAGCCCTGTCCCGTCCATCTCATTTCCTGGAGAGCGATGATGTCAGCTTTGTATTTCTCGAGGACATCAACCAGCTGGATAGAGACTCCCTCCCTATAAAGGGACCGAACATTCCAGGTGCATATCCGTAAATCGTGGTCCTTTTTTCGTTTGCGGCGGTCATCATCAAAAGCGATAGTCCTTATCCGAGGCATTGTTGTTTTCTTCACTGTCGGGATTTTATATGTGGCGGGTGCCAAACCCAACGCACAACCTCTAACCGAGGAGATTTTCGCCACTCACTTCATCCGCCTACCAGCGGGTGCCAGGAGGACGTTGCCCGGTGGTTGTCACGTGGGAGGCCCAAATTAATAATGAAGGCGCCATCGCAGAGTAAGCAGAGCAAGCTACATGACTACCCCTCATTAACAAATAAAGGTATTATCACGTAGCGACTTGCTATGAGTTCAACAACGATTGGGCTGGCTCCACCCGGTTGAGGCAGTTAGCCACGTTACCTTGCGAAAACAGCACCAGACCACCAGACCTTAATGAATAGAGGAAGGTAAATGATATTGGTATTTTTTTGCTGTTTCTAATGCATATTTTTGAAAGTATTCGATATTTATTTCATAATCGGACGACAAACATTGCAATATATATTGTAGAGCTGTGGTTTAGAAAAATATTAAATACTCCAAAAGATTGTAGAGCTGTGGCTTAGAAAAATATTAAATACTCCAAAAGATAACAACGACAAAAATTAGATTGCTAACGTTACGGCTAAAACGAACAAGGACAATAATCGAAATGAGGATGAAGAACCAAATTTCGCCCATACCCAAAGTTATAGTGCAAAAAAGCAAGAAAAGTCTAAAATCATAAAAGTAAATTTTAAGTTTTTTGGCATAAGTGCAGAATAGCACCACACTCCAAGGGAGTGTGGTGCTATTATGATAGCAAAACCAGGAAAAGACCCTACAAAAGTTGCATCGTACAGACCTATCAGCCTCCTGCCTCTACTTTCTAAAGTATTCAAAAAGCTACTTGTCATGAATATAACTCCATTTATTAATCTCAACAAACTGATTCCTCAACATCAGTTTGGATTTAGAAAACAGCACGGCACAATAGAACAAGTCCACCGCATTGTAACTCTGATAAGGAACACTTTTGAAGAAAAAAAGTATTGCTCAGCTGTCTTTCTTGATATCACTCAAGCTTTCGATAAAGTATGGCACGATGGCCTTATTTACAAACTCAAACTATTACTGCATGCAAATGTCTCCTCATTGCTTAGTAGCTACCTCACGAAAAGACAATTTCTCGTACATCACAAGGATTACACAACAAATCCATTGGATATTCAAGCTGGCGTTCCTCAGGGAAGCGTTTTGGGCCCCTTACTGTATCTCTTATACACTACAGATATGCCCAGCAATAACTATACATTTATATCGACCTTTGCAGATGATACGGCAATATTGTGCACTCGCTCTAACCCCATAGAAGCTACTAAACTCCTGCAGACTCATGTCGATTCTCTCGAAATCTGGCTAGCAAAATGGCGTATAAAAGTCAATGAATCAAAGAGCGTACATGTAACCTTCACGCTAAGGTCAGATACATGTCCCCCACTTAAAATTAATGGCCAATCAGTTCCACAATGTTCCTCAACAAAGTACTTGGGTATTCACCTCGACAGAAGGCTGACCTGGAAAAATCACATAGAGGCAAAGAAAACTCAGATCAAGCTTAAAATGAATCAGTTATGGTGGCTGATACACAAAAGATCAAAGTTGAATCTCGAATACAAAGTGCTATTATATAAAGCAATCCTGAAGCCAATCTGGACTTATGGTATTCAGTTTTGGGGCACCGCATCTCCCTCAAATATCGAAAAATTGCAGCGAATACAATCCAAGTGTCTGCGAATTATTGTAAACGCGCCTTGGTATATGAGGAACGTTAACATCCATCGAGATTTAAATGTACCCACAATTTCTGAGGAAGTTGCAATGTCTTGCAGAAGCTACATTCAAAAATTAAAATTCAAAAAAAAAAACACCAAGGGAAGAAATAATAACTAATTGCTTTGTAAAAAGCTAATTTTTGTGAACTCAACTTCGGTGCAATTGTCTACAGAAGGCGTGAATGAAGGTCAAAGTTCAAATTTCAAATCAAGATTACTCTATAACGATTGTCAGGATAGCAATGGCGTGAAGGAGGTGCTGGTAGTTGTGGTTGTATATCAAACTTCTGGTTAACATGGTCATGTTACAGTGTATTGTTGCTATACTGCGTACCATATTCCTTCATGGCAGTGTTAATCTTGTCTCCAGATATTTGAGCGTTTTACTCACTTCGCCTATTTTTTATTTTTTATAGTCTTATAAGTTATGTCTTTTTTTTCAGGTTTTTTTGTTAGGTTAGTACTATTAGCTTCTAGATTTTTTTCTCCTACTATTCGACCTGTCTTCGAGTGAATATGCACACCTAAAGTTATTAATAATATTTTTTACATCATTTACATCATTTATTGTTAGTTTCTTGTATTTAAGAAAGATTCAATAAAAAAAAAAAATAAGCTAACAAAAAAAAAAAACAAAAAAAAAAAATTTACACTGACTTTATGCTATTTGACTAAGTGTCTATCTGAAATCCCTTTTCAGTGTAGTAAGTCTGCACCATAAAAATTTAATTTTTGAATTTTATAAATAGCATGGTGAAGAATTCAAATTTTTAGTATGTTGGAAAAGTGGAGGAATCGTATTGAAAAAATTATATTCCTAGTTGCCAATCATAATTTTGCTTTTACTTGTATTTATCAATGAGGGTAGAATAACAAGAGTAGACGGATAATTGCACAGCGCCACTTATCTGTAGAAAATATAGTTGCACACTTTATCTATGAGTGACTGAGTTTTATGTGAGTAGACTCGGCTGACATCATAGTTGTTCACTTTCTGAATTATCAATGAGATTATAATGACAAAAAGAAATTGAGAACAAATTTCTCACAGAATATATTTTAAGAATTTTTCTTCCCCAAGAAACGAGAGTAAAGGCAGCAACAAATACGCAGGCGTAAGTAGATGAGTTTGTGAACCAATGCGACTGAAATCGACGAAAGACGATTGTTGAAGTGTTGAAGTGTCTTCCTCTTGATTTTGGTGGCGCGTTGGTGGCATGAAATGGCAAAATCTTCAAAAAGTGCCAAAAATTCAATCGCAAGTGCTGTGTTGCCGGTTGCGTGCAATTATGAATGAAAAATATAGTATTTTGCTGAGCATACGTACATATACTTTTTATATAGGCAAATAGAAAGAAACGAAATTGAGAGAGTTTGCAAACGGTGGTTGACATGCGTGTGAAATTCTTCTCAATTTGATTATATATTGCAGATATGTATGTACGCATGTACATATATGTATAGAAAGAAAATTGATTGTACATGCGTACTGGATATTGATAACGCAATTTAATTTTTCATATAGTGATGTTTATTATGATACATACATTTTTTGTAAATAATTTCAATTCTAATTTTTTTTTAAATAAAATAAGATGTTTTTGAAAAACTTAAATAAAAAATTTCGAATACAAAATTTTTCTCCTGCACATTTTTATGCCATTTAAGGTTATATGGGTGCCGTGGCTCAGTGGTTAGTGTGTTGGCCTTCTGATCTGTAGGTCGTGGTTCAATCCCGGGTTCATGCATAACAAATTTAATATCGAAAAGATTTTTCTTTCGTACGGTACCCACCTGTCGGCAAGCAATTGGCAATTTTTCCGACAGTAACAACTTGCCATGAAAAAGCTTCTAAAATAACTCGGTGACAAAGCTCAGAAAAAAGTGATGTCACAAGAGTTCTGCCGCTCGGAACTGGCTAAAATAAGTAGGTCCCTTCTAATACTGTCCAAAATATAACACGCACAACAGTAATTGAAGAGAAGCTCGGCCAATGAACCCTTCGGGGCTTTAAGTGCCACATATGTACTTTTTTTATATTTTAAGGTTATTTGTATAGTACAAATATAGATTGAGCAGACGACAATAGGAAAAAATATTTAAAATTGTTTAGCATTATGGGCTTGATAATTTCCTGTGATCTCTATATAGGGATATAAGTATATGAATATATATATATATGGCTTCTATTTTATTTGACTCATTAAAAGAATACATTGAGAGAGCAAGTTTATATGATGAGATTAGATTTACTCGATTATTGCACAATCACTCAAAATGCTACCGTGCAACTATATTTCCTACAGATGAATTTGCGACGGAAATTATTATCCGTCTACTCTTGTTATTCTACCCTCTTTGTATTTATGGATTACCGCGTGGTCCAAAATTTTTGAAAAAAGTTCTTAATTATGGTTTCCATAGAGTAGTTTTTGAGAATGTTGAATTCATATATCCTATATAAAAAAATTTTTAGCAAAATTGTTTTCATCGTATTGTAAATGTATAAAGAAAGCTGCAAAAAAACCTCGATCGTTGGGAAACGGATAGAAATCGAGAGTCCATTAAATATTCTAGTCCAGCAGTCTTGAAATGGCCGCTACGTAAAAAAGATTGTAACTTTTGTTTGAATGAAATAAAAGTTTTCATGATTTAAAATAGAAATAAAATTGACTATTTCACCGTCTCACAGTGTTTAACAAACATTTTTGCCGCCAAAAATTTTTTGTTGGCATCTTCTGTATATCAAAGAGGCTAGAATAAGAAGAGTAGACGGATAATTGCGCAGCGCCACTTATCTGTAGAAAATATAGTTGCACACTTTATCTATGAGTGACTGAGTTTTCTGTGAGTAGACTCGGCTGCCATCATAGTTGTTCACTCTCTGAATTATCAATGAGATTATAATAACAAAACGAAATTGAGTATAAATTTTTCACAAAATATATTTTCATAATTTTCAGTTTCTTTATCACATATGTATATAAATACTTTCATATGTTCCTATGTATGAATCCGACGATCAAAATTCAATTAATATTGAAATTATATATATAGGATAATTCTAAATTACTTTTTTCAAATATTAACGAATATCCACTTTTCTTAAAAATATTATGTAGGCAATGAGAATTAATTAAATTATCATGTAACACAATTTTGTATTAGAATTTAATTTGTTTACAATAATTAATTCCTACCAAAATGTTTTGGTTATAGAAACTCAAGTGAATTTCAATAAGAGATCATCCCATATTTACATAGTGCAAACAAATCAACTCTATCATCGGTTTCTTTCTATTGCTCTCATTTTTCGTTTTCTACATATTTTACTACGTAAAAACTATATATACATATGCAAAGCAACATTGTCTATTTTTCATTGATAAATACGCGAGATCGGCGAGATTTGCTATTTTCCAAGATTTTGTCATTTTGCGCTTGCTCAGCAGCCAGTACATCAAATTGTTCGTCTTTCGTTGATTACCCACACATTGCCATACACACACATCTACGCCTGCGTTCTTGTTATTGCTTTTGCTTTCGGTTCTTGAGGAAGAGGAAGAATCAGAAAATTTCATATTTTCGATTTGGTCTTTGATATACAAAACAAAAGCACACATGGGTAATAGGGCGGGTCAAATTTGTATAGCAAGAACTAAAACTAACTTGAATTGTAAGTATTGTATATTTTTTCACGATACCATGGGTCTAAAATAATAACGCACGCATTTTCAAAAATAAATAATTTTTCCATACAAAATATTTGAAAAAAATATTTTTGTATGGATAGAAATACTAATTTCTGAAAATTTGGAGCGTCAACATGAATTTTAGAACCATGGGTTGTCGTGCAGATATACCTAAAATCATAGTGGTTTCCGCTTTTGCTATACGATCATGGCTACAAAATTTGGCCCGCTCTAATGTATATGTTGAGGCTATGTGAGCATGGCCTCAAACACTTATGTAGAGGGTTTTTATTTTAAATCTCATATATATTCGAAGGAGGCTGATTGCCTCACGCATCCCTTTCTGCTATACGCACATGAAACCAGCCGATTGGCCGCCCATACTCGTATACGAACTATATGCACGAAACGAAAGCAATAGCAAAAACAACAAAAACGCAGGCGTAGATGTGTGTTCTGTGTACCAATGCGAGTGAAATCGACGAAAGACGAACAATTTGGTGCGTTGGCGTGTCGTACTTTTGATTTTGGTGGCTGATCGATGGCACAAAAAAGACAGTCAGGAAAAATGCCAAAAATTCAATTGCAAGTGCTGTGTTGCCGATTGCGTGCAATTATGAATGAAAAATATAGTATTTTGCTGAGCATACGTACATATACTTTTTACATAGGCAAATAGAAAGAAACGAAATTGAGAGTTTGCAAACGGTGGTTGACATGAGTGTGAAGTTTTTCTCAATTTGATTGTATATTGCAGATATGTACAAACATATGTACGTATGTACATATATTGATAACGCACTTTTTTTCATATAATGATATTTATTATGATACATACATTTTTTGTAAATAATTTAAATTCTAATTTTTTTTATAAAATAAGATGTTTTTGGAAAAATTAAATGAAATAAATAATTTCGAGTACAAAATTTTTCTCCTGCACATTTTTATGCCATCTAAGTTTATATGTATAGTACAAATAAAGATTGAGCAGACGACAATAGGAAAAAATATTTAAAATTGTTTAGCATTATGGGCTTGATAATTTTCTGTGATCTCTATATAGGGATATAAGTATATGAAAATATCAAATGAATGATTGTCTTTGTATTTACTCATATTCAAACATCACCCAGAGTGTTATTACAAAATAGTCAAAGATATACAGAGAGGGAGAGAGAAGTGATAATATGTCAATTTGTGGTTCATGTATAAAAATCCTCAACAATTTGCCATTATATTTACCATTTCAATGGCTTCTGTTTTATTTCACTCATTAAAAGATACATTGAGAGAGCAAATTTATACGATGGCATTCGATTTACTCGATTATTCCACAATCACTCAAAAAACTACCATGCAACTATATTTCCGCTGAAATGGAAGGTGTCAGTAATGCGTCTTTAGAGATTGTTGACACACCCTCCACGTTAGATAGTAAGATGGTGGAAGCAGGTAGTCAAGCGTCCAGGGGGATTGTTGAACCATCTTTCCCAACCAGGTATAACAAACATGGCTACTGTTTGGGAGTCTCTGATGTAGATAATGTGTTCATTGAGTTTCAGTGTGAGAAAGTAAAACCTGGAAAACTGATTTTACTTGTAGACTCTGGGGCAGATACCAGTTTAATAAAGTCATCATTAATTGATGAATGTGTTAGCAAAAAGCATTTAATGAAAAATCTTAGTGGTGCATTCGGACGATTTGTCACTACATTAGGGTCAATAACAGTCCAACACGAGAGGACTAAAAATTTTGTTTTAGAACTACACTTAATCTCTGAAGAGAGAGGGATACCTGCTGATGGTATTCTAGGTAGAGACAATTTATGGAACCGATCGGTTATCAATAACATCAAAAAGAAGCTGATTTTCTTCGGTGAATGAAATAGAATACACCAGTGAGGTCGTAGTACCTGGAAGAACTATGAAGATAATCCCTATTAAAGTAAATACAAATTTCGAAACAATTATAGTAGAGAAATAGTAAGTATCTTCTGGAGTATATTTAGGTCAGACATTGAGCAGTGTGACAACACACTGTATGTCCCAATGCTCAACATGAATACAGATTTACACATTGTAAATAATAAGCTTAGAATTAATACAATTAAATTTAACCATTTAGGACACGTAGAATACGACATGGCACATAAAATAAATAACATTAAGGAAACTGATAACCACACAAGGGTTACCAAAATATTAGAAACAATTAAGCTAGACGAAAACTTATACATTGAGGAAAAGAGATCCATAGACGGCATACTTAAGTCATTCCACGATTTATTTTTATGGGAAGACGACAAATTGTCTCACACCACAGGTATAAAACACACAATACCAATAAAAGCGCCAATCAACCAAAGACAGTACAGGCTACCAGAAGCGCATAAGGAAGAAATCAATAAGCAAGTAAACAAAATGTTGGAAGACGACATAATTAATCCCAGCTCATCGCCCTGGAATTCTTCCATAATTTTGGTGCCAAAGAAAGCGGGAGAAGATGGTAAAAGAAAATGTAGGCTAGTAGTAGATACCTGGAAATTTAAAGACGCCACCATTAAACAAGTTTTTCCCATTCCCCACGTCGATGAAATAATAGACCCGTTAGGTCATTGTAGATATTTCACTACGCTTGATTTGGCCAGTGGGTATCATCAAGTGTTATTGAAAGAATCAGACAGAGAAAAAACAGCGTTTAGTACAGGTGTTGGGCACTATGAATTTAACAGAATGCCATTCGGCTTAACAGGAGCCCCTGCCACCTTCCAAAGACTAATGAACCATGTACAAACAGGACTTCAAAGTATAGATTGTTTTGTCTACTTGATGACATCGTCGTCTATGGTCGGAACTTGGCAACATGAATCGAGTTTACGAAGAGTATTTGGACTTTTACATAAACATAACTTGAAGTTAAATACAGAAAAGTGCCAGTTTCTACGAAAAGAGGTAATTCATCTAGGCCATAAATGCGCTGAGGAAGGAGCGTTACCAGACCCTGGTAAGGTGGAATGTGTTAAAAATATTCCTGTGCCAAAGATTAAGAAAGTTGTTCAGGCATTTTTCGGTTTAGCAAATTATTACCAAAAATTTGTTAAGAATATGGTTGGTATGGCACTGCCAATCAACAAACTACTCAGGAAAGACGAGAAATTTGAATGGACAGAAAAATGTCAGAAAGCTTTTGAAGATTTGAAGCACGTAATTTTCTCTCCGTTAATTTTATCCTACCTAGATTTTTCTAAACCTTTTGCGTTAACATCAGATGCCAGCAACGAGGCTGATGGTGCAATTCTATCGCAATGTGAAAATGGAAAAGATAGACCAATAGCCTTTGCGAGCAGGGCGCTCAGTGATACTGAGAAAAGGTATTCCACCATGGAAAAAGAATTCCTGGCCATCGTGTGGGCTGTGAAGAATTAACGAGTTGATCTACTCGGTAGACCGTTCAAGAGCTATACCGACCACCAGTTACTACGAGGAATTGCAAACCTAAGAGATCAAACATCACGTTTAGCACGTTTAAATGCAGACACACTCAACAGAGTACCACAGCCAGAACCTGAAGAAGCTATGGTTAAGACTCGTTCTATAAGAAGAAACTAGGTTGAAGACAAAAATACAAAAGAACCTGAAAGAAATTTCGACGACAATCAGAACCTGGTTATGGAAACAGAAAATACAGAAAACGAAAATGCGGAGCTACTCACTCATAATGACGGTACTACACAATTTCCACGATTCACCATTAGGAGGATATCAGGGTGCACTGAAAACTTATTTCAGAATTAGAAGACAATACAGATGGAGGAATATGCGTAACCAAATTAAAGATTATGTAAAAAATGCCAAATCAACAAAAGTCAAGGCTTACCAAAATGCCAATGATAGTGACCGACACGCCTTCAAGGCCATTTGAAAAGGTTTATATGGACATGGTGGGAATTCTCCCAGAAACCACTTCGGGAAATAAGTACATTCTTACTTTTCAAGATAATATTTCAAAACATTTCATTTGTGTACCAATTCCTGATATAGAATCTAGCATAGTAGCAACAGCTTTTTACAATGTGGTTATTACACGCTACAACATACCAAAAATTTTAGTCACAGATAAGGTTACAAATTTTACATCAAAATTGTTCTCAGATACATGCAAGAAGCTAGGTGTTAAAAAATTACATATAACGCCATATCACTCACAAGCAAACGGTTCTCTAGAAAGAAGTCATATACACTTAGCGGAATATCTTAGGAGTTTCGTTAAAGAAGATGGTTCAAATTGGGATCAGTGGTTGGCGTTAGCAATGCATGTTCACAACAGTTCACTACATACTTCCACCAAACGAACACCTTTCAGCATACTATACGGCTTGAACACCGACATACCGACCAATCTAAAAACCAAAACAGCACCATTGTACAACGCAGAAGTCCAAAATAAGTTATTAAAACATCAAATACAGAGGTCCCACGAACTAATTAAGGAAAATTAAGAAAAGGCAAAGGAAAATGCCAAGAGACAGTACGACAAGAACATACACCCAATTAGTTTTAGAGTAGGAGAAAAGGTGCTTTTGAAAAATCAAAGAGGAAAAACAAATTTAGTCCTATTTGGATTGGAATATGGACAAAATACTACAATAATTTAATAAAACCTTTCCACCAAAATTAGATTAATATTAAATTCGATGATCCAAACCTCTACAAAAAACACCCTACAACAACATAATACCGAGTATGCATGAGAACGAAATGTACAAAAGAATACATGATAACTAAATTTTCAGATTAAACAAAATACGTAATACAAAAATGCAAAGAAACAATTCCGTGCAAAAAAAAAAAAAATAATAATAATAAAATTCAAGCACTTAGACCATATTAAGTAAAATGCATAACAATGCAACAATAACGTGAAAACGCCACTCAAAATAATAAGGCATATAGGTATACAAGAATCAAATTACAGACAAAATGCACATAACACAAGCAAATGCACAACTATGAAAATTTTTTGTTTGGGCATGAAAGTATAAAATTCCTAAACATGATAATTAAAATAATCCTAACATATAAGAATATTTATTAAAATAAACTATTTCTAGATGCAAGAAAAAAAAAAAAATAAAAATACATCATGAATTAAATGGCGTTTTATAATATGCTGACCATAGATGAATGGAAATAAATTTAATCGACTGACAATTATGGGAATGGTATGGGAATTACATTTATATATTTTTTCTTTCTCTTTTCCTTCCATTTATTACTTCATTTTTGACAACAATAAAATAAAATATTGATATATACAAAAATACTTAAAATTTCGACCTTAATATCCTACAGGAATATAGGGTTCCTCAAGAAATATAGGTAGTAGCTGAAGTCGAAATTGGAAAGTACTAGACTGTGGATAAAGTGCAGCATCAATGCTGGAACACCAAACTAAAAAAATATATACAGCTTTTCTAATGGATTAAGACAAATAGAAAGAGCCAATAAGGGTCATAGCAAAGAAGAACTAAAATATTTAGATATGAAACACAAGAAGTTATGGAATTAATGTAAAAATTTAAAATATTTTGCAAATTAAAAAAAGGTAGGAATAGTGTTCATGCGTATAAAGACATCTGTTGCAGTTCATCGCGTTGAATTTTAATTCGGTGTGTGGATACTCACGCGTACTGGGCAGGATAACTATAAAGAATGCATCCAAAAATAATACAATATTTTAAGGAAAATTACAACTAGAGGGTTACAAATATACAATACATACAATATAGTAGGAACACGTTAGGATTTATCTGAACGAATATGATAACTAGGCAATAGGCTAGGTAGGTTGAATACAGAACAAACAAAACAACGAACAAGAAAAATATAATATATATATATATATATATATATATATATATATATATATATATATATATATATATATATATATATATATATATATATATATATCCGTAAAAATTAAATTAAATATATGTAACAAAAGTGATATAGTAGATTTAGTAGTTATTATATATATAGTACATGTAAGTGACCTATTATTGAAAAAGAATCCGGTAATTCCCCTACAAAGACAAGAGAGCAGTAGTATGTCCACGAGAATCCAATATCAACTCATACAATGAAATTTCGAGAGATGCCAACGTAGCATCACTAACAGGATTAACAACAGTAACAACCAAGAAAATGATGACACAAAATTATCCTTGAGGAAGTAAAGTTCAAATAAACCCAAAGCAGGGAACCCGCGCCAGGAACCACTAAATGTGTGTCAACTCAATATTCACCACAGCAAAGCAGCATCAGCAATGATGGTGCGGAGCTTCGATGAGGATGAGCTTGACATTGCACTAGTTCAGGAGCTCTGGATTCTTCATGGAAGGATCAAAGGCCAATCTGCACAAAAGACCACTTTGTTTTATCCACAAACAGAGGGGAAGTTGAGGACATGCATTTTAGTTAGACATGGGATACGTGCGATTCTAATGTCTAACTTGTGTTCACCGGATCTCACAGGAGTGAGAATAGGTGACGGTGCGGGATCATTTATGATCGCATCAGCATACCTTCCATACGATTCTCCAGACGAACCACCTTCGAGAGAGGTGGAAGCTCTAGTGAGATTCTGTGATGGTAAGGGGGTTGGTCTGATCTTAGGCTGCGATGCCAATGCGCACAGTTCTGAAAATTATAGAGGAGAGTGTCTACTCGAATTTATAGAAAGATTTAGTCTACAAGTGCCAATAGGGGAACAGAACCGACCTTTGTCGAAGCACGTCGTTGCGAGGTTATTGAT
Organism: Megamerina dolium; assembly: GCA_963854835.1. Lineage (NCBI taxonomy): Eukaryota > Metazoa > Arthropoda > Insecta > Diptera > Megamerinidae > Megamerina > Megamerina dolium. Next base: position 12,750,592 of record OY978530.1, read on the forward strand.
GTTACTCTGACGAATGTCAAAATGTTGGATAGGATTTTGGATTGGAGGGTTGTGGATAGACTAACCATGTCGGACCACAGGGCCATTCAGTTTGGGATTACGTCCGATAAAAGACACAGGAACGACTGTAGAATTGATTGTCAGGTGAGGGCTAGCTCAGCCATGATCAAAGCATTTGAAGCTTCATGTCCTCTGACGGTAGTGGACGAAGGAGATCCCACTCCATGGAGGAATGGGGAACTGGAATCCATGAAAAAGGAGACAAGGAAGGCTTTTAATCGTCACATGAGAGGGGACCCCAACGCATGGGACGACTACAAGTCAAAGAAAAGGGAGCTGAAGAAGACTCTACGCAACCGTAAAAGGAAAACGTGGAGGGAATTTTGCGCAAATATGCAAGATATGACCGATGTATGTAGATTACAGAGGATCATATCAAAGGACCCGGTGTCAAAGTTGGGATTAATTCGCAAAACGAATGGATCCTTTACAGAGACAATCGGAGAGTCACTGAAATACCTGATGGAGGTGCATTTTCCAGGAAGCTTTAGATCGGAAGATCCTTGGGAAGCCACCCGCAAGGGAACAAACAGGAATGAAAGATTGGAAGCTGAAAGGATAGTCACCAGAGATGGAGTGATAAACGCCATTAAGCATTTCTCTCCATTCAAAACAGCGGGTACAGACGGGATATTTCCAGCCCTACTTCAGTGGGGTGCAGAAGCTCTGGTAGACAGGCTTCTGGGAATATTTATTACTTGCCTGGCTACAGGATATATCCCGACTCAATGGAGAGAGACTAAGGTTGTCTTTCTTCCAAAGCCGGGAAAAAGGGACTACTCAGAGGCTAAATCTTTCCGGCCGGTTAGCTTGACGTCCTTTCTGCTTAAATGTATGGAAGGAGTACTGGCGGACTACATGGAAGGGAGAACGCTTCTGACAAAACCACTGAGCAGGTGTCAGCACACGTACAGAGCTGGCAAATCCACTGAAACGGCCCTGCACGAACTCGTTCGCGTAGCGGAGAGGGAACTGTCTTGTGGAGGGATATCTATGTCTACTTTTATGGATATAGAAGGTGTCTTCGATAAGATTGGTTTCGATAAGCTAAGGATGGCCCTTGCTACTCGTGAAGTCAGCCCAACCATTATAAGGTGGGTGGACAGCATGCTGAGGAAAAGGGCAATAAACTTTCAAAATGGGAGTTACAGACTCAGAGGTAGGGTAGTCAAAGGGTGTCCACAAGGGGGAGTACTATCGCCCATCCTTTGGAACATCACGGTCGATTCCCTACTTCAGCTTCTGGACTCAAAAGGCATACACACCGTCGGGTATGCAGATGACATAGCGGTAACGGTGAGCGGTAAGTTCCTGGACACTATTTATGATACCATGAGAGGTGCACTCAAAATGGTTGAAGGATGGTGCACGGAACAAGGTCTCTCTGTAAATGCTAGTAAGTCGGAAACAATACTCTTTACTAAAAGGAGGACTGGACTAACAATAGACCCTCTTAGGTTTTTTGGATCGAACATCAACGTATCCAAGGAAGTAAAGTATCTAGGTGTCATCCTGGATAACAAGCTGACTTGGAATAGTCACGTCGATGACAAGATTCAGAAGGGCAAGCGGGTATTGCATCAGTGTAAGAGAGTGTTCGGTCTCATGTGGGGAATCACTCCCAGAGCAGCGCACTGGATCTACACAACGATGGTCAGACCCTTAATAACATATGCTGCTGTGGTTTGGTGGCCTAAGGTCACCCAAAAGACCGCTAAAAGCAAGTTAGATAGGGTACAAAGAATGGCTTGTATTGGGATTACCGGAGCTATCCGGACGACCCCAGTAGAAGCATTGGAAGTCTTTCTCGGACTGCTGCCGTTGGACTTGCATATTATGAAGTCAGCGGCATTAACAGCATTACGTCTGAAGACAACCAATAATTGGTATGGATTCGGCACAGAGAGGGGGCACAGGGGCATCCTGTCACTGCTATATAGCAGTGTAATGGAGGCGCAGATGCCAATGGAGGGAATGGGTAGGCTGAAGATGACTGAAAAGTCACACAGAACACTCATTGAAGACGGCCTCACACATGATGTATGTGAGGAAAATGACATCAGTATTTTTACAGATGGTTCATTAATGGATGGCAGAGCGGGTGCTGGAATCTTCTCTAAAGAGTTGGGACTGGCATGCACTCTGAATCTGGGAAGATACGTATCGGTATATCAAGCAGAAATGCTTGGTCTAATGCATGCGCTAGACCATCTACTGGATGGAAAGGTGCAAGGTAAGAAAATCTTGCTAGCACTAGATAACCAGGCGGTGGTCAGGCGGCTGCAACAACCTACGGTATCTTCTAAGTTGGCGCTCGAATGTGTTCAGAAACTTAATGGGTGTGCTCGTAGTAATGCGATTACTCTTATGTGGGTGAAGGGACACATTGGTATAGAACAGAATGAAGCTGCAGACTCCTTGGCTAGACAAGGATCTGAAGCTGAATTTTATGGACCGGAACCAGTAGTTGCTCTCAGCAGCGGGACGGTGAAGGCAAAGGTCGAAGAGTGGATAAAGAAACTTCATCTCACGAGATGGGAGAACTTATCTACTTGTAGACAGCAAAGGCTTCGTTGAGGCTATCAAAGGGCAGTGAATCGGGGAGGGCTCTCAGTCTAGGACGAATGACTCTAAGCTGGTTGACTGCATTAATAACTGGGCATGGCAATTTCAGGTACCACCTCAGCAAGATTGGTCTTGTTGATGGGGAGAATGCTGATATTTGCAGATTATGCATGGAAGAGGCAGAGACCGCAGCGCACATAGTGTGCCAGTGTCCTGCATTGGCAAGCAGGAGGATGTCCACACTGGGTCGCCAATTTATTGATGAACTCGAAATGTGGAACATACCCCACAAAGAGATGCTTGAAATAACGCGTGATGTTATTATGAGGAAGGAAGTAGAAGAATTCTGCAACCGAACAAATAATTAACTCACGATTTGAGGGACGAAAAGGGACCCATATAAGTGGTCTGATTCGGCTAATCCCTAAAATATATATATATATATATAACCCAAAGCAGAAAGTAAAGCAAACCCAGTACAGCGAGTACCCATAACAAACTTACAAAACAATAAAATTTATTTCTATTTAATTTTATATATTTAATTTCTATTTAATATATATATATATATATATATATATATATATATATATATATATATATATATATATATATATATATATATATATATATATATATATATATATAATGTATACATATATATATATATATATATATGTATATATATATTTATATAAATATATATATACATATATATATATACATACATATATATATATATATGTATACATTATATATATATATATATATATATATATATGTGTACATATGTATACATATACACATATATATATATATATGTATATATATGTATATATATATATATATATATATATATATATATATATATATATATATATATATATATATACAGTGGCTCCCAGCTTATTTCGTACAGTGACAGTTTAAAAATTGCTGCAGTCGTAATTCCTAATATAGCAAAAATTTGAACAAAATATAAATGCCATTTTAGAAAGGAAGGTTTGTTTTTTATTTTCCAAAATTTACTTTTTCAAAATTTTAGTGTTTGACACTATAAAAAAATAAAATAAGAAAAAAATAGGAAAATTCATGTCACAGCTTATTTCGTACAGGCTCTTTAAGTTCAAACTAAAAACAAAGTAAGTTGATTTTAATATTTAGTATGACATCCCTTAGCGTTAATGACAGCCTGGAGTCTACTTGGCATTGAATCCACCAATTTTTGAGTGATGTCTGGTGTGATTTTTTTCCATTCCTCCATCAGTACCTTCTTTAGGTCTTGCTTATTAGAAATCTTGTGTGTTCTTATTTTATTGTCCAAAATAGACTAAAGATTTTCAATCACATTCATGTCAGGTGACTGTGGTGGTGGAGACATCAAGTGTGAGCAGTTCAAATAAGCCAAGATTGCACAATCCCAGATTTATGTTTTGGGTCATTATCTTGGTAATACCGAAATTCTTCCCGCAAAACCAGTTTGTCTGCACTTTGAAGTAAATTGTTTTTCAGAATCTCGAGGTACTTCATTTTGTCCATTGTTCCCTCAATAAAAACCAATTCACCTACTCCGGCTGCTGACATACAGGCCCAAACCATCACGCTACCGCCACCATGCTTCACTGTGGGCTTAAGGTTCTCCTTGTTTAGCTCGGTATTAGCTTTACGCCAAACATATGACATTCCGTCCGAGCCAAAAATATTAAACTTAGACTCATCCGCGAAAATAACGGTATTCCAGAACGCAGGAGTATTAATAATATGCTCTTTGGCGAAGTCAAGTCGGCGTTGTATATTCATTTTTGAAATGAATGGTTTCTTTCGGGCTACTCGACCGTTCAAGTCATGATTGCGCAGCACACGTCGGACAGTTTCAGCACTGGATGATTTTCCTATTTCACGCTGAACCTCTGCAGCCAACTTCGGAGTGGATAACTTTGGATTTTTCTTAATTTTTCGTACAATATAACGCTCGTCTGATGCGTTGAAAATCTTATTAGGTGCTTCTCTGCCCTTGTTCTCCAACCGATTTTCGCGAATGAAGCGTTGAATGATGTATTGGACAGTTGAGGCACTTAAATTTGTCATTTCAGCAATTTTTCGCACACTCTGACCTTTCCTAAAATGGTTAATTACCAGTTTACGCTGTTCCATCGTTGTACGACGACCCATAACGCTAAATGTTTAATTTACAGCACTTTAACTATTTAAAATAAGAATAATAAAAATTGTTATAATAGTTAAAAAGGTCCAAAAACTCATACAATTCAAAAAAACTTTGTAACTGCGCGGCAGAATGAAACTTACTTACATTGAAGTTTGTGTACGAAATAAGATGTGAGCTGAAAATCAGCTGATCAATAGTTTTTCTCTCTTGCATGACAAAAAGAACAATTTTTGGGGTTCCCCGTTTTCTTATTAGGTTTACTAAACACATACACAGACATCTACATTCAAAACTTATCGATAAGTTTTTTAGTTTCGATGTTACAGCCATTTACATAAAAATATATACACTGTACGAAATAAGCTGTGAGCCACTGTATATATATATGTATATCTATTTAATAGAGTGCTGTAATAGAGTAATGTAATAGAATTTCTCTTTCACTCTCTCTAAGCAAATACGAATTAGAATGATTAAAGTAGAAATAGAATGGAATGTAGTGTATGTTTCGTTTTCATAGAGTGAGTAGAATCTCAACATTTGCAAATGGACGTAACGCATTTAATATATATATATATATATATGTATACATATGTACATATATATATATATATGTATATATATATATATATATATATATATGTATATATATATATATATATATGTATATATATATATATATATATGTATATATATATATATGTATATATATATATATATATATATATATATATATATATATATCCGGTTATAATGGACTCAACGGGACCATGTCAAATTGTCCATTATAACCGAGTGTCCATCTAATCAGAATATAAAATTTTTAACTCAAAAAGTATATTCAATGTGTTTTATTTATTAAATCAACAAAGTTTATGCATAAAAATACAAAATTAAGAAAATAATGAGTTTAATTAAGTCTTTTGAAAAAAGTCAGTGATTATCTTTTGGGTGAATGCCTTATTGGAAAAATCTTTTTGTAGTGTGATTTCGACTTTATTGAGCAAATTGATTGCATCTGAACTATTCTCTTTTTGTTGAAAATATAGCTTCAGTTTCTTACAACAATTCATAGCGTCTTCTATTTTTATTATAGTTTCGGGCTGTGCTAAATCTTCATCACCGGAGTCTTCTTCAAGCAGCTCGTGCAGAAAGTCTTGAATTAAGTCATTGTCTGAGTGTTCTTCTGTGGCTATAATATTCTCGTCAATCCTTGAATATTCATCAAACTTGCTTAAAACCATTACGTTATTTATTTCGACAAGTTTGCTTAAAGGTTCATCGTCCTCCGGGTCGAAATTTAATCCATCAGGAATGTCTTTTACCAGACCAGCATGTCGAAAACAGTTTCTTATGGTTTCCTTAGAGACACTTTCCCATGCAACACTTAACATATTGACAGCATCTAAAAGACTCACAGCTTTTGTCGGGTTTGCTTTTTCAGGAAGGTCCATAATTTTCATCAGAAGCTGCTTTCTATAAGATTGTTTCAAGCTATTAATGACACCTTGATCCATAGGCTGAAGAACCGATGTAGTATTAGGCCGAAGAAAATGTAGTTTAATGTTGTGAAGATGAACTTGAGGATGAGCTTATTGCCAACTTGCTTATTGCCAACTGATTGCCAACTTTGTTTTGAAATTTGATTTTGAAAGCTTCGGTTATAATGGACAAAATCCGATTTTATTGTCTATTATAACCGGAGTCCATTATAACCGAGTCTATTTTAACCAAGTTTTTTACATATGTTTGAACTGGGACTTGACAAAGAGGTACATAATAACAGAGTTTCCATCTTAAGCGAGTCCATTATAAATGGATTACACTGTATATATATATATATATGTATATATATATATATATATATATATATATATATATATATATATATACATATATATATATATATATATATATATATATATATATATATATATACGTATATATATGTATGTATATATATATATATATATATATATATGTATATATATATATATATATATATATGTATATACATATATCCCACTCCATGAATATGGCTGCCGAGGAGGTAATCGGTTACTACCGGCCTCTGACGAATGAGTGGTATGATCAGGAGTGTCGCGACGTTACCGCAGAGAAAGACGCCGCCTACAGAAAAACCCTGCATGCAGGCGCAACGCGAGCTGTTAAGTAGTGGTACAGAGAGAAAAGGAGTGCAGAGAGACGTCTTTTCAGGCGTAAGAAAAGAGAACAATAAAGACGCGAGTGTGAGGAGATAGCGATGTGTACCACCAAGAATGAGACTCGAAAATTCTTCGAAAATATCAAGCGCCTGAGTGGAGGTTTAAATCCCAGAGCCTCTTCTTGTCGTGATGGAAATGGGAATCTGGTTGCAGAAGTCCAGAGTGTACTGAGCTTATGGAGGGAACACTTCTCCACGTTACTGAACGGCGATGCTACGAACAATTCCGCCAGTTTAGGATATTGACCGATAACCCCAATTACAGATGATGTTTTGATGTTCCACCACCCGACTATGACGAGGTTGAAACGACCATTTTAAGGCTGAAGAACAACAAAGCTGCAGGTGCTGATTGTCTGCCTGCCAAGTTGTTTAAGACCGGAGGCGATGAGCTGCTCGCCTGCATACACCAGCTCATAAGCAGAATATGATCGGATGAAAGCATGCCTGATGATTGGAGGCTCAGTGTTCTCTGTCCCGTACATAAAAAAGGAGGCCCCTCAATTTGCGCCAACTACCGTGGAATAAGTTTCCTGAGCATCGCATACAAGGTTCTATCGAGCGTACTGTGTGAAAGGTTGAAGCCTATGCTCAGCAACCTGATTGGACCGTATCAGTGTGGCTTCAGACCTGGTAAATCCACCATCGACCAGATTTTCACACTGCGCCAAATCCTGGAGAAGACCCAAGAAAAACAGATCGACACACACCACCTATTTGTTGATTATAAAGCCGCTTGCGACAGTACGGTAAGGGATTACCTCTACGCAACAATGTCTGAGTTCGGTATTCCTGCAAAGCTCATTCGACTTTGTAGAATGACACTGCATAACTCCCGTTGTGCAGTGAAAATTGGGAAGGACCTTTCCGCACCGTTTAATACAGAACGGGGATTCAGACAAGGTGACTCGTTATCGTGCGACTTCTTCAATCTTATTATGGAGAAAATAATACGAGCTGCTGATCTACGACATAATGGCACTATCTTCAACAAAAGTGTCATGATGTTAGCGTATGCAGACGGTATTGACATAATCGGCATGAACACGCGAGCAGTCAGTGCAGCATTCTCAGAGTTAGAAAGAGAGTCGCGTCGGATGGCGCTTAGGGTGAACGAAGGCAAGACGAAGTATCTAGTGTCAACAAACAAAGAGTCCCGGCGTCTTGGACAGCACGTCACTGTTAACAACTACGCTTTTGAGGTAGTAAGGGAATTCGCCTATCTTGGAACCAGCATCAACAACTGTAATGACGTCAGCCTGAAGATCATGCGTAGGATAACTCTTGCTAACAGGTGTTACTTTGGGCTGAGTAAGCAATTGGGAAGTCGAGACCTCTCTCGAAGAGCGAAAACTACACTCTACAAGTCTCTCATCATGCCTGTCCTAACATATGGCGCTGAAGCCTGGACAATTTCCACCTCGGATGAGCGAATGCTTGGAGTTTTTGAGAGAAAAGTCCTACGCAAGATCTTTGGACATATTTGCGTTGGTGGCGAGTAACGAATAAGGTACAACCATGAGCTTTATGAGCTGTATGCCGATATTGACATAGTAAAGCGCATCAAAATCCAGCGGCTGTGCTGGCTAGGTCATGTCGAGCGAATGGAAGAACACGCTCTAGCTAAGAAGGTGTTATATTCGCAGAAAAGGAAGACCTAACTGAAATGTTGCAGGACCAAGCTTGTGCAAAACGTACTAGTTGAGCATCCTGTGGTTGTTGTGCCTGAAGCATTTACAAACACGGGTCCGACATATACCATACGGATATCCACGTGGTAGTTTAATTTTCTATAATACAAATTATTCAATGCAAAAATCTCGTTCAACATCCATTCACGTGGTATGCATGAATATTGGAGAAATAAAAAGAAATTGATCGAAATGTTATTTCTTCTTCTGTATACAAACATCTAAGTCTTTTGGACAGTAATGCTAATATAAGAGTTATTGGTGGCGAACTGGCAACAAAGTTGCAAAATTCATCAACACATTTCCAAAAACTTCGTATCGTTGTTAAAAGACGGTCGACCAAAAACAACAAATAATAGCTATAGCTTTGTTAGTTATTACGTATATTACTTAAATAAAACCTTTTGAATTTTTTATTGTACCAACTATCACAGAGGATGTAATATACGGCATGGACATCTGGAAAGTTTTTAGACTTGAGTTAGGAGTAATAGAAGAAGCAAACAAATAATCGTTTTAATTGTTAAACCAGGCAGAGTACTGTTTTGTCTAGACTCGCGAAAATTAAATGAGGTCACGGCTAAGGATTTTAAATACTAAATTTTTGTTAAATCAATATGAATTTTTAATCATTTTGATTAAAAGTTCATATTGATTTATCGAATTAGTGTGATCGCCTTGTATCAGGACAACAAGACAACTATTTATGCAAACTAAAGCCGAACTTTATTTAAATCTCTTACGTTATATCGCATTTCAGTTTCCAAATACTCGAAATGTCACCTCTCAAACGTTTGAAGGCTATCACCGAAGAGGTTATTGAATTTGATGGCTATTTTCATGCCATCAACCCGGAAGATCAGACAAAATTTATTTTGGAGGCACGGAAAAAAGAATTCCAGTCCCTATGGAGTTATTGCAAAACGGCATATCACCTTCTCATAACATAGGAAGTAGCTGAAGATGTTAGTCAAATTAAAGAGGCATATAGAGAGTGCCTAACCTCTTATGTTCGGTGTCTCTCTGCAATCGACGCTCATCTTCGCGAGCTGAGTTCCGAAGTGACACTCCCCGCAATTTCGTCTTCTCCCACAATTTCGCATTCACCCGTTGAAAGAGTAAATAATGAATACTCATTTCCCCCTAATCATTTGCCGCCACAGCATACTTTTACGGGGATTATGTATCTTGGCCGAACTTCAGAGACATGTTTACGGCTCTATACCGAAATAACCATCGGTTATCCCCAGTAGAGAAATTGTACCACTTAGTCCAAAAAGCCATGGAGTAAGTCGACTCCTCTGGCTGATGATGGCTTCGCGCTGGCTTGGTATAATCTTGAACAGCGGTACGAAAACAAGAGGATACTTATAAATATACAGTTAAAGATACTTTTCGGCATACAATCGGTTACCAATGAAGCCGGTCCCAATTTAAAGCGCTTACAGCGCACCATTAACGACTGCATCACAAACTTGAAACTTTTGAACGTTGACACGAGTCACTGGGATGCGATTTTCGTGTACTTATGTTCAACAACACGCCCCGATACAACCTTGTGTCTATGGGAGCAATTGTTGAAGGATAAATGTGAAATTCACACACGAAGTGGAGCGATTTTGACGCTTTTTTATCTGAGAGTTATCAGACACTGGAGTCTGTTTCAGGTATACGAAGTGGTCCTCGGCCATTCAGCCAGCCACCTAATGGACAACCTAGTCGATACGATCCTCCCAAGCGATCCTACAATCCTACAGTGAACCTCCGAGAAGTAAACACATATCACTTCAACGTTTCATATCGTGATTGCCCATTGTGTCGAAAGTCACACCTGCTTCGTCATTGTCCTGATTTTCTTAAAATGCCGATCGGTGAGAGATACAATATTGTGAGAAAGCACACCCCGTGTACAAACTGCCTCACTAATTCCTACGACTACAGTCACTGCAAGGACCTCTTCACATGCTCCTTTTGCAAAAAACGACATCATTACCTTCTTCTTAGATTGGAAAACTCATCGAGCAGTTATCGTGAAACAATCCCTGTGCCAACTTCCGTTGCAACATCGTGTGGACGATCTTGCCAGTCGTTCTCTTCGCAGCTGCAAGCTGTTACTACTAAGAATCCCGCCACAACTTTGAACACTGCAAGCCTTTCAACAGCAGATAATACAGTACTGCTCGGAACGGCAGTAGTACACATTCATCATCACAACATGCTATTTACAGCCCGTGCCCTAATTGACTCAGGCTCCGAAGCGGCCTTTATGTCGGAACGCTTACGCAACAGGTTGCGCCTCACTGTTCGCGAAGTTAGAACGGTGGTTACTGACGGTAACTGACGGTAGTAACGGTCTGAATGAGGTAGTTACGGCTCATTTGACAAAAATGTGTATTTGGTGATTGGATCCACTATTGACCCGAATTTTTTATTGCAAGTAGATACTTTAGTTCTTCAAAAACTTACGGGAAAATTCCCACCACATCCGATATCAGCCAACTTACGTAAAGAGCATGAACATCTACGATGTATCAAAGGAACTGTGCGCTGCTATAGTTTATCTGCGTATGAATGGGCTCAGCTGTTAACTTCCCACTATTTGATACTTTCATGACCCGACTCAACCGTCGTAGCGTAATGAACCCGAACTTTCGCATTATAGATCAGTCGGATGTATTACATACTCCGATAATCCCACCAATCTAGCATTTCTGATTACTATATGTGAAATATAATCTGGAATATCCCCGTTGATTTTTCACGTGCTCTACGAGCCAATGAAGATAAATTTTTACGTGCTTACACCCGATTTTTCTCAGAGTCATTACCATTTACAGTGCCATATAATTTCTGTTGGGGCTCGCACGGACTGTGTTTGAGCAGCAGACGGTAATGTACTCGTAGTATTTAATATTACTCGCATTTATCTCAACTAGACAGTTAGCAATTAGATGATTGGCAACTACGTTGACTAATATTACGGGCATCTGATCTACGACCAGCCCTTATGATCAATGTCATCTGTCATTGATCAACGTTCGTTCCGGGATTTCCAATCAACACTTCAACAATCAACATCCGTTCGGCGCTGCAATTTGTCATTGTTCAACATTCTCATCTTTCCTTTTCTATATATCCCTTTCCTATATATTCCAAATCCCGAATCCCGACCGGAATTTCAAGAGTGCTGATAATACACCTGTATCGACACATCTTCAAACGTCAAAATTATGATAATTGTTTATAGTTAATTTTTAGTATTTTTAAGATTAATTTAGTTATATGAAATACTGTACTTTTTATTTTTAGCTTTTTTTATTCCCTCCGTCTACGGTGGAGGTTCCGTCTCTTTTGCAGTACTTCTGAAAGGGTGGCGAATTGTCTACGCCAGAAGACGTGTGCGCACTGCCCGCACAAAGTTAGCAACCCTAATATAATAATAATATAACCCTAATATAATTCTATTTATTCCGCTATTTTTCGCTCTCAATTTCTCTCTCTCCCTCCCATACTATGTTTCCATTTACTTTGCCTTTTCCGTGCAGTGCGCGACTTTCTTCCCGTAATTTATTAAAATTATTATACTTACAATACAATATATAAGTTAACACCTCATACGATGACAACGAAAATCTTGCTCGCCAAACTGATATTGCGCAGGCAGCTACGTTCCCACATGAACTTGGAATGTGCTGACAACAAGCATGCAGCAACAACGTGATCTTGGCAGAGCAGTGATAACTAAAACTTTGTAATAGTTTTTAAGTTTGTTCAAATTTGGAAATCAGTAAATAAAGACGTGCTGAGCGCACCACTAAAATAAAAACAATTTTTTTAATAAAATAAACTCATGAGAGTTTAACTGGCACCCAGCATGGTACAGTCGCGAGTGAAAATAGAATCACCGAAAAATAAAAGTCCCTAAATTAGTGACAGGACTCTTACGTGAAAACCCGCAAAAGACGGCTGTCCCCAGTGCCTTCGTCCTGAATAGGACGAAGGATGAGTGGATGAGGTGCTTCTTATTTTGTAAATTAGTGAATAAATTTTATTTTCATTGATGAACAAATTTTCCTGAATAATGGAAATAATTTTGCAATAAAGAAGTCTAATTTGCAATTTTGTGAAAATTGTCTGTCCTAATAGAAGAAAGAATAAGGCTTTAAAGAAATTATTAAATATTGCTAACCATTTTTGTAGAAAATCTAAAAAGCTCAAGGATAGTAATTAACATTTTTATGAAATAATTGAATGAAACAATTAAAATTTCCAAATATTTACAAAAAAAAAGTCTATTTTTTGCGGAGAATTAAAGCTACGCATAAATGCTTAAAACTAAAAAGTAAAGTGTGCTAATTTTTATGAAACAATAGGAGTTATTCTTGGCAAACTTTATGAAAAGTTTAAAGAAGAATTGGCAGAAAGTTCATGTATTGAAAATTTAGTCGAGCTCAGTTTGATAAAAGAAAAGAAAAATTACTAAAAATGCCAGACGACGATTTAGTTGACCAGCTAGGAAATTTAAGTTTAGCTAGTAGTAGTCGCTCACAAAACCTACCTAATCCAATTAAGGCAAGCACTTTTGACCCAAACCTCACAACGGAAATAACAACAATTATAAAGAAGCTGTGTAAAATTAAAGAAACCCTTTTGTAGTAGATATTGAGTATAGTGATGAAACATTGAACACTACTGGAGTAAAACCAAATGATCTGGATAGGGTACCAGATCTAGTGATGGGATTAAGGGAATTTTCAGATAAAGATGGTGAATTCCACTCTTGGCAAAAATCTGTCGACAGGATATTCCACATGTATGGAAGCATATGTGGAATATCCCTATAACTTGGGAAAAAATTAAAAATTGCCTAATGATACACTATTACACAATTTTACCAGAAAGTTTATTTGCATATGCCACTAATTCTAGATAAGGTTGCCTGTCTCGAATTAGATGAACAATCTATAAAATCAATGACAAATTCATACAGAGGAAAAGCGTTAGATACTTTTATCCGTGGCCTAAACAGTGATCTACCACGACTACTGGCTGTTCGTGAGCCAACTTCTTTGCCAAACGCACTAGAAATGTGCCCAAAATTGGACAATATGGCATACCGTACCAATTATATCCATAACATAAATGTTCAAAAAAAATTTCCACATAATAATTTACCACCACCACTTCCTTCGCGTAGAAATACTGCTATGAATCGCAATCATGAAACATTTTATACCGAACTCGAACACGACCCACCAAGGCAAATGCCTCAAAGGAATTTTAACAATTTTCCGCAGAATCAGAGACAACAATTCAATTATAATTTCAACCAATACCCCCGACCATTTAATAGTTTTAATCAACGCCCATATCCCAATAATCACGGAACACACCAGAACCGATGGACGTAAGCCAGAGTCTACAGTCCAGAAGAATAAACTACATGAATCACCCACAACAAAACCGTCATGCGCCCATCAAAGTGTGGATAAAAGACAGCGAAATTTTAATATTCAAACCCAATCGTTCAGAGTATGCCGACCCAATCGAAAACTACGAAGAAAATGTTGAAGCGCTCGAAAATTCTCCACAGGAACTCGACTACATAGACGTTAATTTTTTAGGCTAACCAACTCTTCATTACCGTATGTCGAATGTAAACTTGGTAATGGAGAAGTCATTAAAATTCTAATTGACACCGGGTCAAATAAAAACTACGTTCAACCCTGTTTGGTAAAGAAATCAATCGAAAACATAATTTCTTTTTTCGCAACCTCCATAGGAGGCAATATTAAAATTACGCATCATACTTATGCAACACTCTTTGGGATGAACGATATCACTATAAAATTCTTTATTTTACCAGCTTTAAAATCATTTCACGGCATTATTGGCAATGATACTTTATAGGTAATAGAAGCTACATTGCTACTTAAAGATAATTATATGTCTCTATAGAATAATGTAAGCATAAAATTAAAGCAAAAAACTTGTAAAGATGTAAATTCCATTAATATAAGATCAGATCACATGTCTGAAAACCAAAAAAAAATAAAATATAGGAAATTATCACGAAATTTCCGAACCTATTAAGCCTGAGGAGAAGCTTACTTTTACAACCAGGGTAAAAGGAGAAATACGAACCAGCTGTGATAATCCCGTGTGTTCGAAATGTTACCCTTATCCTGTGGGTTTAAAAGATGAGATCGAAAAACAAATAAATCGTTGCGTGATGAGATAATTCGGCCCTCACGCTCACCGTACAACTCCCCCGTATGGGTATTACCGAAGAAAACCGATGCTTCCGGAGAAAAAAAATATCGGATGATAGTCGATTACCGGGAACTAAATTTAATAACTATAGCGGAAAAAACCTATACCTGAAATAAATGAAGCATTGTCCTAACACGGAAAAAATAAATATTTTGCAGTGATAGATTTAAAAAGTGGATTCCACTAAATCCCTCTGAATCAGATATAGAACAGACTGCTTTCTCAGTCAATGGTAAATTCAAACAATGGTAAATACGAATTCACTCGCCTTCCATTTGGGCTAAAAAACACGCCATCCATTTTGCAGAGAGCTCTCGACGACATATTAAGGCAACATATAGGGAAGATATGTTATGTCTATATAGATGACATTGTGATTTTTAGCAAAAATGTCGAAACGCATATAGAAGATGTTAGCAAAATATTCGAAACCTTGGAAAAGGGTAACATAAAAGTCCAGCTCAACAAATGTGAATTTTTAAAAACAGAAGTCGAGTTTCTTGGCATCATTGTATCCGAAAACGGAATTAAAACAAATTCCGAAAAGTTTAGAGCAATGCTCAATTTTCCCCAGCCAAAAACTCTGAAGGATCTTCGATCATTTCTAGGTCTGTCAGGATATTATCGCCGCTTTATTAGGGATTATGCTACGCTTACGAAACCCCTAACAGCTCTTTTAAGAGGAGAGGGAGGACGTGTGTCCAAAAATATTTCAAATAATATTAAAATATCCATAAATAATAAAACGTTGGAAGCTTTCGAAAAAATAAAACAGACCCTGGCAACCGAGGAAGTAATGCTCAGGTACCCGGACTACACTAAAGAATTCCAACAGACTGCCGTTGCATCTGACTATGCCATCGGAGCAGTCTTAGCCCAAGACGACAAACCTATAATATTTATCTCAAGGACATTTAGTAACGCAGAAGAGCATTACACAACGAACGAGAAAGAAATTTATCCCATTCATTTCAGCAATTATAAAGTAAGATTTAGAAGCAAAACGATAACTGACATACCCGATGAAACCGACCAAGAAAACGAAGTATTATAAAAAGATAAACGCGCACACCGCATCGCATGCGAAAAAAAATTACAGTTTTTGCGAACATTTTACTTTCCAAAAATGCAAGCCAAAATAGAAGAAATAGTAAAACAATGCTAAAAGTGGCTAGCAGACCATGACAATTTTCAGTTAATAGTTGACAAGACCAATAATTTACTGACCAATAATGACAAACAGGTAGTAATTAATAAACTGACAATTCAGTGACTAGACGAAATTTCAAAAATGACCAATACTCTGCTAAATATAGTTGAATCAAGCGAAATTGCAAAAAAGAAATATTGAGTAACATAGAGCGTAAGTTGAAAGTTGAAAGCAAAGAACGTGTTGTGCTGTTTCCTGCTCTTCAAGACAGAGTCGACAGAGATCGTTGTTTACCACACCCATTTTCATCATGTGATAATTAAGTTTACAATGACCTGTTAAAAGTTCAGTGTAGAGTTTGATGTCTTTTCTGCTGAGATTCAAGATAGCATCTACCTTAATGTGTTCAGGGTCAATGAATCTTTTCGACAGGCATGCGGCACTGTTTGAGCTCTCCAGTAATCGGTTAGACTACTTTTTTCCTTTTCACATATTAAGTTGTTCATGAAGCTACTGTTTACTTCGCGGAAGGGTTCTGGGCCTATGAAGGGGGTGTCTGCGCCCTTTTTGGCTAGTAAATCTGCCATATAATTTCCTGCATGCCCCTCGTGTCCTGGTACCCATATAATAGTCACAGAGTTCCTCTTTGCTGAGGAACGAGATTGGAACGAGAAATTCATTAGTGATTTTAGAGCTGCCTGACTTTTTGAAAGAATGCAAATGTTGGTTTCTCGAGTGCCCCTACGTAGACATTCTCTGACAGATAGCTCTAAGGCGTGGACCTCCGCTTGAAAAATGGGAGCTATTTTTCCCATTGCAATTGCCTTCCGGAAATTTGGCCCTACAATTCCCCCTCTAGCACTACCATCTTCCAATTTGGACCCATCAATGTACCGTAGCTGTGCGCCCCGTTCTAGAAATATTTCGTTGTTTCTCCCCGCTGAGCAATAGTGAATGATCACTTTACAGAGTTTGGAGAATATAAGTTTTTTATCCATCCTGTCAAAGACCGTGAGGCCCGGTGAATTCCAGACTACGTCCAGAATCTTAATGTGACTTTTAGGTTGCATTCTTTCAGGTAAATAGAGTTCGGAAGCCTTACGTTACGTTTAAAGAGGCTATTCGATGAATCCTGTTAAGGATCGTCTGAGTTCCAATTTGATTTAGCTTGGGCCACCATGCCAGAGAAGCACAGGTGATCATTGATACTATTACAGTTTTGTAAGACCACGCCATCATTTTAGTTCATAGTCCCCATGTTTTATCATACAGCCTGTGGCAAGTGAAGGTAGGCCTCAGGGCTTTGTTCATGGTGTATGATAAATGGTTGTTCCAAGTAAGAGTTTTATCCAGGATTACTCCCAAATATTTCATCTCCTCAGAGAGTGTTAGTTTTGTTTCACCTAACTTCAAGATCCCTAAATTCAGCTTCCTCCTCTTCGTGAAGGGTACCAGCATCGTTTTGCTAGGGTTTATTGAAAGTTATTTCTCTTGACAACAGTCGTGTGTGATGTCAAGAGCTAGTTGCATGCGCTCAGTTATGGTAGGAGTCAAATTTGCCTCTAACCATAATTATTATTATTTTTTTTTTTCGTTGCAACACACTAAGAGTGCGGACGTGTTTTTCTATGCTTCATGCTTTTTGAGTTTAAAATTGTGTTAAATTGCGTATTTGATACAAAACAATTGCGAAAGGACGCTTAAATAACAGTTGAAATAAAGGTATTGCTTTGTTTGATTCAACGGAAGAATCAAGCAAACAAACATAACTATAGATAATATATAAAACTATATTAAATATTAAAATTGAAAAAAAAAACCAACACAAATGCAAGTAAAAAAAAAATAAATGAGTGTTAAACGCTCTCCGCAATCAGTGCGACTCTCTTTTATGTGCGAACGTGAATCTCTCAAAAGAGCAATTCAAAATAACAGTGAAAGTACATTGAAATTGTTGAAGCACTATGAGACAACAACAACAACTGAAGACTCTTTGTCTTATGCTCCTTCTCCGATGTCTTGGAGTGCACAATGTGTCACACCTGAAGTGCAGGAATTAGCAACAAAAACAGCGCGTGTATTAGGAAATACACCGTTGTCAGTTCTCTCGCAACATAAAGAGAGAGAAAATCCATGCACTAATACAATTGTACCAAAAGCATTTGAAAACAACAACATCTTGCTAACCGGTGAGTCGCAACATTTGCAAAATGCAAATAAACATGTTGATAATCATTCATCACTATAACATCATCAACAATGGTACAAACTGGAATGGATAGGTATATATTAATTACAAAGAGGAAGCAAAGCCCTCAGGGTGACGTACAAAAAAATATCCCGAAAATCCAGAAGCAGAATGGAACTAATAATAATAATAACAATAATAACAGCAACAACAATATAAATAATAATAATAGATTTGCAATGCTAAATCAACAAGAAGCCGAATCAACAGTGCAGAAATCTAAGCCACCTCCAATATATGTAAGGGAAAACAACCAAACTGAATTAATAAAATGCCTTACGCAACTTATTGGTGCAAAGAATTTTCATATAGTAACAATCATGAAGGGCAAAGAAATTAAACTACAAATATATGAAGAAAGAAATTGCCGTTCTGTCACAAAATATTTTGATGACAAACAGAAATACTATTACACGTACCAGTTAAAAAGCAGCAAAGGCTTAGTCATTGTGATAAAAGGCATTGAGCCAAATGTTGACTGCAATGATGTGAAAATAGCTATAGAAGAAGAGGGTTTTAAGGTCAAATCCATGTTCAACATAAAAAATAAAGAAAAACAGCCTACACAATTATATCGCCTCGAGTTGGAATCCACTTACTGCACTCTACGAAGTGTATGCGTTATATGTGGTGACTTTCATCCCACCTCCAAATATATAGTTAACAAAGAAGATTCTTCTGTTAAAAAATGTAGTACCTGCGGTGGAAATCACACTGCAAACTATAGAGGCTATAAAGGTTTATATTGAGCTCAAACTCAAACTTAAAATTACTTCCCAAGTAAGACCTCGAAACCCATCAATGGTTAATGCTCCTCAAATAGAGCATGTATCGGCTCCTCTTCCACAAAATGTTACAAATACTACTCATGTTATGCCAACATCTTATGCAAACATTTTAAAGGGGACTACTCCTCCAGTTCAAGTTAATCAAGATGGTGTTCCAAACACTCTTGAAAATTCTGTAAATAATCTGGTCCAGTTAATGACACATTTTATGAATTCAATGCAACTCATGATGCAAGAGCTAATGAAAAATCAGTCCATGCTCCTTCAAGTAATTCTGTCAAAACAATGATTGAAATTTTGTAATGCAAATGGGTTAAGCCAACATAAAAATGAACTGGAAGTATTTCTCCATAAAAATCAAGTTGATGTAATGCTTGTTTCAGAAACTCACTTTACAAAATTTAATATCAAGCAACGGATATGATGTTTAGTATTTTAGTATTTTAGTTAGTATTTCTATCCATACAAAAATATTTTTTTCTAATATTTTGTATGGAAAAATTATTTATTTTTGAAAATGCGTGCGTTATTATTTTAGACCCATGGTATCGTGAAAAAATATACAATACTTACAATTTAAGTTAGTTTTAGTTCTTGCTATACAAATTTGACCCGCCCTATTACCCATGTGTGCTTTTGTTTTGTATATCAAAGACCAAATCGAAAATCAGAGTTTCTGATTCTTCATCTTGCTCAAGGAACGAAAGCAAAAGCAACAACAAGAACGCATGCGTTGATAAACATTTTTTAGTAAATTATTATGGTACTTTTTTACCATATTTTCCGATTTTGATAGTTGTCGTTACTGGACTGTCCACCGGTATTACTTCGTATGGTCCAGTCCAGATTGAAAAAATTTATTTTTCCTAGTCTGATTTCTCAACAATACTTTATCACCTACTTTAAAAATTATTGGGTGGATTCCTTTGTCGTATTGGATTTTAGCTAATTTTTTTGCTTTTTTCTTGATTTTCCCTTACTAACTCGTGTGATCTTTGTAGTTGGTATTTTAATACTTTATTTTGATGATCTGTATTGTACAGAGGTGATCTTTTTGTTTTTAGGTTTGTCGGCATATCGATATTGAAACCGTATAGGACACTGAATGGTGTACGTTTCGTCGAAGTATGTATGGCGTTATTGTGTACGTGCATCGCTGATCCTTCTCCATTAACAAGACTCCTAAGATATTCTGCTAAAGGTCTGTGGCTCCTTTCTAAAGAACCATTTGCTTGTGGATGGTACGGTGTTATATGCAATTTTTTAACACCAAACATCTTGCATGTATCAGAAAACAATTTCGAAGTAAAATTTGTACCATTATCAGTCACTAAAATTTTTGGTATGTTATATCGCGCAATAACTTCGTTGTAAAACGCTTTTGCTACCGTGCTAGCTTCAGCATCTGGTATAGCTACACAAATAAAAAATTTGGAAAATCATCTTGAAATGAAAAATATGTATTTGTTTCCAGATGTCGTCTCTGGAAGAATTCCTACCATGTCCATATATACCTTTTCAAATGGCTTAGATGGTGTATCAGTTAATATCATTGGCATTTTCGTGAGCCTTGAGCTCTTGCTAGTTTGACATTTTTTACAATTTTTAACATATTCTTTAATCTGGCTTCGCATACCTTTCCACCTGTACTGTCTTCTAATCCTGAAATAAGTTTTCAGTGCACCCTGATGCCCTCCTAAAGTTGCGAAGTATTGTCGATATATCCTTCTCATCAGTGAGAAGTTCCGCATTCTAGTTCTAATTCGTCATCAGAGCTTTCATCAGGCTCTTCTTGGCCTTCGGTTTCGTCGACTTTATTCCTCGCCATAGAACGAGTCACAACAATTGTTGACTCCTGATTCGGTTGTGGAACTCTGCTGCTCTGCTCCGCGTTCAAGTTCCGTTTGCCTGGTTTATAAATTATTTCAAAATCAAATTCAGATAATTTGTGCCTGAAACGTGCTAAACGTGATGTCTGATCCTTTAGGTTTGCAATTCCTCATAGTGGCTGGTGGTCGGTGTAGCTCTTGAACGGTCTACCGAGTAGATAAGCTCGATAATTCTTCACAGCCCATACGATGGCCAGGAATTCCTTTTCAATGGTGGAATACCTTTTTTCAGTATCACTGAGCGCCCTGCTCGCAAAGGCTATTGGTCTATCTTTTCCAATTTCACTTTGTGATAGAATTGCACCTACACCTCGTTGCTGGCATCTGTTGTTAACACAAAAGGTTTAGAAAAATCTGGGTAGGCTAAAATTGGTGGAGAGCAAATTGCTTGCTTCAAATCTTCAAAAGCTTTCTGACATTTTTCTGTCCACTCAAATTTCGCGTCTTTTCTGATTAGTTTGTTAATTGGCAGTGCCATACTAGCTATATTCTGAACAAATTTTCGGTAATAATTTACTAAACCTAGGAATGCCTGACCATCTTTCTCATTATTTGGCACAGGAATATTTTTAACACATTTCACCTTACCAGGGTCTGGTAACGCTCCTTCGTAGAAACTGGCACTTTTCTGTATTTAACTTCAAGTTATGTTTACCTAAAAATCCAAATACTCTTCGTAAACGCGATTCATGTTGTGCCAAGTTTCGACCATAGACGACGATGTCATCCAATTAGACAAAACAATCTATATCTTGAAGTCAGGTTAGTACATGGTTCATTAGTCTTTGGAAGGTGGCAGGCGCTCCTGTTAAGCCGAAAGGCATTCTGTTAAATTCATATTGCCCAACACCTGTACCAAAAGCTGTTTTTTCTCTGTCTGATTCTTTCAATAACACTTGATGATACCCACTGGGAATAATTATGTCGTCTTCCAACATTTTGTTTACTTGCTTATTGATTTCTTCCTTATGCGCTTCTGGTAGCCCGTACTGTCTTTGGTTGATTGGCGTCTGGTCTGTTTTTATTGGTATTGTGTGTTTTATACCTATGGTGTGAGACAGTTTGTCGCCTTCCAAGAAAAATAAATTGTGGAATGATTTAAGTTTTCCATCTACGGATGTCTTGTCCTCAATGTTTAAGTTTTCGTCTAGCTTAACTGTTTCTAATATTTTGGTAACCTTTTTGTGGCTATCCGTTTCCTTAATGCTATTTATTTTATGAGCTATGTCGTATTCTTCGTGTTCTAAATGATTAAATCTAATTATATTAATTTTAAGCTTATTATTTACAATATATGAATCTATATTCGTATTGAACATTGGGACATAAACTGTGTTGTGCCCAATGTCTCACCTAAATATATTCTAGGAGATACTTCCTGTTTCTCTACTATAATTGTTTTGAAATTTGTATTTACTTTAACGGGGACTACTTTATAGTTCTCCCAGGTACTACAACCTCATTGGTGTGTAGTATTCTATTACCCTCGTTCAACGGTTTGAGAGGTAAAGTCATCAAATGCTGTTTTCGTTCACCGAAGAAAATCAGCTTCTTTTTCATAGTATTGATAATCGATCGGTTCCATAAATTGTCTCCACCTAAAATACCATCAGCAGGTATCCCTCTCTCTTCAGAGATTAAGAGTAGTTCTAAAATAAAATTTTTAGTCCTCTCGTGTTGGACTGCTATTGAGCCCAATGTGGTGACAAATCCTCCGAATGCACCACTAAGATTTTTCCTTAAATGCTTCTTGCTAACAGATTCATCAATTACTGATGACTTTATGAAACTGGTATCTTCCCCAGAGTCTACAAGTAAAATGAGTTTTCCATTTTTTGCTTCCTCACACGGAAACTCAATGAACACATCATCTACATCAGAGACTCCCAAACAGCAGCCATGTTTGTTATTACTGGATGGGAAAGGTGGTTCAACAAACCCCCTGGACGCTTGACTACCAACTTCCGTCATCTTGCTATCTAACTTGCTATCTAACTTAGAGATTGTGTCAACAATCTCTAAGGACGCATGACTGACACCTTCCATTTCAACTGGCCTACTTTGAGCAAAGTTTTGGGGTTCCCGATTTATTGGCCGTACCTGGCCCTCCCGTAATTTCCCTGGGTTTTTTCCCATCTTTGCGTTTATAACAGTTGGCGATCCTGTGTCCCGGCTTCTTACAGAAAAAACATTTGGTCTCAGAATTTGCGCGATTAGGGCCTTTGCTTTCTTGATCTCCCTTACTAAGTGCAAGTGTTTGACTGCCTTTTCCTTGTGACCTGTTGTTGCTAAAAAGTGTGCATGACAAATTGAACTCATGTCCGTATTTTTTACACTTTATGCAATAGGGCATATTTTTTCTCTCAAAACATTCGTCTCTGGTGTGCCCCTTTTGTCGCAGAAGAATAGGTAGGAACTTTCCTTTGGTTATACCTTTTATATATCCTATATTCTGTTATTTGGGTATACGCTATTATTTTGTATTTATTCATTCCGAGGTGCGCCTCTTCATTTCTGTTCTGGTGAAATGCCACTGTATTACTGGCCTAAGTCTGGTGAACGTTGTAAGAACATGGTGCTCCCATATCAAGCTGATTGAACCATTGCCCTCTTTTGAGCAGAATACCCGTGTTTACGACCTCCTCTGCTAATTCTTCTAACGTGCCCGTCTTACCTAGCATATAAGTTTTTAGAATTGGGTCTCAAAAGCCCTATGTAAAAGATGTCCTCTCATACTTCTCTAGTTCGTTTAACAACGCTTGCTCTCCGATTTCACCTTATCTACTCTTAATACACTGTATCTCCCTGGATTTTGAATCACCTAATCTTCTTGCAAAAACACGTATATCTTGCTAAGGTAGTTGGCGTGCGACTTGTATTTGATGCGTGAGCGGTTTCAGGCGAACGGTCTTCAAATATATGTCTCGCAGAAGTGTATACAGTTCCTCTATATTCGCGAATTTCTTACTTAGCACCAAGTTATAATAATCACCATAGAGTCGCTGTTTTATACAAGCTACGAAATCTTCGAACTCGTCGGGTTTTATGGCTTTTCGTGGTAATTCGTACCCAGAAATGAATTGGTGTATTTCGGTGCTCAAATCTTTAGACCTCGCTCCAATGAGTACTGTTAGTAGTCTACTGACGGTCTGTGCTATTTCGTCAATACGCATTTTCAGCTTTAATTCCGGTTCTTCTTCTGGTTGCAACTCTGATTGTGTTTTTCGTACTGGTGTATGACGACGAAGAAGTGTCTCCTGTGCTATGCAGCGTTCTCTTTCGAGATTCCTCACTTTTGCCTGGAGTGCACTTAGTTGCTCAGGGTCAACCGAGGTTCTAAGCCTTTTCCCCATAAATTCTTCTGAAATGCCTTTTCCTTTTAGTAAATCTTCTAAATTCTTATTTCTATTAACAGTCTTAGTAATCTCTACTTCTAGCTGTTCCGCGTCGTCTCTCTGTTTCTATCTGAGTTCGCAGACTTATAATTTGTATCTCTGCTGCCTATAAATCGTCTTTTTGCTTTAAGGATGCTTTAGCCTGGCTTTTCAATAGGTCGTTTACGTCGGATAACGTGGCATCTAATTCCTTTATTGGATTTAGTACCTTTCCGTGATTCGCCTTTGATTTTATGAGCTGCAATTGCTCGTATGTGCTGTGTTGCTTAATCAATCTCCACACGATGTCGATTGACTCAGTTATTGCAACGTCTAGCTTTCTTGCTAATGATTCATAGGTTTTAGTCTCCATTTGACTTTGGGTCACACACACACTATAATTAGATTCTATACTGCGTTAAACGTTGAACGTAAAACACCGTGTATATGCAAAATATTTTGCAGTATCCTACGGGCTGTGCCAAAATGTTGTGTATTATTTTTCCTTAACACTTACTAAATACCTAATGGCTAGACTCAAGGATGTAACACACAAGATTCACACCTAAACCCAAGCTCCTAAGTGTTGCGTGTCCTTTCGGGACTATAACACTTGTTAGCTGAAAATAAAGCAGGGTTAATTATACTTGCGCTTTTATGTCTTCACTTTATTTCTGGTTCTTTTCACTTTGAATTATAATTACTTATTTCACTAATAGTGCCTCGTGAGGATCGCAGTATTTACACTTCACTATTCGAGTAGACTCAGCCCTACTACTATACCATTTTTCTCATACTTTCCACATATCGATCTAGTCACATACCAACATATAACATACAACAATATATTCATATCACACGTGTGTTTGTATGTACCCATTATGTGAGAAAGCATCTTTTTGATATTCACACATGAGTAATCCACGTGATTTTAGTTATCATGTTTCACGGTAATTATCTAGCTTTTTTTTTGGTTTTTTGGATCACCGTATTATTGATGCACTACTAGGAGTACTTTGGAAAAGTTGAGGTATTGCGCATGGCCTTTTCCGATCCATGCACAAGAGAAGATTTATTGCTGCTTTGCGATGGGGGAAAACGGAACGATTATTAGTATTTTCCTGATATACGAATATACGTATATGTATTAATATTAGTTAACTACTACTTCCATTTAAAATGTTTATTTTACATGTTTTTTTTTTCATTTTATTGATTTAACGAATCATTTAATCGAATAACAATTAAACATAAACACATAAAAAAAATTGCGAATTTTTATGCTCTATGATTTCCAGGCATTGGGGATGGCGGTTTCGTCGACTTTATTCCTCGCCATAAAACGAGTCACAACCATTGTTGACTCTTGATTCGGTTGTGGAACTCTGCTGAGCGCATCCGCGTTCAAGTTCTTTTTGCCTGGTTTATAAATTATTTCAAAATCAAATTCAGATAATTTGTGCATGAAACGTGCTAAACGTGATGTCTGATCCTTTAGGTTTGCAATTCCTCTAAGTGGCTGGTGGTCGGTGTAGATCTTGAACGGTCTACCGAGTAGATAAGCTCGATAATTCTTCACAGCCCACACGATGGCAAGGAATTCCTTTTCGATGGTAGAACACCTTTTCTCTGTATCTCTGAGCGCCCTGCTCGCGAAGGCTATTGGTCTATCTTTTCCAATTTCACCTTGCGATAGAATTGCACCTACTGCCTCGTTGCTGGCATCTGTTGTTAACACAAAAGGTTTAGAAAAATCTGGGTAGGCTAAAATTGGCGGAGAGCAAATTGCTTGCTTCAAATCTTCAAAATCTTTCTGACATTTTTCTGTCCATTCAATTGGCAGTGCCATACTAGCCATATCCTCAACAAATTTTCGGTAATAATTGACTAAACCTAGAAATGCCTGAACGTCTTTCTTATTTTTTGGCACAGGATTATTTTTAACACATTCCACCTTACCAGGGTCTGGTAACGCTCCTTCCTCAGTGCATTTATGGCCTAGGTAAATTATCTCTTTTCGTAGAAACTGGCACTTTTCTGTATTTAACTTCAAGTTATGTTTACGTAAAAGTCCAAATACTCTTCGTAAACGCGACTCATGTTGTACCAAGTTCCGACCATAGACGATATTAAAAGCTGTTTTTTCTTTGTCTTATTTTTTCAGTAATACTTGATGATACCCACTGGCCAAATCAAGTGTAGTGAAATATCTACAATGACGTAACTGGTCTAACATTTCATCGATGCGTGGAATGGGAAAAACTTGTTTAATAGTGGCGTCATTTAATTTCCTGAAATATACTATTAGCCTCCATTTTATTTTACCATCTTCTCCCGCTTTCTTTGGCACCAAAATTATGGGAGAATTCCAGGGCGATGAGCTGGGAATAACCATGTCGTTTTCCAACATTTTGTTTACTTGCTTATTGATTTCTTCCCTATGCGCTTCTGGTAGCCTGTACTGTCTTTGGTTGATTGGCGCCTGGTCTGCTTTTGTTGGTATTGTGTGTTTTATACCTATGGAGTGAGACAGTTTGTCACCTTCCAAAAAAAATAAATCGTGGAATGACTTAAGTATTCCATCTATGGAACTCTTTTCCTCAATATTTAAGATTTTGTTTAGTTTAGTTTTTTCTAATATTTTGGTAACATAAACATGGGACATAAACTGTGTTGTCCGTCACACTGCCCAATATCTCCCCTAAATATATTCCAGGAGATACTTCCTGTTTCTCTACTATAACTGTTTCAAAATTCGTATTTACTTTATTAGGGACTACCTTCATAGTTCTCCTAGGTACTACAACCTCACTGGTGTGTAGTATTCTATTACCCTCGTACAACGGTTTGAGAGGTAAAGTCATCAAATGCTGTTTTCGTTCACTGAAGAAAATCAGCTTCTTTTTCATAGTATTTATAATCGATCGGTTCGACAAATTGTCTCTACCTAGCATACCATCAGCAGGTATCCCTCTCTCTTCAGAGATTAAGTGTAGTTCTAAAATCAAATCTTTAGTCCTATCGTGTTGGACTGCTACTGACCCTAATGTGGTGACAAATCCTCCGAATGCACCACTAAGATTTTTCCTTAAATGTCGCTTTTTGCTAACAGATTCATCAATTACTGATGACTTTATGAAACTGGTATCTGCCCCAGAGTCTACAGGTAAAATGAGTTTTCCATTTTTTGCTTCCTAACACGGAAACTCAATGAACACATCATCTACATCAGAGACTCCCAAACAGTAGCCATGTTTGTTATTACTGGATGGAAAAGATGGTTCAACAATCCCCCTGGACGCTTGACTACCAACTTCCGCCAACTTGCTATGTAACTTGGAGGGTGTGTCAACAATCTCTAAGGACGCATAACTGACACCTTCCATTTCAACTGGCCTACTTTTAGCAAAATTTTGGTGTTTCTGGTTTATTGGCCGTACCAGGGCAACCCGTAGTTTCCCTGGGTTTTTTCCAATTCTTTGCGTATATAACAGTCGGCGATCCTGTGTCCTGGCTTCTTACAGAAAAAACATTTGGCCTCCGGATTTCCGCGATTAGGGACTTTGCTTTCTTATCCTCCCTTAGCAAGTGCAGGTGTTTGATTGCCTCTTCCTTGTGACCTGTTGTTGCTAAAAGGTGTGCATGACAAATTGAACTGATGTCCGCATTTTTTACACTTTTTGCAATCGGGCATATTTTTTCTCTTAAAACAGTCATCTCTAGTATGCCCCTTTTTGTCGCAGAAGGAGCTGGTAGGAACTTTCCTTTGGCTATTTTGGGGTCTTACGTTATTATGTTGGTATTTGTTCATTCCGAGTGGCATCTTGTCATTTCTGTTCTGGTGAAATGCCACTGTATTACTGGCCTTAGTCTGGTGAACGTCGTTTGAATATAGTGTTCCCATATTAAACTGATTGAATCGTGGTCCTCTTTCGAGCAGAATACCCGTATTTACGGCCTCCTCTGCTAATCCTTCTAACGTGTCTGTCTTACCTAGCATATGAGTTTTTAACAATGGATCTTGAAGGCCTGATATAAAAGATGTCCTCGCATACCCCTCTAGCTCTTTTAACAACGCTTGGTCTCCGACCCCACCATATCTATTCTTAATACATTGTATCGCCGTGGATTGTAAATCACCTAATCTTCTTGCAAAAACACTTATATCTTCCTGAGGTAGTTGGCGTGCTTCTTGTATTTGGTGCGTGAGCGGTTCCAGGCGAACGGTCTTCAAATATGTGTTTCGCAGAAGTGTATACAATTCTTCTATATTAGCGAATTTCTTACTTAGCACCAAGTTGTAAGCATCTCCATATAGTCGCTGTTTTATACAAGCTACGAAATCTTCCAACTCGTCGGGTTTTATGGCTTTTCTTGCTAATTCACACCCAGAAATGAACTGGTGTACTTCCGTCCTCAAATCTTTAGACTCCGCTCCTGTGAGTAATGGGACTAGTCTACTGAGGGTCTGTGCAATTTCGTCAATACGCATTTTTAGCTGTAATTCAGGTTGTACTTCTAGTTGTGTTTTTCGTACTGGTGTACGGCGACGAAGAGGTGTCTCCTGTGCTATGCACCGTTCTCTTTCGAGATTCCTCTCTTTTGCCTGGAGTGCACTTAGCTGCTCAGAAACAACCGAGGTTCTGAGCCTTTCTCTATAAATTCTTCTGAAATGCCCTTTTCTTTTAGTAAATCTTCTAAATCTTTATTTCTATTAAGAGTCTTAGTAATCTCTACTTCTAGCTGTTCCGCGTCGGATCCCTGTTTTGCGATCTGAGTTCGCAGAGCCCTAATTTGTACCTCTGCTGCCTCTAAATCGTCCTTTTGTTTTAAGGCTGCTTCAGCCTGGCTTTTTAATAGTTCTTTTAGCTCGGTTAACGTGGCGTCTAATTCCTGTATTGGAGTTAGTACCTTTCCGTGATGCACCTTTGATTTTATGAGCTGGAATTGCTCGTATGTGCTGTGTTGCTTAATCAAGCTCCACACGAAGTTGATTGACTCGGTTATTGCCACGTCTAGCTCTGTTGCTAATGATTCGTAGGATTTCTTGTCCATTAGACCACAAAAAGGCAAACACACACTAGAATCATGTCCTGTACTGCGTTAAACGTTGAACGTAAAACACCTTGTATATACAAGATATTTCGCAGTATCCTACTGGCTGCGCCAAAATGTTGTGTACTATTTTTCCACAACACTTACTAAGTACCTAGCTCACAAGATTAACACCTAGACCTAAGCTCCTAAATATCCCTCGAGTCTAACCCACTCGTTGACTGATATAAAACAATTATATTTGATTAAGGATACTTGCGGTTTTTACTTTATTGTTGGTGTTTTGTATTTTGCACTTTTACACTAATACTGGAGGGCCTCGTAAGGATCGCAGTATTTACACTTTTTCTTAATGCTAACACTTCGGTGTAAGACTCACAACTGAACTCAAAATCGCTGCCTTCGGTAAGCTGGCAGCTTATATGCCATTTTTCTAACATTAGCCACATATCAATCTACCCACATACCAACATATAACATACCATAATATATTCACACCACTTGCGTGTATGTATGTACTATATGTGTTTATGTACACGATCGATGTACTCTCCATGTGTATATTCTACATGAGAAAGCAACTTTTTGATATTCTCACATATGACTAGACCGCGTGATTTTAGTTATCATGTATGCTTACACAGGTATGCTTACGTAAGTGCAGAACTACGAATTGTGTGGGAAAGTGCTTTGTTAGCATTTTCACACTCAGCTGCTTTTCAGTTGGCGCAATGTTCTGACATTCCACAATTATAAGTTATATTAGTATGGATTGTGTATATCACAACTTCGAGCAATGTTGGTATGTGTATTGACAAATATGTAGTTCCCAATTTCGGGAAATAAGTCGCGAGGCAAAATATGCATATGTGCATATTTCATATTTTGGCTCGCAACACTAATTTCGAAGATGTCTTCAACTTCCCCTTTTAGATAAAAGCGTATATAATCATGATCCGACAAGGAGACTTCATCTAACACCCTCCAGTTAGAAATGTTGTTAGATAGAAATGCACTGGTTAGAGTGAGATCTAGCACCTCCCCCCTGATTGCATTTACAAAAGTTGGTTCATTTCCCTTATTTAAAACCACAACGTTGTTACTAGTAATAAAATGAAAAAGTGACTCACCTCGAGTGTTTGTGTCCGTACTTCCCCATGTCGTATAATGTGCATTTGCGTCGCAACACATCACCCATTGAAGATTCCGAGTGAGGCAGTAACCCATGAGCTGCTGGAGTTCCTGGGATACCGCCTCCCCTAAAGCGTCACCAGGAAGGTACATGGAGGCCAGTATTATAGATCTTCGTCCTCTGGCACTAGGTACTTCTGCCTGTACCGCCACCAGATCACGTTGTAAGAGCTCTGAAATTGGAAGAAATTTTATATTTTTGTTGATGAGTAACGCTGCCCTGGGTCGGTCAGCATTTACGCCGTAGATCAACTTACATGGTTTTTTCTGCAGACCATTTATGTGTCCATTTGCGGCCCATGGTTCTTGGATGGCCAGAAAGTCCAGACAGTTTTGTTCCACCATGGCAGCATGGTCTGTATGAGGGTGCTATTGCCCGGTGGAGATTTATTTGGAAGCATTTGAGCTGCCTCCAACTGCCAGTGTGCATTCGAGGTGAAGCCTGGGACATTATTTCCCACCTATCGTGCTTCGCAAGGTTTCCCTGGCCTCCGGATCCTTGCGTTCCCATTTCCTGAGTCGACCCGAGAGCAGAGATGGTTTTGGACGCCGGGCACTGGTGCCTTTCTCTGCTATCGGTGCTGACTTAACGGTGTTGGAAATTGTTTCGGCTTTCGGCTATTTGCTTGCACACGAGCCGCCGCCGAGGTCGAAGGCTGCTCTTCAGCAACAGTCTTGACTTTTGCCCTTTTACCCTTAAGTCCTGGGTCTTAGCTGGGCACTGCCAAAGCCATAAAAGACTTTGTTTCCCAGCTTTTCTACCACTTCCGAAGACTGTGGCTCCAGAGCCATCGCTAGCTCGACATGGTCACCTTTGTGAAGCCTGTTTAGCACCCTCCATTCGCTAATACAAATGTCCGAGTTCTGTGACTCAGTCTGCCCCAGAATTCGGTCATTTTGCCACGATACTGAGCCAGGGAAGTATCCGAAAAAGATATTGGCCTTCGGCAATTCTGCCTCGTCCACAACTTTTAAATCGGCTCCCTCCCATGGCTTCAGGGCTGGTACCATTTTTTCAATCAGGTCACAGTTTCGTCGTCCAGACAGTTAATAGTTAGCAATCCGGGCTTAAAACCATAGCCTGCAGAGTGAGGCTTCACCGGGCCATCGCGTGACTCGTAGACCCTGTCGATGATGCATTTCTGCACCTGGCCAATTTCCTCAGTGGACCATATGCCCTCCGGGAAATTGTTTGGGATAACCCCGACTTTCTTCGAGCGGACAGCTGCAGCCAGAGTTGGCTTCGAACAGGGAACGTCCACAGGGACGATTTGTGGAGCCACTCCTTTAGAAGCTACCTGTACCACCGCCTCCATCTCCCCGCAGGCCGGCACAGCGGACGCAGTCGAAGGTACTATTGATGGTCTATCAACTCTACCCTCAGGTGCGAATCGCTTTGTGTTCTTGGAGCTCGATGTCGGAGTGGAGCCATCCGATCGGTATCTTTTCGGTGTCGTCTGTACGTCGCTGGTCGCAATGACTCCAGCAGGCTTTACCGCCAAGGACTATGCTGTTTCCAGCGGCATGCCCTTGGCAAGTAAAGCCTTTAGCCTCTTGCGTCCAGCCCCGGACAGCTTCACCTTGTCGGTTTTGTAGTCTTCCTTTAGGGGAACGCGTTTCTCCTCAGGGGTGATGTGCGGTTCAGGCGACTCCTGGCTAAGTTGGACGTCCATCTTTTCAAGACTGTCGGAAGAAAGGCCGCATGCCCCCTCCGACTGGTCTTGGTCCATGTTCTCAGTGGATATGTTCCAACCTGGTGTCCCCTCCAGCTGATCGTGGACACTAATTTCAGTGATGTTTGGACCAAATTCCCCCTCGTTCACAGAAATTTTTAGGCTTTTAATCTCGTTTTGCATCTTTAAAGGTGTGCAGTCCATATTTTTTTTTCAAATTTAGAATCCATAAAGTCTGATATTTTATTGAAACTTTGGTCACCCATGGGTGCCCCCAATGGGAGGCCAAATTGAAACCGTAGGTTCGCCAGATATTGTACGGAGGTCTCTATTATGCTTGGCTCTACCCCGTCAAGCAAGTTCGCAGGCATAGCTGTTCCATCGCGATTTTAGTGGGTTATTTTAGGTCATTTATGACTCGGTCCATGCCACAGACTGTCAAGACTAAGCCTTAACAGTCTGTAGCATGAGTGGACTTTACCTTGGGAGTTTTCCTTCTCCCCCGCACGACTATTCGGTAACGCAAATCCAGCAGAGACATGACCGTACTGAAAATGAGCTATTGGTCAGAAATAATACCCGCACTTCCCCTAAGGACGGACCAATTTGCTAGTGTCTAGGCAGGTGACCTGCTTACCTGTGAATATTGTAAATATCACTACCTCCCACTACTCAGAAGCACGCCATCGAAATGCGTAACCACGAACAACCAACATATGCCACTTGCCGAAGAACTAAACCCAACCCTATTGCTCCTTAACTACTACAACGCAGACACCCAAATTGACAATCAAAGCATGCTACTGCAAGGAACATTTTTGATACACCACGAAAACTCTACAATTACCGCACAAAATCAGATATACTGGAACACAGGCATTTCAGCAGCAAAACCATTACCAGCCATAGCCCAGCCGGCAAATGCCACAACTATCTTCGAGGAATCATTATCACTACAAATGCTCAAAGAATTGCATATTAGTAGCACTTAAAAAATTGAAGCATTCAAACGCAAATACGGTGCCAGTCTTATAGCCAACCTCATAATCTTCATCGTAGTCATTAGCATCATCTACTATAAAGCTTACGTTTTTAAGAGGAAGTTCGAAGTGACCGTTACAACAAAGGACATCGCAAAGGATGATATTTCCGGCGGTCCTAATCGCAACAACAAGGACGTTGCTTGAAGGGGAGAGAGTTAACACCTCATACGCTGAAAACGAAAATCTTGCACGCGCAACTCATATTGCACAGGCAGCTACGTTCTCACATGAGCTTGGAATGTGCTGACACTGCATCAGCTGCGTTTCCCGTGAGAACCAAAAATACAACAATCATGCAGCAACAACATGATCTTGGCAGAGCAGTGATAACTAGAACCAAACTTTGTAATAGTTTTTAAGTGTGTTCAAATTTGGAAATCAGTAAATAAAGACGTGCTGAGCGCACCACTAAAATAAAAACAATTTTTCTTAATAAAATTACTTATACACATTTCTTTTCACTTTAATAAATAACGATATCTAGTGCAAAATATTTAATTTATGCAAAAGTGAAAAGGAAATGTCCGTGTTTTGTTATTGCCAACAACAACGGCCACAGGAGGTTACTGAAGAAAATCCTCGATATCGTTATGAATGATAGCAGAGTCAAGTTGGGTGAGATTGTTTTAGTTTTTTGATTTAGCTCCTAGTGACTTTTTTCTGTTTCCAAACTTGAGAAAATGTCTCGTAGGAAAAAGATTCAGCTCAAACGAAGAAGTGATTACCGAAACTAACGCGTATTTTGAGGGGTTCCCGAAATCGTATTATTCAGATGGTATCAAAAAGTTGGAATATCGTCTTACTAAGTGTGTCGAAGTCAAAGGAGACTATGTTGAGAAACAAATGGTTTTTGAAAAAAAATGTTTTTTTCCTACTTAGGTAGCTTCATTATCAATCCGCCCTCGTATATATACTAGCTGTCGTTCGGGCTTTGGCAATGCCGTCGCCTGTGCCGTAAAATTTGCTTGCGGTGATTAATAGTGCACGTTGATAAAAAAGCACATACGAACTTTAGTATCCGTCGTTGATTAGCGTATCAAAACTAGTCAGAAATAGTAAGAAAGTAAAGTAAATTCATTTCATTATTTTTTTTCAGTTAAGTTAATTCCTTGTTGATTTTAAAATTGTCTTACATTAAAGGAACAGTTGTTTCTTTTCCTAAGCCCGCCCATTTTCCCTCTGATTTACTGCCTATCGAAAAGAACGTAGCAATGTTTTGCTTATTTTAAAAATTGAAGAATCTTTTAACGCAAATATTTCGTGAGTGGTTTGTAACAGACTTAAAATAAGCCTGTTACAACCTTTTACATATGTACCTACAAAAAACTCCAAATTGTTGTAATATGCAAACAAATAATATAACAAATGTACGTATCATATCATTTGATTCTTCCTCTTCTCCTTGCTGTCGTCATATAGTAAATATTAGCAGATGTAAACACACATACACATACTCGTGTAGTCACTCACTATGACGACAGAAACGAAGAAAGAATCAAATGAATTTTCACTAAACGTAAAATGTAGCATCATAAGAAATTCATAATTCCTAAATGCTTTATATACGAATACGTACTAAAGGTGCATGACTTGCCAACGTAAGTGATGACAAGAAAGGGTGAAAAACCCCAAACAGACGCATGGTCAATTAAGTCGTGATACGACATACCGTGGAAACGATCATTGCGTATTTTAGAAACGGCCAGTTCGAAATAGCTTGCTATTCGAACGAGTGCTCTTGTAGTCGGGTTGGCAGTAATCGCTAGACGACTATAAGCAGTTCTTGCTATAAGCGAGGCGGTCAGTATCGACCGCTCGCTTATAACAGCCGCCTGCGAGCCATCAGCTCTGCCCGGGATCATTTTGACCAACCATATATACCAGGAGCAGAAATCCGCCACCCCGTTGGTTGTTCCTATATATATTGCTAACAGGTCTCCCTCTTCTAGGTGTGAGGCCAGGGTACTGAATACAGGAGACCCCTGTATCAGGCTACCCTACACACGTATCAGTCGCTTGGAGATTTCTGCTAAGGCGGATCTGCCAGACGACTGATTCATTAGGTGCGACCAGGTGGCACTGGTCAAACCTATAAATTGTCATCCTATAAAGTAAGGTTAGGTATTCCAGATTAAGTATAGAGTAAGGAATTGAATTGTATTTAAAATTGAAAAGAATAAATAATAAAAGAAAATAAATCAAAGTAGTAGTAGTTCCATTCGAACCGAGCCGAACACTCTTCTAGTGTCGGTGAATTGATTGTCAATAGACAATCGTGTGGAATTCGGTCCTCCTCCTAGAACAAGAGTTTTTACGCTGCTCTCTTGTTCAACCCTGGCAGACTGAGTAATACCTCAGCTGGAAACAAAAGGCACGCGTTACAGGTTTAAGAATACCCGAATCTGTTTTAGGAATATGAGACACGCTTTGTCCTTATCATTTGTAAACAGTGTTCGGACTATCCTACAATTGTGGCAAATATACCCCTTTTTTTTATTTCTACCCCAACTACTATAGTAAGCTTGAAACTTACCATATTTTACAATTTTATGCTATTTTATATACAGTGGCTCACAGCTTATTTCGTACAGTGTATATATTTTTATGTACATGGCTGTAACATCGAAATTAAAAAACTTATCGATAAGTTTTGAATGTAGATGTCTGTGTATGTGTTTAGTAAACCTAATAAGAAAACGGGGAACCCCAAAAATTTTTCTTTTTGTTATGCAAGAGAGAAAAACTATTGATCAGCTGATTTTCAGCTCACATCTTATTTCGTACACAAACTTCAATGTAGGTAAGTTTCATTCTGCCGCGCAGTTACAAAGTTTTTTTGAATTGTATGAGTTTTTGGACCTTTTTAACTATTATAACAATTTTTATTATTATTATTTTAAATAGTTAAAGTGCTGTAAATTAAACATTTAGCTTTATGGGTCATCGTACAACGATGGAACAGCGTAAACTGGTAATTAACCATTTTAGGAAAGGTCAGAGTGTGCAAAAAATTGCTGAAATGACAAATTTAAGTGCCTCAACTGTCCAATACATCATTCAACGCTTCGTTCGCGAAAATCGGTTGGAGAACAAGGGCAGAGAAGCACCTAATAAGATTTTCAACGCATCAGACGAGCGTTATATTGTACGAAAAATTAAGAAAAATCCAAAGTTATCCGCTCCGAAGTTGGCTGCAGAGGTTCAGCGTGAAATAGGAAAATCATCCAGTGCTGAAACTGTCCGACGTGTGCTGCGCAATCATGACTTGAACGGTCGAGTAGCCCGAAAGAAACCATTCATTTCGAAAATGAATATACAACGCCGACTTGACTTCGCCAAAGAGCATATTATTAATACTCCTGCGTTCTGGAATACCGTTATTTTCGCGGATGAGTCTAAGTTTAATATTTTTGGCTCGGACGGAATGTCATATGTTTGGCGTAAAGCTAATACCGAGCTAAACAAGGAGAACCTTAAGCCCACAGTGAAGCATGGTGGCGGTAGCGTGATGGTTTGGGCCTGTATGTCAGCAGCCGGAGTAGGTGAATTGGTTTTTATTGAGGGAACAATGGACAAAATGAAGTACCTCGAGATTCTGAAAAACAATTTACTTCAAAGTGCAGACAAACTGGTTTTGCGGGAAGAATTTCGGTATTACCAAGATAATGACCCAAAACATAAATCTGGGATTGTGCAATCTTGGCTTATTTGAACTGCTCACACTTGATGTCTCCACCACCACAGTCACCTGACATGAATGTGATTGAAAATCTTTAGTCTATTTTGAACAATAAAATAAGAACACACAAGATTTCTAATAAGCAAGACCTAAAGAAGGTACTGATGGAGGAATGGAAAAAAATCACACCAGACATCACTCAAAAATTGGTGGATTCAATGCCAAGTAGACTCCAGGCTGTCATTAACGCTAAGGGATGTCATACTAAATATTAAAATCAACTTACTTTGTTTTTAGTTTGAACTTAAAGAGACTGTACGAAATAAGCTGTGACATGAATTTTCCTATTTTTTTCATATTTTATTTTTTTATAGTGTCAAACACTAAAATTTTGAAAAAGTAAATTTTGGAAAATAAAAAACAAACCTTCCTTTCAAAAATGGCATTTATATTTTGTTCAAATTTTTGCTATATTAGGAATTACGACTGCAGCAATTTTTAAACTGTCACTGTACGAAATAAACTGGGAGCCACTGTATATATTTTTCTCTTTTAATTGCATGATCTATTGTGAATGTGCTAATCACATTTTAATAAAACAAATATGTGAAAGTAGTAAAATATTTGAACCACCAAAAGAATTTTAAAATGATTGACTGGAATTTTGTACATATATTTGTAATTTAATTTTGATAAGCGATTTTTAAATGTTTTAACATGTGTAACAATAAAACGTGAAATGAATATTTTTGTTTATACATTAGTTATAAATGTGAAACATTACACTTTTTGTTGAATAATAAAAAACGACTTGATATATATCATCTTTTACTTCATTAAAATCGACCACTAAATTTTAGAATCTACCACAATTTTTTAGCCTCATCTATCTCTAAACATTTATTTACAGTCCGAACACTGTTCGTAATGTCAAACAATAGGAAAGCATACAAAAAGTTCACATGTAGTCGAGAAACACTTTTGCCTGTGTAAACACAACCGCAGTATCAAAAATGAATTGAAAATGTTTTTGATGCAAATGTTTTTGTATCTATATGACAAAGACTAAAACTAAATTTAAGATAAAAGCAAACACACTATCATGCGCCTCATAATCAAACAGCAACCATGTATGCTTCGTGGGCTAACAGCAACTGATAACGTTTTTGCTTTTGTGCTTTTGGCAACATTAATAGAAAAGCAGATTGCGCCCATCAGAGAAGATTTTTCGAGCACACAAAAATAATCACATACGTTCCCTTAAATTTGTTGTGTTGTGAGGTTAGGTTATAAATTTTCTATATTTTTATCATTCTGTAAACAATGGGACTCTCATTACGCAACGCGAACAGCTGATTCTGTCAAATTCAATGCGAGTTGAATAGCGGTAAAAGATGGGCGCAACCTTAGTATTTTGTGTTCTGTGTCAAAATATCAATGAAAGAGGAACGTCAAAATCTGTAGAGGCAGTGTCAAAATTATGAACCCTCTGGTTGAGTACAAAACCAGAGGGCTACTGTGACAAAATATTTTCGGATTTTTCACTTTGATAGATTTCGCAAAGTTATCTTTTGATTTGCTTCTATACACTTATTTCAATATGAGAGCATCAAAATTCCTCTCTCTGATTGCCTTACTTTGTAAATTATACTATAATTATATAATATAATTATGAATTATATGATCAATGCGGAATAATGAATGAATAATTTAAATCTTCCAAATACTGTGACGTCACATTCTGTCAAATTCACTGAGAACCGATTAGAGGTAAAAGAAGGGCGCAACCTTAATATTCTGTCGTCCGTGTGTTTTCGCATAATGCTGTAAGCACAACACCGGCGAAATGTGAACTTCTCTGTAGAACACGACGCCATTGTAAATGTTCACCCTTCAATTTCACTCACTTAAACACAAAATGCCGGCAGCAACAGTATCCATTTTGTATTTGTACTTTCCGAGAATACCGATGATCGCAAGGAGATATGTGTTCTCAACAAATTTGTATACTTGATTTCTGAAAGGGCTAAATATAATAAATACAAAATTTAAAAAGAAGAGCAAAGCTATAAAAATAACTTTTATAATAGGCACGTTTTATAACCAATAAAATCTTTTATTTCAAGTAAAAAAATGCTGAATAATTTTTACATTCAATTAAGAACGCGGAGAAAATTTAAAACATGGTCAAAATGGTTCCTCTTTTGCCGTTGCCGTATCTCGTATCGTCACAAATAGTCCTAGGAGGAAGTGCGCGGTTAGTTTTGATTGAGCGCTTTTTTATATATATCACTGCGTTCTAACTATTTTTGACGGCGAACATTCGCGTCGAAATATTCGCCTTACGACGGTGTTATGCTTACTGCATAATATGCGTATTAATCGTTATTATCAGTGCTGCCAGTTTAGCCCTTTTAAGCCTAGATCTAATTTTTTTCTTTTCTTATTTAGCTTCGAAATTTAGGATTTAGCTTCGTGGCTTTTTTCTAGCCCTTTCTTATTTTCAAACTAGCTTTTTTAACGATAATCCTCAACAAATACAATACAATATATTGTATAAATTCAGTGCAACGCTGTGTTACAAAGTGAACAGAATTGTTTTATCAGAATGACCATCTAGCAGTATCACGATTGGTTCAACATATTTGGTGCCGTTATCATACTTTTCCGTTAAATAGTCAGCTGTGCTGCGCGGAATATTTATTTCTATTACAGGAAACACAAGCAAAAAGTTTGAGTATTTTGGCTTAATTACAAAAGATTCGAGATTGCAAATTGCAACAAAAACTTTGACCTTATTACGTATTCGACACGGCTACAGTACCTTTTAACACTGGAATGCAGCGCAGCTCATTGTACGACTCTCTCAATATATATTTAGATAATAGTTCGTCCAATTTATCCGATGAAGAAATAGTTACATGTGAGATATAGTGCACTATGGAATAATATAATTTTAAATTTTTCGGCAAGCTGGTTTTGTTAAATGTTGAAATAGTCTGCCGCTGTCCTCTTCTAAATTCACATGTTTAGTTGTTAAAACCAAAGGGCTTGATTTAATGTTTCTAATAATATATATTAATTAATAGATTTATGAAAGTATTTTCTTATATATTTGTACCTAATGTATGCTTCGATTGTTGAACTTATATGCATACAAGCTAAAAATAAAATATAAACCGTTTATGAAATGTTGAAAGGCTGGCAATATTTTGCCTTTTTTGGGCCATTTAACTTTTTTAGCGTTTCAATTTGTCCGATCTAGCTTGTTTATTTTTGAAATCCTGGCAACACTGTATTGAATGTGTCTTCCATGTAGATGCGAGCGCGTAATAACATTTTCAGTTTGTGTCTGATTGTGAGGCATGTGTGACTACTGATTGCATGTGCACATGTACACAATATCACTTTTGTATCGTTGTTCATACGTATTGTATTGTTACGTTTTTATTCTGTGAGCGTTTAATTCTATTTGAATTACCTTGTTCGATCACTGGATTCTGTTAATAATAACTGCAATATCTATTTTATACAACTATATACAGCAACAATTTATTTAATAAACTCTATTTACAATCAACTCTGTTTATAATCGACTATTTACAATACTAGCAACTTTTGCCTCTGTATAGATGTTTGCGCAGTCATGTTCGGAATTCGATTGATTGATGTAACGAAATTTGATTTAAAAATTTCACACTCCATTTGCGGCGACGCCGTCTAAGACGTTTTCCTTAAAAAAATTAATAATCAAATAAAATAAAATAATTTATTTAATATATGTCCAACATCAACGTATTTTCAGCGTTCAGCTATCACCGATAGCTAAAGAGGTAAGATACACAATGATCCAACGAAATAAATACAATATTACACATGATACACCCAAAAGAGATAACAAATTTGTTAAAAGAAATCCAGGAAAATATAAGAGAGGCAGAAATAAGTAACAAAGTATTTCTTTTTAATGAAATTCAAATAATTAAAGCAAAAATTAGGTAGAAAACACCTTAAGAAGAAGGAAGAAAGAAGAGAGGTTTGATTAATTTTGGAGACAGGATGTACAAATGGATGTTCGGGGTAATGGACGATGAAGACAGACTAGATATTATTAATCACTTAAAAGTAATAAAACTATAAATACAGTACATATAATACAATGCTATAAAAAATTTAAATAAGCAAATTATTATAAATGACTATTTTAATAATTCAATTACTTTAATGAAAAAAGTAATAGAAAATGACAGGGTTAATATTTTAAAAGCATCAAATAAAATACAGGAGGAAGATAGGGAGTTAGCAAAATTGGTTCTATACAATGAACGAATGAACAAACTATGGTATATCGTATGATAAATTCAAGAAATTCAGAATAATATAGCCGCCGCTAAAAATAATAATACATCCGGGAATGATAACAAAAGAAGAAACAGAGAGAGGTAGATTTTTTAAACTAAAATTAGCCAGAGCAGGGGCTTTAGCATAAAAAGATAAAGCAATAATTTTCCCAATACAAATTCCAAAAAGTTTTTTTTAAACAATATGCAAAACTAATTACGCCATTAAAATAAATAAATATGTGGCACTTAAAACCCCAAAGGGCTCATTGGCCGAGCTTCTCTTTCATTACTGTTGTGCGTCTTAAATTTTGGACAATATTAGAAGGGACCTACTTATTTTAGCCGAACACTTGTGACATCACTTTTTCTGAGCTTTGTCACAGAGTTCATTTGAAGCTTTTTCATGGCAAGTTGTTACTGTCGGAAGAATTGCCAATTGCTTGCCGACAGGTGGGTACCGTTCGAAAGAAAAATCTTATCGTTATTAAATTTGTTATGCATCAGCAGGGGATTGAACCACGACCTACAGATCAGAAGGCGAACACACTAAAAACTGAGCTACGCCATTGCCAAATAAAAAAAAACTGCAAATAGATCAAGATGATGAATCGATTATAATAATTATTAAAGAACATTTTACATATAAGGAAAATAGGGTATATAAAAAATTAGAGATAAGCAAGAATTGTATATTTATAATGATTGTGAATTTAAATACAATAATAAAATAATAATTCAAAGAATAGGCGATGACACATTACTAATAAAGAACGCCAATAATGACAGTCTTATCCAGAATTGTGATGAAAGAAAATTCATATTGAAAAATAACTATATTACATATACACTTTGCTAATTGTAAAATAAAAATTAAGCAAGAAAAATTTACTAACAGCAAAACAGAATTTATTGACAAATTTGTATATCCCGTAAAAATGTTGAACCAGTCTTATGAAACAAAAGTAAGTTTTGATAATATTATAACAAATAATTTTGAAAATCTAAAAGAAATTAAGGAGTTGAAATACCATAAAAATGTTTCCTATGGTTTTAACATTACATTATTAATAATATTGTTTGTAGCAATACTTATTATTGAAAGGATATTGAAACGAAAAACTTTAAAAATTAAAATTTAATATAAAAGGATTCATAAAACAAAGCATCCTAAAAGAAAACCTGGGTAAGTCACGTACTATGCTCCCACACCAGCAGTTGAGCTGCCGATCACGACTGTATAGCATGATACGCTACATGAAGGAATGCACCGAGTCAGCATATTTGGATTCGTTGTAGCGACGATGTTGCTGCCTGGCACGACTACAGTATTACAATGCACTTAGAACAGGGGTCGGCAAAATCATTTTTGAGTGTGTATTGGTGAGCGCGAGAGAGAATTGCGCTGCACAGTGCTTATAAGAACAAAAAAAACGTATCAAATATGTCTGGCGTATAAAGTTGTGTTTTATTTTGTTTTTTTTTATCAACAAAAAGAATAAAAAAAAGGAGGCTTATTAATTAATATTATTATTAATATCAATATTCTTGGAACATATTTTTAATATGGCTCCTGTTTAATTTATTTCTGTGGTTGGAGCAAATGAATTTTAAGTCAGAAAAAATTTGTTCACAAAAATATGTTGAAGGGAGAAGTGATAAATACTTTAAAGAAATTTCTTTGAGTTGAGGATACAAAGAGTCGTCTAAATTTCTCCAAAACTCAATAATGTCTGATTCACTACATATATTAAAGCTCATTTCGCTACGCAAGATTACAAGTTCTACTTGAATTTTAAATTCATACTTGCATATATCACAGGTAAATGGATTTTTAAAGAGATCAATTACATTCTGAACTTTCTTAAAGTCTTTGAATCTCTCTTCAAAATTAAAAAAAATGGTTTCCAAAATGTTGACATGGTCATCTTTTTTTGTAAGACCTTTTGTGTTAGCAATAATAGCAGCAGTTCGTGGGAAATTTGAATAATCACCCGACCGAACCTCAGCTAAGAGTAAATATAAAGTGGTTTGAAAACTTATAACTTTTTCAAACAGATCGGGTAAGGTTTTTTCTTTTCCTTGTAGTTTCAAATTTAATTCATTTAAATAATAAGTTAAGTCTGAAAGAAATGCTAAATCAGAAATAAAGTCATCATCCAATAAAACCTGTACTAAATTTTCTGTTCCGCTCAAATTTTCCAAGCGAAAAAACTGTAGTACTTCTTTCCTTAAAGCAAATAATCTATTTAGAGAATTACCGCGGCTTAGCCATCGAACTTCCGTGAACATTACAAGGTCACCATAGCAGGCATTACAATTTTTTAAAAATTTTGTAAATTCCTGTGGGTAAGCGAATGATGCCCTCCTCTTATTCTATTAATTATCTGCTCTGCAGTTTTCATGGTGGAATGGTTGCTTAAGAACTGGCATGCAAGTGAAAGTTGATGGATAATACAATGAAAAGAAAAAACATTAATATCATTCTTTATTACCTGTCCTACAAAGCCCTCTCTTCTGCCAATCATGACACTTACACCATCCGTGCAAACTCCAGCAAGCTTACTTAGCTCGATTTTAGAAAGTTTTTCTAAAACGACTTCAAATACCAGCTTGCCGGTCACGTTTCCATAGAAAGTTTCTAATGAAAACATGGAATTAAAAACTTCGTAGTTGGAATCTACACTTCGAATACAAATAACTAGTTGGCAAAGGTCATTTATATCAGTGCTTTCATCCAAACATATTGAAAAAAATTTGCAAGAATTAATTTTCTTTTCAATTTCCGCTTCAATAAATACACCAATTTGATCTGTTCGCCGAGATAAAGTTCTAGGGGACAAAGGAATGTTTTCAATGACATCGACCAAATGACTATTTAGTTTCTGCAAAACTTGTTTAAAAATGCCTTGCATATAAACCCCATCAGAAAAAGGCCTTCCCTTTTTAACAATATTTAAGCTAATCAAGTTAGACAAAGTCATTTTTATTGCGGTTTTTGGCTTCCCAGCGCCTTTTTTATCTTCATTTTCTTCTTTAGAAATCCATTCCTTCAGCTTTAAAAGGAACTGCTTTTTCTTTTCAATATATAAATTATCCCTTGCTTCACCCTGAAATTTGTCAAAATCCTTATGAAGCATATCATAATGTCTTTTGACATTATGTTTCTTGAAACATAAAGAATTGTGGCAAAGGAGACATTGCATTGCATTGAAAGCATTCGGAATCATAAAATATTTTCTTGCAGCCATATTATCATACATGTCCACTGTAACAAGAAAAAATAAGAAAATTATTAGCGCACCCTTGCACGTGTTGCTTCGTTGCTGTCTCAACAACGATTGAATTGAAAGAGCGTAAGAATGCGTGTGATGTGGGAGAGCTCGTATGAGCAGCTTTTGCCGATGCCTGACTTAGAATAAGTTTTGAAGCTGTAGTGTTGCATTAAGAATTGTACAGTAGTCAGATGTTGAGCAGAGTAATAAAGAAGTTGCCTATGACAATATAAAAAAATAAAATAAACTTTTTTGTAGTTAG
The DNA here is from genome assembly GCA_963854835.1 of Megamerina dolium. Classification (NCBI taxonomy): domain Eukaryota; kingdom Metazoa; phylum Arthropoda; class Insecta; order Diptera; family Megamerinidae; genus Megamerina; species Megamerina dolium. The sequence goes on from OY978530.1 coordinate 12,795,539, forward strand.
GGCGGTCCTTAGAATCTGGCAAAGTTGCGATACGAACCTTAAACTAAAATAATTAATAAGCGAATAAAGTGGAAGTTAGTTATATAAAAACAATATCTCATTTACTCGCTGAGCTGTGAAATTCTAACGGCAAACCTGATTGAAATCTATGACATCTATAACAGTTTTGAAGTCACGAAGCAGACATCGTCAAGATCAACAAGTAAATTCCTCCATCCCAACTACTAGTGCTTCCGTTACCACCGCAATTCCAGCTATATACCTAACAACAGCAACTCATTATTTGCAAGCAGTCGCACCAGTATCCTTATACGGCACACAAAATGTAAGTACCGATTTATATGTAGCATGTCACGATTAAATATGGATAAGTTCGAGGAAGTGGGCGCACTCGTTAGTTCCGGCATTGGCTCGTCGGCAATCGGGGTGGGTGGTCAACATCCCTTCACTTATTACCTTTGGCAATATATCAATAAAAATTTCGAGTGCTGCGATAATGAGAAGAATAGAATAGATAGAGAGGTAGGAAGAGAGAACGATAAGTAGAGACATACGAGAAACCAAGGAGAGAGAGAGAGACAGAGTAAAGTTAAGACTCACTTCACTATATATGCGTTCAAGTGTGTTGCACGAGTCGGTTGTAAAATGTTTATACAACTCCTTATGCCCACCCTACCATGATCCTAAGTTCAAAAACAAAACACAATTACAATTGTTGTCAGGATCCCTTGGTTGTTCTCACTACTTAACCCTGACGACCGCAAGAAATAAAAATCCTCATTTTAGCTGGTTAAAGCCATGCTATTCCTTATTTATTAATTTTTAACATAACTTTAGGCATTAATTATTAAATTCAAGTTAATAATTAATTATCGAATCTTACCATAACTTAATAATAGTAACAAATATAACAAATAGAGTTGACTTACGTTGGCCTTGCAGTTAATGTCCACCGATGAAAGTACTTTCCCCGGATGGTGTGCCGAAACCTTTATCACAATATTAGATAAATAAATGAAAACATTAAATCAAACAAACAAAAAAAACTTAATTTTTTTCAGTTTCTTTTCATACAGCCCTTAAGTATTTTGTTATTTTTAAATGAAGCATTCCATATTAAACAACAGAAAAAAACTATAATTTTACTTTAATACGAACATCTAGATTTTACCGTTTCTTAAAAAAAAAACAAAACTTAAACTTTATAACCAAATGCCGGACCCTTTGGTTGCCAAGCAAATGTTGTTGTTGTTGGTTTCCATAAATGGATATTCTTTTATCGGATATCGGCTATAGCTAAAGAAATAGCTTTTAACAGTTTTGTTGTTTTTTTTCTCCTTCTCGACGAACCAACGACCAAACACACACACATATGTCGAAATCATACACAATTCCCCTTTTCTGCTTTATATCTTTCTGCCTTGTTTATACGTGTTTGTACGATTTTAAATAGTTCTTATTATAAAATAAATAAATATGTGGCACTTAAAGCCCCGAAGGGCTCATTGGCCGAGCTTCTCTCCAATTACTGTTGTGCGACATCACTTTTTCTGAGTTTTGTCACAGAGTTCTTTTAGAAGCTTTTTAATGGCAAGTTGTTACTGTCAGAAGAATTTCCAATTGCTTGCCGACAGGTGGGTACCGTTCGAAAGAAAAATCTTATTGATATTAAATTTGTTATGCATGAGCCGGGGATTGAACCACGACCTACAGATCTTAAGGCCAACACACTAACCACTAAGCCACGGCACCCAGTTCTTATCACATGTTTTAATGATGAAATATAGTTTTAGTGTATTTTAGCATGTTGCAAGGTTCTTGCTTAATTTTTTTCCCTCTTTAACTTTTTGAGTTCTCTCCCACTTCCCTTTATGGAACAAACAAAAAAAACTCAAAGCGATCTTGTGTGCTTTTACTTTTATAAGTGCACTATGCAGGCATATGTTCTTTGTCTTTGCAGTAGGAGGCTAACAAAAACCTATAGTTTTGGTAATTTTTTTTCTACTTCCTCCTTTTTTCCCTTTTATGATATCCTTTCGGTTTCAGACCTGGTAAATCCATCATCGACCAGATTTCACACTGCGCCAAATCCTGGAGAAGACCCAAGAAAAACAGATCGACACACACCACCTATTTGTTGATTATAAAACCGCTTTCGACAGTCCGGTAAGGGATTACCTCTATGCAACAATGTCTGAGTTCGGTATTCCTGCAAAGCTCATTCGACTTTGTAGAATGACACTGCATAACTCCCGTTGTGCAGTGAAAATTGGGAAGGACCTCTCCGCACCGTTTAATACCGAACGGGGTTTCAGACAAGGTGATTCGTTATCGTGCGACTTCTTCAATCTTATTATGGAGAAAATAATACGAGCTGCTGATCTACGACATAATGGCACTATCTTCAACAAAAGTGTCATGCTGTTAGCGTATGCCGACGATATTGACATAATCGGCATGAACACGCGAGCAGTCAGTGCAGCATTCTCAGAGTTCGAAAGAGAGTCGCGTCGGATGGGTCTCACGGTGAACGAGGGCAAGACGAAGTATCTAGTGTCAACAAACAAAGAGTCCCGGCGTCTTGGACAGCACGTCACTGTTGACAACTACGATTTTGAAGTAGTAAGGGACTTTGTCTATCTTGGAACCAGCATTAACAGCACAAATGACGTCAGCTTGAAGATCATGCGTAGGATAACTCTTGCTAACAGGTGTTTCTTTGGGCTGAGTAAGCAATTGAGAAGTCGAGCCCTCTTTCGAAGAACGAAAACTACACTCTACAAGTCTCTCATCATGCCTGTCCTAACATATGGCGCTGAAGCTTGGACAATTTCCACCTCGGATGAGCGAATGCTTGGAGTTTTCGAGAGAAAAGTCCTACGCAAGATCTTTGGACCTATTTGCGTTGGTGGCGAGTACCGAGTAAGATACAACCATGAGCTGTACGAGCTGTATGCCGATATTGACATAGTAAAGCGCATCAAAAACCAGCGGCTGCGCTGGCTAGGTCATGTCGAGCGAATGGAAGAACACGCTCCAGCTAAGAAGGTGTTATATTCGGAACCCGCTGGAGGACGACGCAGAAGAGGAAGACCAAACCTCCGGTGAAAAGACCAAGTACTGGAGAACCTGACGGCGCTTGGAATTTCTAACTGGCGCCAGCTAGCGAAGAACAGAGATGGCTGGCGAAGCATGTTATTTTCGGCCTAAATCGATATTCGGTTGTTATGGCCACATAAGTAAGTAAGTAAGTGATGTCCTTTCGTTTTAATATATATTTAAATCTATCCTTTCAACGAACTTTTCCGCGCAAAATTACTGCGTGTCTTTACCAGCAAAAATTCTTTTAAAAATCTTTTTTTTTTTCTCTAAAATTTTATTCTTTTCTGTTCTCGAAGATTCACTCTTTTCCCGAAGATTAAGTTATTCCTAGCCGTTATATATCTTTCTCGATGATTTATTTCTTTCTAGCCATCTTTCCATCGGTACCTGCTTTTTTGATATGCCAAAAATTGCATCAGAAAACGTAACACTATTTTTCCACTAGCTGTACGTATTTCTAGTTTTATGTATTAGTGTAGGCACTTACTTGTTATTAAATCACATGTTCTAATCATAGTTTATGTATAGCGGCTGACACTTTTACCATATGATAATGATATGATGTTGTACTTGGCACCGCTAGATGGCGTAGTGTCTATCAGGTAATGAGGTGCATTCTAAAGCAATCCTTCGGTTAAAAAAAAAAAACATAATAAAAATGATGAAATGCAATTGAATCAATTATGATAAAGGAAGAAAAAGAAGAACGAAAGCAACACAGGCTACAAGCGCCACTGTATTTCCTCCCTGCCAAAATCAGAGTTGTGGGTGATTAAATCACTCAAACACTGATACTGCTTGGAGCAAAAAGTAAAACAGAATCAAATCCTTTGCAGAGTCTAATGACGAATATCCTTAGCATGATAAGTACCCAGGAAATGTCCATTCAGATCTTCCAGTTTATATTATGAGTTACCTAATCTTTTGTGCACTCTTGCTTTCATAAACGAAGGAGCTAGCTTTGCGTTATAGCCTTGCTCGAAGTTACTGTGCCTAAAATTTCTTCTGTACACCTTCTGGCCTAAATTAAACGATACTTCTTGTGATCGTAAGTTGTAATACTTTTCATTTCGTTGCTGCTACCTTTTCATAATGTTATATGCGTTACTGCATACTCGTTACTAATTCCATAATATCACGCCTGTTAAAACGGATGCTTCTATCTTCCAGCATCTGCAATTGCCGCAGCAAATCATAAGTATTACCATTAGTAATCATGTGCTGACCAAAAGTCATAAAATATGGTCATAAAATAACCTATTGCCGAATGTACTGAGAAACGTAGAGAACAAAAAATGTGGATAAGATGCTCATCCCACTTCTTTTGATTAGGATTAACATGAGATCTTATGGCAGAAATTACAGAACGATTAACGCGCTCTGATGTATTGGCTTGCGGCACAGCAGTGTAGGTATATTTAACACTATAATTTTGAACAAGTAGTTTAAACGCATTGGATTTAAACTGGGATACATTATCCGAAACAACCGTTTCAGGTACACCGAACATGTGAAATAGCTCTTCCTCTAAATATTTCCACATCCGCGGAAAATTTCTTTACTGGTTTTAGAGAAACGTACTTAGAAAACTGCTCCAACACAACGAAAATTCCAATATTACCCGAACTCAATCTAGGGTAAGGACCAAGAAAGTCTACGTATAATTTTTGGAAAAATCTATGTGTTTCTGACACTTTACCCATTCGAGGACGTAAAACGTAATTAGGAGCCTTTATGCATTTGAAGATTTCACAGGAGTTCACATATGATTTCACCGAATTCACCAAGCCTGGCCAGAAATAATACCGACGAATTCGTTCTAACATTTTGTTGATGCCACCATGTGTTGAAAAATGGCTATCGTAGGCTTTTGCCAATATCTCACTGACTATAGCTATTGGTATCCACAACTTCCATATTAGGTCATCATGAAGCCGCTCACCAGTGACATGTTCCCAACGTCTATATACATAACCATCAACTATTTTCAAATCGGGAAACTGACTCTGGTTTTTTTTTATTCGTCCGAATGAAAATGTGTCAAATGTCATTATTGTCATTACTGTCATTATCCAAAGTGGACAGATATTCGACGTTTACTCGCGATAATGCATTAGGTACAATATTTTGACTTCCGCGCCTATGTTGGATAGTAGAACGATATCCCTGCAATTTGATAGGCCATCGAGCCAGACGAAAAGTTAGATCAGTTTGTGACATCAGCCACTTGAGTGATGCATGATCAGTTATGACCGGAAAATCATGTCCTTCAACATAAGGACGAAATTTCTTAATACTCAGTATTGCTGCTAAGCATTCCTTTTCAGTTATCGAATAATTGCGCTGAGCACGATTTAGCTTTTTGGACTTGGAAGCTATCGGACACTCATCACATTCAGCTCTCAACTGAAGGAGTACACCACCAACTCCCGTTGCGCTCGCATCACAATGTATATAAAATGGTTTTTCGAAATTTGGACTATGTAAAACAGAAGCGTCACTTGATACGTACTTAAGCCCATCGAAAGCGGTTTGGGCTTCACTAGTCCACACAAATTTACGATTAATTTTCAGCAAATCAGTGAGCGGCGTAGTTATGGAAGCATAGTTTTTAATAAATTTCTTGTACTAACCTGACACCCAAAAATAGTTTAATTTGTCTTACAGACCTAGGGGTTGGAAATTCAGTTACGGCGGACACTTTTCCGGATCGGTGCGAATAATTCCCCTCCCTAAAACGTGACCAAGATAGCGGACTACGCTGAGACAAAATTTGCTTTTCTCGACATTAATTGATAAGCCCAATGCACGTATGTGGTGAGCAACGTCCGTAAGGCCTTTTAAATGTTTATCAAAGCTGTTCAGTCGCCTCAATGCTCTTTCATTAATTTAGTCCTATATTATATTAGTATTCAATATCGATAAGTACTCTTAACTTTATATCCGAATATTCATTGTGGTTATGGTTTGACACTGCACTAACTAAATGTACAAACTAACGGTTCATTTCCAACAACCGAATGTAATTCGTCGATAGTGTACACAGCTATCTAAGTTTTTCTATACAGTAGAAATGATCAGTGTTATTTTGCAGTTCTTGTCGTTTAGACAGTAAATAAAAGAAAATAATAAAAAGTGAATTTATCGTGAAGAATCAAACCCCTTTATTTGATTTCTTTCATTGGCGACCGTGACAGGACACGTAAGTCCTTGATATATTTAAAGGCAAAGGAAATTATCTTGGACAACGTTTTATAAAATAAAACAAAATATTTTTATATATTATGTATATACATCGATAACTATATAGTATAATATATACACCATAAACGTGCAGACTCTCCGTCTATAAAGACAATTACTCACGGCAACACATAGTAGATATATGCTTTGCATATTTAATACAAATACGAATATGTACAAACATAAAGTTTCAGATTCTACTCTTAAAAAATAAAAAATATATGCAAAAATCAACAATAAAAATATATTTTCAAGTCAAAGCCATATATCCACACATTTGTATGGGAATATAACAGCTATCGTATACGTATACATATATTCAAACATTCATATAAATGTACGACGCACGCCTCTACAAACACACAAATGTATATGAATATCAATGTACATACTTAAATATTCTCACATACCACATTTTATTGGAAAAAAAGCAGTAAGAAAAATTTAGAAAGGAAGCCCACGCGGCAAATTAACGGTATTCCTTTGAATTGTAACTGTACCAAATCACTATGGCCGAAGCAAAAATCGCCAAACAAAAGATTAAACGTGCTACAGTTATTGCACAACAACAACGTGTCAAGGAATTCACCGATAGCAAATTAGCCATTGCATCGGTTGAGGAGCTTGCCACCAGACTCCAGGCGCTTGAAAAGTATTATATAGAATTTCAAACGATTCAAGCCAATTTAGAGGAGCTGGAAGGCAGTGACTCAGATGCTGTTCGTGCAATATATGAAGAGCTTTATTTCAGTCTACGACCAACGCTTATGACAGCAATAAGTGACATCCATCACAACAACAACAACATTAAAGGAGATGATAATGAAAAAGACAAATTTCTTGGCAAGTCACTTAAATTACCCGAAATCCCATTGCCAACGTTTTCGGGAGATTACACTCAATGGCTGTCATACTACGAAACTTTCTCCGCACTGGTACATCGCAACGCAGCACTTGATGACGTCACTCGGTTTCACTACTTGCGCTCTTCGTTACGAGATGGCGCGCTTCGCCGTATACAGTCGATGGAGGTCACTGCTGAAAACTACGACGTGGCTCTAAAGCTGCTTGTGGAGCGATACCAACGACGAAATATCATCGTACGCGAACACATCAGACAACTCTTCAACATACCTGCAATTTCAGGAAAAATTGGTCCACTTGCCTTGCGAGATTTAATTGATTCGGTAAGCATACATTTAAGAGCGTTATCGTCATTGGGGAGACCAGTCAAACATTGGGATGACTTGATTATCGAATTGGTATTATCGAAGCTAGACAATTTCACATTAGAAAAGTGGAACGATGAGTCACCAACTGATCGACTTCCCACACTTGACGAACTTTTCAAATTTCTTGAAAAACGCTGCAATCATTTGGAAGAAAGAGTATCTGTTCAGTGGCCAAAATCGCTCTCACAATCAACACAAAATTACAGCAAGGCTCAACCACAAATACGCTCTCCGCAGCAGCGCGCATCCTTTGTTGCCATAGAGAATTTAAAGCCACAGCGTGATTGCACATTTTGCAGTGGTACTAACCATGTCATTTATCGCTGCCAAAAATTCCTCGCTCTCAGCCCAAAACAGCGTTTTGATGCTATCCATCAACGGAATTTATGCATCAACTGCCTTAAAAGGGGTCATACACCTATAAATTGTAGTTCCGAAAAATGCAGAACCTGCAAACGTGACCATCACACCCTTCTGCACAATAATATATTTTACATGAATACACCACCTTCTCCTGAATCGGCTAATAGTAGTACTCCCAAAAGTGATTGACAATTACATCCACACATTGTACCAGAAAAAACCTCTACGGTTATCGCTTCAAGTACCTCTGCACTCGCTGCAAATACAGTCAATAATAACACATCAATACCAAATAAGCTCAACGTTAGCACCCTTACTTCTACAGCGCATAATTCCACGTTTACGGTTCTTCTCGCTACTACGCTCATTCATATTGTCAACAGATGGGGAGTTCCAATGCCTTGCAGAGCATTACTAGATTCTGGATCTCAGTTAAATTTCGTCTCAGAGCGTGTCGCTGTCCAGCTGGGCATAAAACGTCAACTAGTTGACGTTGAAATTTGCGGCATTAGTGAAATTAGCGCCTCAGCTCGTCATTCTATTACAACAATAATAAAATCCAACACGTCTGCTTATTCAGTTGAGCTTACATTTTTGATATTGCCACGTATTGGTGAACATCATCCGGAATGTCATTTTGACATATCCCGATGGAATATACCATCAGATTTACACTTGGCTGATCCTACATTTTACAAGTCCCAAAAAATCGAAGTACTGTTGGGCGCTGAAATCTTTCTTGACTTATTAATTAACGAGCAAATCCGGTTAGCTCATAATTTACCTCTTCTTCAAAACACGAAGTTGGGGTGGATAGTTGCTGGTAGAATCCCTGCAACAAAAAGGCTCAGTTTACAATGCAGCAAATTGTCTACACCATCAGTTGCTTCGTTAGAAAAACTACTTCGGCAATTTTGGGAAATCGAGGCTCACTGTAATAACACCAACATTATGACGTCAGAAGAAAGGCTCTGCGAATCTCATTTCGTATCGACAGTAAAACGAACGGAAACAGGCAGATTTATGGTCCGACTACCATTTCGAGAGCCGCCATCCTCATTAGGAAATTCGCTCGTAGCAGCAAAACGTCGTTTTTTCTCATTGGAACGCAGATTCTCTAAGGAGCCTTTCTTGAGAGAACAATATTCTCAGTTCATGCGTGAGTATGAGTCCTTGCACCACATGAGTCGAATAGGAGAAGCTAGTAGGTTTATGTCAGACAAATACTATTTTCTACCACATCATTGCGTCATAAAGGTCGACAGCTCCTCTACAAAATTGCGCGTCGTGTTTGACGCTTCAACGAAAACAACTTCCACCGTGTCACTCAATGACATTCTTATGACCGGACCTACTGTTCAAGCTGATTTGTTCTCTGTTATTACGCGTTTTCGAACATATCGCTATGTTTTTACGTCTGACATAAGCAAAATGTATAGACAAATACTAGTGGATCCTAAAGACTGTCGCTATCAGTTAATTCTATGGAGGGAAAATCCTCTCGACCAGCTTGGAGTTTACCAGTTAAATACTGTTACATACGGCACATCTGCTGCACCATATTTGGCAACACGTTGCCTCACGAAACTAGCCGAAGATAATCGTCGAAAATATTCATCAGCGTCTACAGCGTTATTTTTAGAAACGTACGTCGATGATATAATGACAGGGGCTAATACTCTGGAGAAAGCCGCAACACTCTTGTCAGATCTTCAACAAATGCTTAGCACAGCCAAATTCGACTTGCGCAAATACTGCTCTAATGCTCCTGAGATATTAAAGCTAATACCAGAACAGCATAAGGAACCATTTTTAAGAATCGGTGGCAATGATGTTGTGAAAACGTTAGGTCTGATTTGGCATCCCACTGCTGACAGATTCGCCTACCACTTTGCCTTTACACGGCCAGATATAACTACAAAGAGAACGGTGTTGTCGGATCTTGGTAAAATATTTGATCCCCTCGGCTTGATTGGACCTGTCGTAGTGCTAGGAAAGATTTTTATGCAGCAACTTTGGAAGCTCCATATCTCATGGGATCAACAACTGCCTGAAGACTACGAAAAGCGATGGAACAATTATGTACAGCAACTGCAAAACTTAAACTCATTACAAATTCCCAGACATTTGCTGTCTTTAGCGGTAAGCAAATTAGTACAGCTTCATTCGTTTTCAGATAGCAGCGAAGCAGCATATGGCTCTTGCTGTTATTTGCGCAGTATTGATGTCAACAACAAGGTCACCGTGCAGCTAATATGCTCGAAATCGCGTGTAGCGCCATCATCATCAACATCAATTGCTAAATTAGAACTTCAAGCAGCTGTGCTTATGACGGAATTGGTTGAACGCCTCCAAAACATTCTTCCCATGCCTATAGAAGAGAAATTTTTCTACACCGACTCCAAAATCGTGTTAGCTTGGATAGCAAAGCCTTCTTATACATGGACAACATTCGTCGCAAACAGAGTAGCAAAAATCCAAGAACTCACACGCAATGAAGAATGGAGCTACGTTAACACCAAGCAAAATCCTGCGGACATCATCTCACGAGGCGCTCTACCTGAAGAATTCCTGAACTCATCACTGTGGAGTACCGGTCCAGAATTTCTACACTCAGCAGTACTAATTCGCCCTATGCAGCCACAATCAGATAAAATGTATGATGTTCCTGAATGTCGACCAAATAAACTTGCGCTCTTAGCCGCGAAACCAGCATACAGTGACCTGACAGCCGATATAAAGCATCGTGAATCGCTGCATCGACTCGAACGCATTGTTGCCTATTGCCTTCGATTTGTAAACAATGCTAAAGCGTCAGCAGACAAACGTATTAGAGGGCGGTTAACCATAACCGAGCTCGAAGCAGCACTTATAGCTTTAATTCGCAATACTCAGCGCAGTCATCTCATAGCAGAATATAATTCGTTATTAAAAAATGTCAGCGTCGATAAATCTAGCAGAATCCGGAGTTTGGACCCGTTCCTTAGTTCTGAAGGACTCCTCCGAGTCGGTGGGCGTCTTCAGCATAGTAATCTAGAATATCGCTCAAAACATCAAATTATTTTACCAAAAAATTGTACTTTGACAAAAATTTTAATTTCTTTTTATCATTTTATGCATTTACACGCTGGCCCGCAAACACTTCTCTCAATTTTGCGCCAACGCTATTGGCCTATTGATGGGAAAAATCTCAGCCGCAACGTGGTGCATCGGTGTGTGAGGTGTTTTCGAACGAAACCAACTAAACAAGATCCATTTATGGGTAGCCTTCCAAAGGAACGAGTACAACCTGGACGCGCTTTCCTTACAACAGGTATTGACTTTTGCGGCCCTGTTCCAATACATTCGCAAATCCGTGGAAGAGCGCCAGTGAAAGCATACTTGGCAATATTTGTATGCTTCACTACAAGAGCTATCCATATAGAAGTAGTGAGCGATCTATCAACCGCAGCCTTTATTGCCGCCTTGCGCCGTTTCATTGCTCGCAGAGGGCTTTGCACAACCATCATCAGCGATAATGCTACAAATTTTATGGGAGCCAAAAACGAACTTGCTGACTTACATCGCCTCTTTCAAAGTGAATCCCATCAAGAGGAACTGCAGAAAATATGCCAAACAAATCGTATAACCTGGCGCACAATTCCACCAAAATCGCCACATTTCGGCGGATTGTGGGAGGCTGCTGTTAAGCAGGCAAAACATCATTTGGTGAGAGTCGTTGCGAATGCTACGCTATCATTTGAAGAACTCACGACTATCACCGCTCAAATCGAGGCGATTTTAAACTCACGTCCACTCACGCCGCTTTCTTCAGACCCCTCAGACTTAGAAGCTTTAACACCGGGTCACTTCCTCATCGGAGAACCTCTTACTTCATTCCCGGAGCCAGATCTGACTGACGTTAACTACAACCGATTATCTCGATTTCGTCGCTTGCAACAGCTACAACAACTGTTTTGGCGTAGGTGGTCAAGAGACTACCTGCATTTGCTCCAGCAGCGATATAAGTGGACATCCAAAGCTCCCACCTTACAGCCAAACGCTCTTGTGCTAATTCAAGACGAGAACCTACCACCATACAAGTGGCCACTTGGTAGGATTTTGTCAACAATCCCTGGAAAGGATGGAGTTCATCGCGTTGCCGAAATAAAAACACAGCACGGGGTCTATAAACGAGCTATAGCTAAGCTATACCCTTTACCTATTGGCGATTGAAAATACTGAAGTATATTTCAAGGAGGCCGGCATGTTCAGTCGCCTCAATGCTCTTTCATTAATTTAGTCCTATATTATATTAGTATTCAATATCGATAAGTACTCTTAACTTTATATCCGAATATTCATTGTGGTTATGGTTTGACACTGCACTAACTAAATGTACAAACTAACGGTTCATTTCCAACAACCGAATGTAATTCGTCGATAGTGTACACAGCTATCTAAGTTTTTCTATACAGTAGAAATGATCAGTGTTATTTTGCAGTTCTTGTCGTTTAGACAGTAAATAAAAGAAAATAATAAAAAGTGAATTTATCGTGAAGAATCAAACCCCTTTATTTGATTTCTTTCAAAAGCTATCCGATACAATAAGCAGATCATCGAGGTAAATATACACTTCTGTCCTTAAATACGCAGGGATAACCTTATCCATGAGACGTGACATTGTCTGTGGCGCATTACAAAGGCCAAACGGCATAACCTTAGAATGATATAAAGGCCTTAACGGAGTAGTAAATGCTGTTTTTTTCTTTGAGTTTATATCCATTGGTATTTGCCAAAAAGCATCTTTCAAATCTAAACTCATTATATATTTAGCTTTTGAAAGCCTACTCAAAATTCCGTCAATATTCGGCAAAGGATAAGCATCTTTAAGAGTCACTGCATTCACCTTGCGACTATTAAGGCATAACCGAACCTTGCTTGGCGTTCGTAGTAAAACAATTGGCGAAGACCATGCGCTATCAGATTCCTCAATCACCCCCAGCTGTAACATTATATCTAATTCGTCATAAATTAATTTTTCGATAGCTGGAGAAACTGGAAAATGTCACTGCTTTATTGGTTTCGTTTTGCCTACATCAATAACATGTTTTACAAGATGACTTTTCCCAAAACCTTCCCAATGGCTTGCTTACGTGGTCAAGCAAGAATGAAAGCATCTGACATTCCATGCGACGCACGTCCGCTGGATTCTCCTTTGAGGAAACGTGATGCCATACGCTGCGCGATAGTGTGTCCAAAATTTCGTTAGTTTTATTAGCGACGAAAGTCTTCAGCTTCGTGGGAGGACTCGAAAGCCGCTGCAACGAAACAGCCTTCAGAGGTGCGACACACGTTTTTGCTGCTATCAGCGAAGCTTCAAACTCACCTGGCTCGTGTTTGTAGTGATAGCAGACAGCTGCCGCGTAAGCTTTAATGGAAGCATCCAAGAACCCATGAATGTGCATCCTGTCTAATGAAATAGGAACGAAGCGAGGAAGCATTTGTTTTGAATATGCTGTAGATCTTGCCGATACTGCTTCCACTGGTCAACTAGTTTGGAAGGCACCAGTTCATCCTATGTCAAATTATGTAGCCATAGATCTTAGAACATAATCTTAAAACGACAGCAGGTGCTAACAAACCCACGGGATCAAACATTTGAGAGATATCTGACAGATACCCATTGTTCAACTGAGCTTTACTCCGCACAGTTAAACAATTGCACCAGTTTATTACGCCTTTGAATTAACTCATCTTCTGATGCAGCACTGTTAGAACGTCATCTACATAAAAATCGTCTAATAATATGCGGCTAGCGCGAGGAAACTGCTTCTCGTAATCTCGTGCTAATTGCTCCAGAGCTTGTACAGCCAAAAGCGGTGCACATTCTGTCCCGTAAGTGACTATGCACAACTGGTAATGTCTGAGCGGATGAAAGGGACTTTCTCTCCAAACAATTCTTTGAAAAACTCGATGGTGTTCAGCCACTCACACTTGACGGAACATTTGGACAATGTCCGCGGTGAAGGTGTTGTTAAGAGACATCCCTTTGGCGTTTTGAAATAACCTATCATTAGCAACTTTTAACTTGTTGCCAATAATCGGATAATGTGGTAAGTAAAATGCACGACCCTGATTACATACATCTTGATACGTCTGAATCTCATGCATATGTCCTAGCATAGCTTTTTGCCGCATAAAGGGAATATACTGTTCTCTCAGCTTTGCATTCTTTGACAAACGACGTTCAACAGTGCGGAAACGAGAGATGGCACTCAGTAAAGTGCCTTGAAAGAAAGATTAACACTGTACTTGCCATCGGTATGGTGAGAATGAGTACGCTGAAAATGAACGAAGCGATTGGAAAATATCATTGGCGCTCACAAATGACGTGGTAGTATATGTATTTTCAAGAGTTCCAACAGACGTAATAACCCAAACGAAAATTCTTGAGCCATTTTGTTGCATGTAAAAATGTGCCATACATGTTTTGTACCAAATAATATGTCAATTGGAGATGAAACGTTGAACGTAGGATCCGCGAGAGCCAGTCTGTTCGAAATTACAGTCGCTGTTGAAGCGACAGTCACCTTATATTTTAATTTCATTCATCTAATAATTAATAGCAATTGTTGCTTCAGTGTTACCCGCCACTGCACATTTCTGATGGATTTATGTTGTACTCTCTTACTTTAGATTATTCTCTTATTTGTTTTTTTTTTATATTCTATTGCTATTTGTCGTTTGCGATGACTGATGCGCATTACAATAATATAAAAATATGTATATACGTATGGTATAATATATACTAAATATACCTGTGAAACGTACATAAGATATGTTTTAGTAAATACCTCAGAACATCCGATTCTACAGTTATTTGTTTGGGTTCACAGTCTACTGTTCCTGTCATGCACATAATTCTGCGTTTATAAAAAATAATAACGAAAATTTATTACTATATACTTGCCGACTTTAATATATATTTGCTAATATATATTTTAGGAAAAATAAATGAATTGAAATTAAAATAAAGAAAGTAAACGTTAACTAATAAACGCAACACAGTCCGTGCAGCTGATCCATCGAATCTAACGAAATTGTTGTTGCTGGTAATGATGAGTTTATATTGCTCAAAACGTGAACAATGGCTGTTAGTGTATGAACAGAAAGACGAGACTCAATTAGGGTATTCATAAGATGTCATAAAACGTCATATTGTCATATTATGATGTTTATTCAATAGTGTAAAAATCTTTGTCGTTGGTCTCTATACAAAAGCGACTTAACACAATAAATACAACTTTGTAAACTATCTTTTTTGGTGTTGTAAATTATCAATTGTTTCTCTCTAATTCTGCTCTTTCTTCTTCGTCGCTTGAAAATAAACATGTACGCATAAAAGCATCTCATATTAAAATCCAATGCTTGCTTTTTGTATAAAGCAGTTATGATTTTCGTTTTTTCACTTTCCCATGGCATTTTTAGTTTAAGATAATGCCAAACGAGAACAAAGAAAATCAGCTAAGTATTGAAATATCTCATACAATTATGAAGGCGATATTATGAGGTATTCACATGTTTCATATTTTCGTTCAATTTGTCGTCATAACATATGACTTTGGCAACCATGTGTTGTGTCGGGCTAGACGGATGAGATACCCCTAACGCTGATTCGTGAATGCGAGCGTGGCATACCAATCTTCTGAGCACAGCGTTTAGAAATGAAAGGTTCGCGGTTCGCACATCAACAGTGGCAGTAGGAAGTAACCTATTAGAGCATTGTGAAAATGAAACTGATTGTTTTGGAGAACGTTGAACGCGAAGTAGTATGGAAATTGGTGTGTAACGTACTATCATGGTGGCGAGTACAATGTTTACAATAGTACTTTGAGTTGCAGTTACCCGATGTGTGCCCTAACCTTAAGCAATTAAAGCACAGCGATTTGTCTTTAGTGAATGAACATTGTTCGTCGAGTCGAAGAATTCCAAAGGAGGGACATTTCGCAAGCATGTAAAGCATGCCAGCATTTGAAGCAAGTCTGACTTGGCCTAGAGGCATCCTAAAGATCTATACTAAAGTACTACGGGACTTCACGTTAGGAGAATTCTTTGCAACAGATGTTGGCTTGTACTGGGCCAACTCAATCTCCTCACAGCGGGAGTCCAAGAAATCAAAGAATTCGATGATTGTAGGCGCATTGTTGCCCTTGCTTATCTTTATCCACTTTTAACGTGATTCGTTATCAAGCTTTGTCTAATGCAATCAGCAATCTTGTTCACCGCGAGAAATTGCGTCCAAACCTCTGTCTACGCCAGAAAATTATGTCAAGCGTATTATCTGTTGTCACCTTTATAGAAGACGAAGGCAACTCTGACTTGATCAGTCAGCAGTCGTTCTTGTTCTTCTTTTTTTTTACTCTTGTATTTGTTCTCGACACGAACAGTGCGCGCATTTTTTATTTTATACATTTTTTATTTTATATATATATATCTCGAGTGTTTTTGTACTCTGCATCGATTTCTATTATGGAACATGTTTTAATTAGTGCAATAATAAATTAGTGCCGTTTATACGTAAATATACATAAACGTATAAAAATATATCTCGTGTTTTTTTTCTTTGTACAAAGTGATGTACATAAGAAACAATCAGTTTGCAATTTACGTATATTTCCCTTTCGTTAAATACGGAATTTCTTCCGATAACGAAAATAATTTAAATAAATCAAAACTTGATTTAAACATATTCATTGAGGAATGGTATTGGCCACAAGCGAAAGGCTTAACCATTTAAAAGGTGATAAAAGGTGTGCTGATGCAAATACAAGAGCAACAGCAAGAAGCAGCAGCACCAACATCACATCAATCATAATAACAACAAAAACAATTAAACATCAGAACAAATGCAAGAAAAATCAACAGCAGCAACGGCAACAACAGCAAGATTTGTCGTCAAGTCATCAACAGCAATAGTTTGCAATTGGACAAGATGAAGACGAAAAATGACGCTACCAGCACAACATCGCAAACAAGTAGATTCTATATGTATATTTATTTATTATAATTTATAATTCCATAATTTAAGTACGATTAATCTCAAACAATTTTAATTTATTAGGGAAGCAAGAAGCGGTCGGTAATAGGAAACACATCGGTGCAACTCAACCAAGGTATGAGCCCACCGGCATCTCTCACACACACAGCCTCTGATGACCTGTTAAACTTTTGCTTCTTTCTTTCTGTTAGATTTATATGATAAATTTCTTAAAGTACAATATCAAAACAAATTAGATTTCTATTCGTGTTTTTAATGTTATCTAACTTTGATTGATTCAGTGTACGTGACATGCACTGTCTGTGTGTATCTTTACATGGTTTGTATAAAGAGAGTTGGCAACACAGTTTTTTGTTTGTGCCACTCTTCTTAATTCCCAATGTGGTTGATTTATTATTATTCTCGTACATACCATGATCACGCGGGAAATGTTTTTTTTTCTCAAATTTTCTATTAAGTATTTACAATATTATAAATAAAGTGTTAATGTTTAATTCAAAAAGAACACAAGTAGTATAAATATGGGGATTCTAGGTTAGCTATCTAACTGTGTATGTGAGAGTGAAACATAATGTGTGTGTGTGTGAAAGGGATAGCATGCTATCTCTGAAGCTCTCTTATCAGTGTGTGCGCGTTAGAGGTTTTGGGGGCATGGCTTAGAAGGTTTGAAGCAATCTTAATACATGTGTGTGAGAGGGTCAGAGGGTGTGACTCGAGAGGGTGCGAGTGATGTGACTCGATGGATAATCGATCGAAGGGAGGAGCGGGGGCGGTGGGTTTGGTGTTGAGTGATAGCTATAGTAGGTATGTGTATGAGCGTGTGTATATGCATATGGTGACTGCTAATGATGCTGCTTAGGTCTAGTGACAGCCAATGCTGGTACATAGGCCTAGCTGTGTATGTGTATGTACGTGTTCATGTGTGTACATGCATATGGTTATAGCTCAACTATGTGGTTTGGTAAAGTGAGTATATATCAGTGTGTGAATGGTCATAGCTATAAGGGTGACACATATGCTGGACTATTTATTGACGTGAGTTTGTTATTGAGGTAGGTGATGTCATCGGTTCGTGGCGTGTGTTTTTTGTTCTTATTCTTTTTTTAGCCCAAAGTAACACCTGTTTGCAAGAGTGATCCTTCGCAATATCTCCAAGCTGACGTCATTACTGCTGTTAATGCTGGTTCCAAGATAGACAAAGTCCCTTACTACTTCAAAAGCGTAGTTGTCAACAGTAACGTGCTGTCCAAGACGCCGGGACTCTTTGTTTGTTGACACTAGATACTTCGGCTTGTTCACCCTAAGACCCATCCGACGCGACTCTCTTTCCAACTCTGAGAATGCTGCGCTGACTGCTTGCGTGTTCATCCCGATTATGTCAATATCGTCGGCATACGCTAACAGCATGTTGAAGATAATGCCATTTTGTCGTAAATCAGCAGCTCGTATTATTTT
Organism: Megamerina dolium; assembly: GCA_963854835.1. Lineage (NCBI taxonomy): Eukaryota > Metazoa > Arthropoda > Insecta > Diptera > Megamerinidae > Megamerina > Megamerina dolium. The sequence continues at coordinate 12,813,974 of OY978530.1, forward strand.
CTCCATAATAAGATTGAAGAAGTCACACGATAACGAGTCACCTTGTCTGAATCCCCGAAGAGGTCCTTCCCAATTTTCGCCCGGTCCAAAAACTATCGTGCAATCGTGAATCACTACCCCCTAAGTGATGAAAACATTGCGTGGGACGCATTGAAAGCCCGATACGAAAATAGAAGAATCTTAGTTGATGCTCAAATTAAGACTCTTTTGAATCTGCCAATTGTACATACAGAAGACAGTGAGGTGATTCAACGTCTTCAGACGACAATAAATATATATGATTATAGCTATAGCTAAGGATGACATACACATATGAGAGACTACTTAGATATTTATGGATTTTTAGGAGGATGAAAAAAACATTAAGATATGAGTTTGTTGCTGCGGTAGGTAATTTATTATTAGATATGTATGTATGTTTGTAGCTAGTATGTATGACGACAAAAATGATATGAGCTTGTTATTAGGGTCATCAAATTTTTATTAATTGTTTTAGTATTTCACAATATTATGTAAAAATTATGTGATAACAATATTTTAACGAGTATCGATGGTTGGCTACTTATTACTATTGTGAATGACATTATTGTGAGTGACACGAATATTGGCAGAATCGAAACGAATGTCAACGAAAAGAAATAGGCCATAACCAGAACAAGCCAACGAGAAAAAAGAGAAGAATCTCTACTACGATAAAGGAAGATTCTAGAGTGTTGCCACAGAGTATAAATAGGGCCAGTTGTTGACAAGTGAAATAAATAAAATCTCGAAAATGATCGCATTGGTACAGTATCAGAGGCAAAAATTGCAAGTACATTAAAGTGTAGACATCATGTACTTAAAGAATCACCTTCATTATCACCAAGCGAGAAAATGAAAATATATGATGTATTAAAAAATCTAAAAAATAGTAAAAAGAATGAATATACGAAAATTTGGTTGAAGAGCTTCATCGACAAGCGACGTGTAATTACTAAAGGCATTGATGACTTGTGGCAGGCGGATTTAGTTGAAATGGGTGCATATGTATCATTAAATCGTAGATATCGTTTCCTTCCAACAATTAATAACACTTTCTCGAAATTCGCATGGGCAATTACGATTAAAACAAAAAGTTCCGACCGCGTATCACAAGCTATGAGGAATATATTTGAAAATGATAGACGAATACCGAAAAATCTTCAAACTGATGATGGAAAGAATTTTTCAATATACAATTTAAGAAATTGATGGATGAGTATAACATTAATTATTACTTAACATTTAGTCCACTAAATGCGTCAATAGTTGCACGTTTTAATGGAACATTGAAGGGTATCATGTGGAAGGAGTTTAGCTATAACGGATCATATTGATGAATTGATAATTATAAAAAATTGGTTGATGAATATAATCATAAAATACATAGTACGATAAAAATGGCACTGGCTAATGTAAATTTTTCAAATCAGAAAAATCTATAACCATTTGAAGGTCATTCATCGACCTAAATTTACCATGGGGTCAAACGTTCGAATAAGTAAATATAAAGAAAGGGTAAAATTTATTTAAATTTAAACAAATTCAAAAAACTAACCCTACTACATATATACTAGAAGACTATCAAAGATATCCTATAAAAGGGAATTTTATGAATATGAGCTTATGAAAACGAAATACCCTGACATATATTTAATTGAAGAAATTTTGAAAACCACAGGTGACAAAGCCTATTTTAAATGGCTCGGATTCTCTAAAGAACATAATTCATGGATAAATAAGAGCGATATTATATGATTTTATAATTAAAACAAAAAGAATAAAGTATACATAAAACGAAATATTATGTGTTTACTTCATCACAACCCTATTTGTACTTAAGATGACTAGAACAATAGAATTGATTGGAAAAAGCTCAGAGCTATAAGCAGATTTTTTTCCATCCATAGAGTTGAATGGTGATTATGTCTGTGCTCTTGTTGATTTTACTACTTATCAGTCTATACCTAATGTGGATTACGGAAATAATCTATTTCACATTGGGAATTATGTTATTGAGATTCCAATAGGATCTTATGAAATTGATGATATAATAGATTTTGTTGTTTCAAATAAAAAGGATATCCTGAGAATTGAATCTAATAATAATACAATGCAAATTGTGTTATTGTCAACTACTTATCCAATTTGTTTTAATCGTGAACGTATAATTGGTGGATTATTAGCGTTCAGCAGACGTGAATTAAAGCCTGATCAATATCATCAATCTGATGTACAAGTTCATATTTCGAAAGTAAACGTTTTACGAATCAAGTGCGACATAACTACTTGGTCATATATTAACAATGATTCAGCTCACACGATTCATCAGTTTTCCGTATTGGTTTTACCAGGGTATAAGATAAGTCAACTCTTGGTTAGAATTATTGATCAAGACGGAAACTTGGTAAATTTTCGCAACGAAGAAGTTACACTAAGACTACATTTTAAGCCAGAGCTTTAAGATGATTATATATAACGAAGATCTAGTGAGATTTCAATTTACTCACAATATAGGATTGACCTCTGATAGAAGCATATCACAAAAGAAACCTCGCTACACGTCTCCAAAAGTTGTTAATAAATACTTACATCAAAAACGAAATATATTATCGCCATTAAATAAAAAGTTTGTAAAAAGTATAGGATCTCAGCTTAAAAAAAACAGTGTGTAAGAAGTAAAAACACTTCAAATGGCTTCAAATGATACATAACATTATGCAACAACTTCTTTATTATGAAAGTATGTATCATAAAGAAGTATTATCACAGTTATTCAACGTATCAACAATCATATACAAATAATGATGAAATTAGAATACCTATTCAGAATCAAGACCTCTACATTCTACCATCGGAAAGTATGATCTATATTGAAGGAACTGCCACAATAGATGGAAAGACTATCTCCCATAAAATAAAAATGAGAAATAACTGTATATCGTATTTATTTGATGAATTTATGAGATGAATGGCATTGAAATTGATCGAACCCTACATTTAGGAATTGCAACTACAATGAAGGCTTTTGCTTCTCTCTCACATAATGAGAGTACGGTGATGATGAATGCTAGTTGGAGTGTTTCTGATGATATAGAAATAACTAATGGACAATTTAATTTTGGTTACCATCCAATGGCATATCGTTGTTGGAATATGCATTTTAATCCAACACTATCGCAGACTACAAACCATCTATGGAATGTTAAATTGGCTGTACAAAGTGAACGACCACTGTGATTTTCAAGATCTTGAAAAACATTCTAGTCACTACTTCTGCATATGCCCTTCTTATACATGATCGGGTTACTAGCTCCAACCCCATGAATGGTGAGATTAGGAAAATTATTTGATTTATTCAGTATAATATTATTCTTCACAGAGTAAAGACATCTTTATCACGGAATATCGAATTTTAATTATCAAAAAATATCTCTGACCTTTTTGCAGATTTTTTTAGTATTACTTCTTCAACACCAATATATGATTGCAGTTCGTCTTACCCTTTTCCAATCAAACAAATAAATTCAAGTTGCATGCCTTCTATAAGTCCCAAAGAAGTTTTGCGACATCTTAAAACTTTAAAACTGTTGTATTTACCTGGACCCGACATTATTCGAAGTTGCATTCTGAAATCATGAGCAAATTTAATTTTCTTGCCGTTAATTAAGCATTTGTAATACTTCACTCCGGCTTGGGCATTTCCCCATTAGTTGGAGGATTCATTTATTATCCCGCTTTTCAAGAGCGGTTCAAATTCCGAAATTTCAAATTATCGAGGTATAGCAAAGCTAAGTGTTATACCTAATTATTTGAGGCAATCTTAACCACGCAACTTGTTTTCAGTGTGAAGTCTGCAGCATCTTTAAATCAGCATGGTTTTTTGAAAGGCAAATCCACTGTGACTAATTTGGTTGAATTTTCTATCAGTGTAAAATAAGGCTTTACTCGTGGTCTCCAACCTGATGGAATTTACACTGATTTTTGCAAAGTTTTCGATAAAGTTAACCACGACTATTGCTAAAGAAAACTTGATTTAATTGGCCTTTCTAATATATTTGTAAACTGGATTAGATCCCATTTAACCAACCGCTCACAAAAAATGCTGTTCCAAAGCATCCGAATCTTCTTACTAGGGAATTGTTGCTGAGCACAGTCCATCGACGTTTAAAAAGAAATGACACATTAAATACGCTGCGTAATTGCTAATCCTCGCGACTCAACAAATTGTGATGGAACACAGGGAATATCACAGATTTGTAAGATTTGAATACTTATTGTGAGTTTCTGCGAATGTTAGAAAGATTTAATAAATATTAAAAAAACAAAAACAAAAACAAAACGAAACAAATTTTATATGCTTCCTAACATTTCACAAATCTCAAAAATCCCTGGATTGTTGACAATAATCTTAAATTTTCGGGACTTCAAAAACGATGGGAATTCCGCGATCCCGGGATTGATATCTCTAAATCCGGCATAGACAAATGATACCAGAAAATAAAAAATAGTAGGCTTCCCAACACCAAAATAAATAAGTTTATGGAAAATTCCATACGCTGTATTATGTATTCACCTCCACTTAATCCAAACAAAAGAGTATTACATAACATTCAAAAGCAGCCTACACCTTTCCACACGATTCATATAGATCATTTAGGGCCCATACCGTCGCTGCAGTCTAAACGGAAGCACATTTTAGTTATAGGCGATAGGTTCACCAAATACAACCTTACCTTACAATAAGCGCCAGAGAGGTTAATGCATTCCTCAGCAAATACTTCGAATATTACAGTACTAATAATGTGTTTAGCTTATAGAGGTAGCTATTTTACATCCATAGATTTCGTTGAATTCATGGAAAACAAAAATATACAGCACGTAAAAGCCGCAGTTCATTCGCCTCAGGCCAATGGTCAGGTCGAAAAGGTTAATCGTCGGTGTGCTTGCAAAATTTAGTGAATCGATTAAAAACGCTTATCGGGTTAAGCATATAGTGAACATTGAATGACACTCAGCAAACCATTATTTGGGGTACACCAAAGAGACCCTTTAGTTGACAAGTTAACATAATACTAAGAAAATTTCCTTTCACAAAGGCGGAGGGGTAATATTGTAAATGTTGTGAATTATTGTAAATAGCTGAAATATTGTGATGGTCCTATTATGACGCTTGAGCATATACACAATATACAGTCTTCACTAAAAAACAATCATCTGCTACACCCTGTGTAATGATGACACATGACGGTACATACATCAATATGGAGAAGTTGCGAGATATTGTGAAAGAAAACATCGAAATCATCGTAGTAGCGATGTCGACACAGCGGCAATAACGAACAAAAAGCTTTTGCCAAAGTTTAAAGGTCATTTTGATTAAGTTTAAGTTTATCCATTATAAATATTGTGAATTATTGTAAATAGCTGAAATATTGTGATGGTCCTATTATGACGCTTGAGCATATACACAATATACCGTCTTCACAAAAAAACAATCATCTGCTACACCCTGTGTAATGATGACACATGACGGTACATACATCAATTTTATGCAAGTTTTGTGGATGGATTTAATTTTTTAAGCTGTTTTTGTAATGAGCGCTATATATAAAAGACAGTTGGAAGCGTACTTCTTGACAAAGCATCCGCAGGGGCCAAAATGGCCCGCAGAGCAGGTATATGGTGGCGACGCGTACTTTTGTTACGAGATGGTCTAACCGCTGCGAGTTGACTGGAAATGCTTACGACGAGACTAGCAGAGGTCCAAAACGGAAGACTTCTCTGCGGGAGAAAACTAACCGATCTTAGAATAGATATATCACTAAATACGATACGAAAAGGACTGAAAGAAAAAAGCATAGTTTACAATAGTGTACGGAACAAACCTCTATGTCACAAAAACGTATAGAAAAAAGGTGTTGAATTGTGCAGAGAACGGTTAAGCACCCTGCAAAGGTCCACGTTTATGGCTGTTTTTCTGTAAAGGGTTTTGAAATTTAGACATGCTTTACCGAAAACTTGAACTCGTCAAAAATGTTAAAACTTTACACAAAAAGGCTTATTACCATCTGCGCAGAAGCTGTATGGAAAAATAATAGCGTCTGGATACTGCAGGAGGATAACGATTCAAAGCATCGAAGTCGCCTAAGCAAAGAAAAACACCATATCTAAACGAACCCAATCGAAAATGTTTGGGCTTTAATGAAGTAAAAGATTGAAAAAAAAATTACAACAAAACAATTAAAAACTGCACTGAAAAATATATGGAGTTTTTCATTGACGAAAATTAGCAGCAAGCTATGAGCGAAGTTGTCAGGCTGTTTTAAATAGTAATGGTGTTTGGACTAGCTATTAATTTGATTCCAAATATACGTTCGTTACAATTTTTAAGAAAACATTAAAAGTTTGTTACTGTACAATTAGCATCGAAATGCAATTTTACTAATATATCGTAACGCTATTACTAATAAAAATAACTAAAACGAAAATGAAAATAGTAAAAAGTAAAAAGCGAAAAAAGGTAAGCAGTTTAGGTAAAAAGATGGGAGATTGAGGATATATGAAACTGAAATATTATACAATATTTCTGTATGCAGTGTAGCATTTTTCTTTTAATATTAGTAATATAACAAACACGAAAATGAAAAAAACTAAAAAATGAAAAGGTAGAAAATATAAGAATAAATTAAATAATATACAGAAAGTTAAAATATAAAAGAATAAAATGTTTAAACGAAAAAAATTATTTGTAATTTCTGCATATATGTTCGTTGCATTACGCGTCTGCCGTGGTCTGCCGTGTTTTCTAATAACGGTTATTACAGGCAGCATGCGACTGCAATTAACTATAAGTGCGCCTGAAGACGACGAACTTGAAAGGAAAGTGGTTTACAACATCAATGATTCTCCCATAATGTCGGTGATAGCACCTGCTTGGGTCATGATTTTTGGATTAGTAATTGCGCGAGCTTCTTGTAGAGCGAATATAAATTTTAACGACGTACTTCACCTTTACTAGACAGATGCAAGTATCATAAACTATGTGTTTAGTTAGGGCGGTCCCGTCTAAAATATTAAAGAAGAACGCGTGCGGAGAGCGGAGAATTCTACGCTCCATGGAATTGGTCCATCGTGTCTACTTCACTTTTGTATTGGTTGTAAGAATAGATGGCCCCAGGCTCCTTTTGACTACCAGGAGTATTCATACTATAGTGCACTGTAGAAAAAAGCAACACGCACTTATTTGTCCTTGGGAGGGAACTGACCATTGAAGTCGTCAATGCAAATTCTTGGCTGCCGGCGATTTCAACGCCAAACACACTCGCTGGGGCTCCCGCCTAATAACTCCAAAAGGCAGACGACTATGCTCAATCATTACTAACCACGACTACGATGTAATCTCGAATGGTCAACCGACATATTGGCCGACAGACAAGAGGAAGATCTCATAGACTTTGGAGATGCCAAAGTTCTGTAGATGAAAAATATCGCCACAGAGTGTAATTATGATCTCTCATCTGATCACTCACCTACGGTAATATTTATAAAATCATCAAGCCACCAAGACAATTCCGCTAGAAAGAAAATAGACTGGTTGAAATTCAAGAAAAATGTAAATTCCCATTTTCCTCTAAGTACTGTATTAAGACACGGACATGATTTAGACTCAGTACTCGAAAAATTCAACCAGTTGCTCTCATTAGCTCTCAGCTCACCCACCTGCACAAGGGTGAACAAGCACTCAAAATATAGCCTACACACACTTGCCGACATTAAATTGCTATTAAGACAGAAAAGAAGACTTCGAAGGCAATGGCAAGAATTTAGATCACCGAATCTGAAAACACAGCTACACCACTGAACTCGAAAGTTAAAGTAAGCCCTAAAAAATAAAATTAACACCTGGTCAGACACCTCTTTGTGGAAAACAGCAAAAAACTCAAATTGGCCAATTCTCACTGATTCCTCCATCCGTTTGAGTGATGGTAATTGGGCTAGAAGCAACTGTGAGAAGGGTTTGACTTTTGCAGACCATCTAAAAAGTGTGTTTACACCCAATCCACCTTCTTCACAGTCCTCATTACCAAAATTAACTTCTCAACCTTGCTCAATAACGCTCAAAATTAAAAAAGACATATTCAAAGCAATTTATAAAGATTTAAACCCAAAAAAATCACCTGGTCCAGATAAAATTACCGGTAAAATGATAAAAGAGCTACCTCCGGCTTCAGTAATTCATCTCATGCACATTTTCAATGCCATCCTTCGTATTAAACACTATCCCAAATGGTGGAAAACTTCAAAAATTATTATGATAGCAAAACCAGGAAAAGACCCTACAAAAGTTGCATCGTACAGACCTATTAGCCTCCTGCCTCTACTCTCTAAAGTATTCGGAAAGCTACTTGTCATGAGTATAACTCCATTTATTAATCTCAACCAACTGATTCCCCCCAACATCAGATTGGATTTAGAAAACAGCACGGCACAATAGAGCAAGTCCATCGCATTGTATCTCTGATAAGGAACACTTTTGAAGAAAACAAGTATCGCTCAGCTGTCTTTCTTGATATCAAGCTTTCGATAAAGTATGGCTCGATGGCCTTATTTACAAACTCAAACTATTACTGCCTGCAAATGTCTTCTCATTGCTTAGTAGCTACCTGACGGAAATACAATTTCTCGTACATCACAAGGATTACACAACAAATCTATTGGATATTCACGCTGGCGTTCCTCAAGGAAGCGTTTTGGGCCCCTTACTGTATCTCTTATACACTTCAGATATGCCCAACAATAACTATACATTCATATCGACCTTTGCTAATGATACGGCAATATTGTGCTCTCGCTCTAACCCCATAGAAGCTACTAAACTCCTGCAGACTCATGTCGATTCTCTCAAAATCTGGCTAGCAAAATGGCGTATAAAAGTCAATGAATCAAAGAGCGTACATGTAACCTTCATACTAAGGCTAGATACATGTCACTCAATTAAAATAAATGGCCAATCAAAGTTGAATCTCGACCGCAGGGCATCCGCCATAAGAGGGTGACGGGTGTGACAATCCCGCGGCTACCCAAGTCAAAAACCCAAATCTAAGGTGGAACAGCATATGCCGATAGATGCATGGCCGTGGGGGTGCACGGTCCCTAATATTCGAACTCAGAATACCTGCCGCCCTTCTGTTTTAAATTAGGCTTCCCTTGACAACCTGGCTCTACCAAGGGTGAGATCTACATCTAGACTACTCGTGGGAATTTATGGATATAAATAATAACAAAAATAAAAAAAAATGAATTCGATGGAACACCGGTTCCATCCGAAATAAATCTCGCCTACACGGCTGACACAAATGCATCCAGTCTAGTACTCATTGGTTTGCCGGCTACCACTTCTCAGATCACGGCTGCTGAGCCCGTTCTGGGAAACCCGCAACTGCCCATCAGCAAACCTTTAACGGAACACGGAAACACTGGCTCTTCGGGATTGACTTCAAGGGTAATAGTGACAGATTTGCCGGAGGATTTAAGTTCGTCCGACTCTGAATCCACTTTGACCATTCAGGCTATCCCAGAAAACGCCCTCTCTCAAATGTCTGGCTTGACGGACGTGGGCGACCAGGTTGAACGCATAGCGCTCTCAAGCGAAACAGGCTTCATTAAATTTTCCTCTAAAGAGAGGAGAAGATTTAAGCAAGTCACCAAAAATGGTTAATCTAAAGTACAGGCTCTAGAATACGCCAAGTCCCCTTCATCGGAAAAACTTACTTAACTTACTTACTTACTTAGAGGAACCGTTCCGAAGATGAGGCGCCTACAGTGCAACAGAAAATGCCCTGCGCTCGCTCGGGGCCCTTCAAACAGACCTGTAGCCAAGTCGTTGGCTGCACAAAACTCGGCGTTGTTTCGGCCGTAGATTCGCGTTCTCTGACTCCCGAAAAAATATCATCGATGTCGTCATCGAATAGCCGAAAGATAGGGTAGGCCCCGAATTCGAGGGCTGTATCTCTCGTTCCAGCTGGCTTCTTCTTGTCTGCACAAATGCAGGCACGACTGCATGGGTAATGGAACATGCTTGCCATATCGCCGAAAAAAGGTTGGTAAATATCTCCGTAGTGGAGGAAAACGACTTCCCCGCGACTAATGTAGTCCGAGGCTTTTTCCCCCACAGCTCCAACATCGACGACGCCAAGATTCTTGCGACAATAAGTGGGCAGAATCTAATGTCCACCGAGCATTAGAAAGTGGTACAACGGGTACCCCAAAGCGACATCTTGCGATTGGTCATCGTTATAAATGACGAGGCATTGCGATTACTTTCCGAGCGGAAGTTTAAAATAGCTTACCGCTTCGGCCATAACAAACTGGTACCAACCCGTGCCACCGGTGGTACTGAAGAAGGATCCGATCCTACTCTGGCAGATGGAACTGTGTCACAAAACACAGTCCATAAGGATTCTTCTGCCTCCAAAGAGGTTCCGCACCCGGGTTCGAGAAGGGAGCTGGACGATCAGCCGTCCACCAGTAAAGGATACAGTTCTTTACCTGCAAGGTCTGGAGGCGCGTCCAGTACTACTTACCCGAGCCCGGTCGGTAAGGCCAAGCTTATTGCAAGCAAAGGCCCAACAAACGAAACAACGCCAAATCAGCCACACACCAATCAAGCCACAGGGCTTGGTTTTAAAATGGCAAAGGCTAGGCTAATAAGCCAAAGCACCCCCCCTACGGAAGTATGCTGTCTGACACTTAGGCCATTGGGCATGGTGGAAGTCTAGCTAGACAACAGGCCATCACACTTCCTGAGGTCAAAAAATCCTCAGCCCCTGTAGGATCTAAACCTATTTCGCAAAAAGCTGCGAAAGGTAACGGGAATAGACAGGACAAGAAGCGAGTTCTTGTCCAAAACTCTATGTCTATGATAAATCAGTGGCTGTACCACGCACGGCTATCTTAATTGACGAATCAATCAATCACCTTGCACTAACAAACTTTATTTCCAGAGACCTTACAACTGCTAATATAAAGCTCGCTGTTGACAACTGAACCCAGGAAATTGTTCTGGCGTCCGCATATTTTCCCGGTGAACATATGGATGCACCGCCGGCCGAGGTTCAACAAATGGTTGAATATTACCGGAGTCAAAATCAAAAACTCGTCATCGGATGCGACGCAAATGCGCACCATGTTGTGTGGGGAAGTACAGAGAACAACTCCAGAGGTGAGTCACTTCTTGATTTTCTCATGACTAACAATGTAGACATAGTAAATAGAGGAGGTAAACCCACCTTTATCACCCCCACTAGGAGTGAGGTACTGGATCTCACTCTTACAAGTGGCATACCGCCTGACCATATAGAGGACTGGTGGGTGTCAGATGAGGCATCCTTATCTGATCATCAACACATACGTTTCAACCTCAAAGGGCGGGTAGAGTCAATTTCTTTGCAAAACCCACACAGAAAAACAAATTGGAATCTCTTCAGAACCTTCATTCACTCTGAAGTTCATACCCTTGCTCTCTACATATAGTCTCCACTGAAATTAGAGGTAGCAGCGGAAATGACCAAAATCTTCTATTCACTGCCCTAAATCGCAACTCTGCTCGACCTACAGTACTGAAACGAATTGTTCCATGGTGGAACGAGCTACTCAAAGACAAAAGAAAGGAGTTCAGGAAACTATTCAACAGGGGAAAAAAATGGTCATTGGATAGAATATATGTCTACCCTTTGAATATAACATTCTGATCAGAAAATCAAAACGTGACTCTTGGAGAAGACACTGTGAAGAGTTCACAAAATAATGTCCAAGGACCACTCAAATAGCATCGGTCTTCTAAAGAAACCGGATGGATCTTTCACACAAAATCGCAAAGAAACCCTGGAATATTTATTGCAGGTACATCTTCCAGGATCTGTAACAAACAAATACGCTACCTGCCCCCTATTCTACAATTGTACATCGGAACTCTAGTAGATGGGCAAGCAGTCTATCCGGTGATATATTCGACAAAGACAAAGTCAAATGGGCAGTGTCATCGTTCCTACCTTACAAGGCCCCGGAGGGTGGTGGGATCTTTCCAGCTATCCTTCAAAATGCCTTAGATGAACGCGGGAACGGCTAATTAATCTCTTCCGACCCAGTTACAAATTTGGATATATTCCAAGCGCGTGGAGAAAAGTAAAAGGAAATAAACCAACAGAACCCCGAAATCGTTCCGTCCCTTCAGTTTAACTTCTTTTAATCTGAAGACAATAAAACGACTAATAGATCTTCACATGAAGCAAAGGCTTGAAACTTCCATCCCCCTACACAAGAATCAATTCGCTACACTAAAAGCAAATCAACCGAATCTGCATTACATTATCTCGTATTCAACATCCAAAAATCCTTCGAATCCGAAGAACTAGCTCTTTGTGCTTTTCTGGAGATAGAAGGTGCTTTCGACAATACTGAGTATGAGTCTATCACTAGAGCTTTGGCACGTAGAGGTATAGATGAATGCTTAGTGATTTGGGTAAAAGCTATGCTGGAAAACCGAGATATTTCAGCAAATTTAGGAAATACCAAAGAAAACGTCAGAGCTGTTAAAGGTTGTCCCCAAGGGAGCGTTCTTTCCCCGCTACTATGGTCTCTCGTAATAGAGGATATCCTAGTCAAACTCTCCTCAACCGGTTTCGATGTAATCGGCTATGCAGACGACCTTGCTATCCTTGTTACAGGAAAAAGCGGTAGCACATTATCAAATTGCATGACGTATGCTCTTCAAATTACTGATCGATGGTGCGCCACAGAAGGCCTCCGTATAAGCCCACAAAAAGCGGTTGTTGTTCCTTTCACAAGAAAGTACAAACCCGATTTCGGTGTAGTGCGTCTCCAAAACACTACTCTCGAATTCTCAAATGAAATCAAATATCTAGGCATCATCCTGGACAGAAAACATAATTGGAATTCCCACTTAAGCTACACGCTAAATAAGGTGATTAAAGTTATGTGGACTTGCAAATGAATTTTTGCAAAACATGGGGTTTATCACCAAAAATAGTTTTCTGGATGTACACCACCATGGTTAGCCAATTGCAACCTACGCTGCAGTAGTGTGGTGGCCAAACGATACCAAAATATCAGCAATCCGCGATGCAAATAACTTCAAAGACTGGCGTGTCTATCTCTAACCGCGGCTGTGAAATCTTTTCCCTCGGCTGCACTAGAGGCTCTGGTAGGACTACTAACGCTTAACATTCATATTCAAAAATCAGTAGCAATCAGTGCCATTCGCATGAATCTTTTCCATAGTTCAATTTCGAGTTCAAATGCACACGAAACAATCATAAAAAATATACCAAATATAGGAATATGTTCTAACTCGATTCCATGCCTCAAGAACTACACTATCAAAGGCGAATGGAAAAGGAATAACAACTTAATACTCTCAAAATATAATTATGTTTGGTTCACAGATGCATTGAAGACAGACGAAGGTACATGCGCCGGGGTATATGGTCCTAATACCCGCATATCTGTCGCAATGGGCTCGTGGCCAACTGTCTTCCAAACAGAAATACACGTCATTGAACTTTGTGCACGTCTGACACATGACAAAGCGCTCAAAGGAGCGGACATTCTTATTTGCTCAGCCAGCCAAGCTGTCATCAAATCTCTCTACTCATGGGAGTTCTTCTCAAAACTAGTCACCGAATGATTCCTTATCCTACAAAAACTCTCTATGCGAAACAAGGTCACATTGTGTTGGGTGCCGGAACACAAAGGAATTGAGGTCAATGAAATGGTGGACGAACTAGTGAGAGCTGGCTCGTCTTCTCCACTGACGGGCCCGGAACCTTTCTGCGGTATAAGCTGGGCATCGGCCAAAGCTATGATAGAGAAACATTATCACGACAAATACCTTCCACAATGGACAAATTCGCTTTAATGCAGCTTTTGACAGAATTAGTCTTAGCAGGACAAACCTACGTCTAATAACCGGCTATATCTCAGGATATAACTGGTTAAAATACCACCTCCACAAAATGGGACTATCCTCTGACACGGAGTGTAGACTCCGTATAGAGGAGGATGAAACAACCCTCCACATACATTCCGAATCTCCGGCCCTGGCCAGACTACGCCTCAAACACTTTCAGTTGAGTTTCCCAACACCAGCTTCAATCATCAAAAGTTCGACAAGATCAATTCTATCCCTCATTAAAAATGTAGAGGAGATTCTAGTCTCGTAAACGGGCTCGGGTACAAACAAAAGATCTCGTTTGGTCGCAGTACTCGTAACACTTGGCCCCCAGAGGTATCAGCTATAGGGCTCATATCCTCTAACACACCTTGGTCTGTTTTCGCATAGTCCACTTGATGAACAAGGATTATGTCCTTGTACCAACGTCACGCTCTCTTTTGATTGATAGGAAATCGAATCTCGAATACAAAGTGCTATCATATAAAGCAATCCTGAATCCAATCTGGACTTATGGTATTCAGTCATGGGGGATTACATCTCCCTCAAATATCGAAAAATTGCAGCGAATACAATCCAATTGCCTTCAAATTATTGTAAACGCGCCCTGGTATATGAAGAGGGTTAACACTCATTGAGATTTGAATGTACCCACAATTTCTGAGGAAGTCCTGCAGAAGATACATTCAAAAATTACACAACCATCCGAATCTTTTTGCAAGGGAATTGTTGCTGAGCACAGGCTATCGACGTATAAAAAGAAATAACACATTGAATACGCTGTGCAATTGCTAAACCTCGCGACTCAACAAATTGTGATGGGACAACGGGAATATCACATAATTTTAAGTTAGTTTGTAAGATTTGAATACTTATTGTGAGTTTCTACGAAGGATAGAAAGATTCAATAAATTCTTAGTATTTAAAAAAGAAAAAAAATAATTTGGCGATGAAGCACCAGACAATTTATAATTGGTTTAACGAATTCAAGCTTCATCACCGTTCGGTGATTTTCGTGAAGGTCGTCCAAAATCGGTCATTGTACCAGAAACCATCGATGCTATGCGTGAACTGATAATGATAGATCATCATGTGACATACCGTGAAATTAAGCATCCTTGAGAATTAGTTCCACCGCCGTGCATTCGATATTGCATGAACTTTTCGTTGTCAGAAAGATTTGTTCTCGTTGGATCACGCATAATTTAACAATCGCTCCGAAAAGGCTCGTATCTATTGGTCTTCCAAACCAAACAAAAACCATATTTTGGAGGTGTCTGAAAAGACGTTGCGAGAACGCCGGAGAGCTGCTGAGTTGGTTGTTGTTGTTGAGGCCTAAACTAGACTTAGCTAGAATGTAAAAATCTGCCTTTCGTGACATCATGCAGTCTCATGCTAAGTCAACGTAATTAACGCACCTAATCGAGAGGCCGGTGGTCTGGTGCTGTTTTCGCAAGGTAACGTGGCTAACTGCCTCAACCGGGTGGAGCTAGCGCAATCCTTGTTGAACTCATCGCAAGTCAACTCACTGGCTGTTATGTAGTTTATTCTGAGCGCTATGTGATGATACCTTACTTGTTAATGAGGAGTAGTCATGTAGCTCGCTCTGCTTACTATGTTATGGCGTCTTCATTATTACTAATGGGGGCCCTCCACGTGGCGACCACCGGGAAACGTCCTCCTGGCACCCGCTGGGAGGCGGCTGAAGTGAGTGGCGAAAATCTCCTCGGTTAGAGGTTGTGCGTTGGGTTTGGGACCCGCCACATAAAAAATCCCCCCCAGTGAAGAAAAAAATAACGCCTCGGATAAGGACTACCCCCTTTGTTGATGACACCCCCAAACGAAAAAAGGACAACGATTTACGGATATGCCCCTGGAATGTCCGGTCCCTTTATAGGGAGGGTGCCTCTATTCAGCTGGTTGATGTCCTCGAAAAATACAGAGCTGACATCACCGCTCTCCAGGAAATGCGATGGACGGAACAGGGCTGCTCCAAAAGAGCTTCCTGTGATATCTACTACAGGTGCCATGCTGAAAGGCATGAATTAGGATGTGGGTTTTTGGTCAGCAAGAGACAACGACATCTTGTCTCACAGTTCACGCCTGTGAACGAGCGGCTGGCCACAATCCGCATCAAAGCAAAATTCTTCAACATCAGCCTTATATTTGCCCACGCTCCGACGGATGAGAAGGACAATGTGAACAAGAAGAGCTTCTTTCAGCGCCTCGATGAAGCTTACGATCTCTGGCCCCGCCACTTTGTCAAAATCGTTCTTGGCGACTTTAATTCCAGGGTGGGCAAGGAAGGTACCTTTGGTCCAACTGTCGGAAAATTCAGCCTCCACCAGAATACCTCCGATTACGGAATGAGGCTGATCGACTTCACCGCAGCACGAAACATGGTAATTGGTGGTACCAGAATATCGATCCGTGGTGCTAACATCTACTCGGATCACTACCTTGTTGTAGCTAAGTTGCGCACACGTTTATGTGTCGTAAATAACAAGAGAAGTCCCACACAGAGAAAGCTCGACGTCAGTAAGCAGCAATCACCAGAGACATCAGATGCATTTGCCACTCGACTATCGGATCTGCTTATGCAGAACACTACCCCACAAGATGATACATGCGCACGGGGGACACATATATCCCACTCCATGACTACTGCTGCCGAGGAGGTAATCGGTTACTACCGGCCTCTGAGGAATGAGTGGTATGATCAGGAGTGTCGCGACGCTACCGCAGAGAAAGACGCCGCATACAGGAAAACCCTGCGTGCAGGCCCAACGCGAGCTGTTAAGGAGCCTGCCGAGTTGTTTAAGACCGGAGGCGATGAGTTGCTCGTCTTCATGCACCAGCTCATAAGCAGAATAAGGTCGGATAAAAGCATGCCTGATGATTGGAGGCTCAGTGTTCTCTGTCCTGTACATAAAAAAGGAGAGCCCTCAATTTGCGCCAACTACCGTGGAATAAGTCTTTTGAGCATCGCATACAAGGTTCTATCGAGCGTACTGTGTGAAAGGTTGAAGCCTATGCTCAGCAACCTGATTGGACCGTATCAGTGTGGCTTCAGACCTGGTAAATCCACCATCGACCAGATTTTCACACTGCGCCAAATCCTAGAGAAGACCCAAGAAAAACAGATCGACACAAACTACCTATTTGTTGATTATAAAGCCGCTTTCGACAGTCCGGTAAGGGAATACCTCTACGCAACAATGTCTGAGATCGGTATTCCTGCAAAGCTCATTCGACTTTGTAGAATGACACTGCATAACTCCCGTTGTGCAGTGAAAATTGGGAAGGACCTCTCCGCACCGTTTAATACCGAACGGGGTTTCAGACAAGGGTGATTCGTTATCGTGCGACTTCTTCAATCTTATTATGGAGAAAATAATACGAGCTGCTGATCTACGACATAATGGCACTATCTTCAACAAAAGTGTCATGCTGTTGGCGTATGCCGACGATATTGACATAATCGGCATGAACGCGCTGCAGTCAGATCAGCATTCTCAGAGTTAGAAAGAGAGTCGCGTCGGATGGGTCTTACCGTGAACGAGGGCAAGACGAAGTATCTAGTGTCAATAAACAAAGAGTCCCGGCGTCTTGGACAGCACGTCACTGTTGACAACTACGCTTTTGAAGTAGTAAGGGACTTTGTCTATCTTGGAACCAGCATTAACAGCAGTAATGACGTCAGCTTGGAGATCATGCGTAGGATAACTCTTGCAAACAGGTGTTACTTTGGGCTAAGTAAGCAATTGAGAAGTCGGGCCCTCTCTCGAAGAACGAAAACTTTACTCTACAAGTCTCTCATCATGCCTGTCCTAACATATGGCCCTGAAGCCTGGACAATTTCCACCCCACAATTTCCACTCTGTTGTTATGGCCTCATAAGTAAGTAAGTAAGTAAGTAATAGAGGAGCCTCTAGTTGAGGCACGAGTAGGTACTAGACGATATGAACACAGATTTTGTGAGAGTGGCTTCGTTGAAGAGTGTGTTTTCAAATAAGCCAACGACAAAATTCATAAGCCCTGTTGCCTTAACATGATCTACTGGAGTACAGCAGTAATGATTTGATACTCGGTATTGTATGGACTCTGGTCGTGCAGTCACATAAAATACGCAGGAACTAATTATTCTAGTTATAGAATATGAACGCAGAAAAAAGGGATTTCTAATTGGTAGAAGTACCGGGACTGAAGATGCTTTTCACAATTTCTAGACTCGTGTAGAATCCAAAATGTAACAAGTAGTGTGCATTTAACACCTGGGATTGTCATAAGCATAGAAACTACACCAGTTAGGATGAACTCAACAAATGAGAGAGGGTGAGTATGATGGTCAAATTCGAAGAATGGAATGGACGATGGAATCATTCTACGCATTGCGATGTCTGAAGTGATCCCTTAATTACCCAGCCAAAGACCGTGTTTTGAGCAACCAAGGAATTCAAAATGTCCTTACGAATTCCTTCTAGTATTACGAATGCTTAGATATCGTCATACAGAACTAAATCTACAAGGGCTTACAGATGCAAATTTGCATCTGTAAGCCGTAGGCCAGCGAACTGTTCACGTAATTCTATGGTAAGACGGTAGTTTTCCTGTCAGGTCCTTTAGGACGAACGTATCCACTTTAACTGCAAATTGGGAATCGATTGGAGAGCCGATCTCCAACGAACACATCTTCCAAGAATACGCCGTCACT
The DNA here is from genome assembly GCA_963854835.1 of Megamerina dolium. Taxonomy (NCBI): domain Eukaryota; kingdom Metazoa; phylum Arthropoda; class Insecta; order Diptera; family Megamerinidae; genus Megamerina; species Megamerina dolium. The sequence goes on from OY978530.1 coordinate 12,832,678, forward strand.
ACCCCGTTCAGGCCAGTGACCTCAGTCCGAACGTTACAAGCAGGGAGGTGCAACCTATTTTGTAAACGTTCAGACATGAATGTAGCCTCTTATCCCGAGTCGATCAAAGCACAAGGTACGAAGGTAGTGTTGTTATGCTTGATGTTTCCGAGAGCGGTTCCAAGTAGGACCGCACTGTTTCTCGCAGGATGATGTTTGTTGTCTGACGTCGCATTATGTCCAACTTCTGACACAACCTTCAGCAGGGATTTGAACTACTGCCGTGATTTTATAGCAGTAGCAGCTGATGTTGCGGGCCCTTGTTCCTGGTTCGTGCTGGCTGCTTTCTCAAATCTATGGAATAGGTACTGACGCCTTTTTTACATGCGGAGCATGAATATAGGCTTTTGCAGGCTGTGCGCGAAGCAATTCGTACAGAGTTTGTGCCTTTTAACTACGTTGTTGCGTTCTTCCACAGATAACTTGAGTAAATCAGGACAAGTTCGTAAATAATGTGGATTTCTACATAATGAGCAATTGAGAGTGCTGGCATTCACGTGATATGAGTGAATATTTTTGGAATTCAACGAGGGATTATTTGGACGCATGGGAGGATTGGATCGACCAGGTTATCGATTCTGTGGCTGGCTGGGTTGCCGAGAACCACTTCGTATGTCCAACACCGATTCAAGCGTCTAAAAGCGCTCAGTTAGAAATGAGTTGAATGCGTTCCACGTTGGATATTCCCGTTTATTCTTAATGGACTGTTTCCACAGACATAGTGTGGTATCTGGCAGTTTCGTAAGTAGGAAATATTTATCGGTTTCCTCTATATCCTCAGCGGCAGCGTAAAAACGTTCAATATCCGCCATTTCACTTGTAATTTGTAGAGTTACAAATCAGTATACTGAAGAAAAGGTAATTTTAAAATTCATATTCGAGTAATTACTAGAATTATAGCTCCTAATAGAATGTAGGAACAATCGGAAAATTGCTCTAAGAAAGATACAATATAACGCAAGAGGCCGTGCAAACCATTGAAAACTGCTAACTTCAAGAAAATTCGTATAATTGCAGTAGCAGGAGGAGAAAAAAATGTGAAAGCGAATTAGAATACACTTGCTGATCGGATATCAGATGCTCGATTCTTCTAAGTTATATATATATATTTTTTAATTTAATATTAATTTAATTTAATCTATAACTAAAAGATATTTTACAAATTTTTAATAATAACAATATTTATACAACAATATTTATATATCAAAATTTACATAGCATTTATATACATCATGCTACCTGAGTTCCTTTGAAACATCGCTAGATGGTTCTCATTTCAATTTTAATGTGTACAAAGATCAAGTGGCGTTTTCCTTTTCAGTCTTGTGAATATTTGTGGTCATGATACAAGATTTGAAGCTAGATATTTGGAATGAGATCTTATCCGTTTAACGTATTTAGCAGCGGTGCTTTTGTGTTCCTCTTTAACTAACGATATGCTACGGTCCCAGTGAATTTGCGAATTTCAAATGAACCACTGAGGATTGGAATCTTTGCAATACTTCTATATTTGAATTTGAAGTTCTTCCCTACAGTCAGATGTTCTATGACCAAACCGTTTTCAGAACACATTTGTATAGAATAATTTTATTTTTCAGAGAAAGGTAGGAAACAACCACAACATATTACTTAGTTGGATACCAAGTAATTTCCTCTTGTTGAATATGTGTGTTCTTCTAAGTGACGTAATCTTTATTTAGGCTAAGCCTATAGAAAATGGGTGCCGTAGCTCAGTGGTTAGTGTGTTCGCCTTCTGATCTGTAGGTCGTGGTTCAATCCCTGAATAACAGGGATTGACTATCGATAAGATTTTTCTTTCGAATGGCATCCACCTGTCGGCAGGCAATTGGCAATTCTTCCGACAGTAACAACTTGCCATGAAAAAGCTTCTGAAAGAACTCTGTGACAAAGCTCAGAAAAAGTGATGTCACAAGTGTTCTGCCGTTCGGAACCGGCTAAAATAAGTAGGTCCCTTCTAATCTGTCCAAATTTAAGACGCACAACAGTAATGGAAGAGAAGCTCGGCCAATGAGCCCTTTGGGGCTTTAAGTGCCACATATTTATTTTTTTTTCTATAGAAAATTGGCAGGATTCCCGCGAATTAAAACGAATAATAAATAAAAAAATATGTGGCATTTAAAACCCCAAAGGGTTCTTTGGCCGAGTTTCTCTTCCCTTCTGTTTTGCGTGTTAAATTTGGACAGTATTAGAACGGGCGCACTTATTTTAGCCGGTTGAGAACGGCGGAACAAAGTGCTATCATATAAAGCAATCCTGAATCCAATCTGGACTTATGGTATTCAGTTATGGGGGACTACATCTCCCTCAAATATCGAAAAATTGCAGCGAATACAATCCAATTGCCTTCAAATTATTGTAAACGCGCCTTGGTATATGAGGAGGGTTAACACTCATTGAGATTTGAATGTACCCACAATTTCTGAGGAAGTCCTGCAGAAGATACATTCAAAAATTACACAACCATCCGAATCTTTTTGCAAGAGAATTGTTGCTGAGCACAGGCTATCGACGTATAAAAAGAAATAACACATTGAATACGCTGTGCAATTGCTAAACCTCGCGACTCAACAAATTGTGATGGGACAACGGGAATATCACATAATTTTAAGTTAGTTTGTAAGATTTGAATACTTATTGTGAGTTTCTACGAAGGATAGAAAGATTCAATAAATTCTTAGTATTTAAAAAAGAAAAAAAATAATTTGGCGATGAAGCACCAGACAATTTATAATTGGTTTAACGAATTCAAGCTTCATCACCGTTCGGTGATTTTCGTGAAGGTCGTCCAAAATCGGTCATTGTACCAGAAACCATCGATGCTATGCGTGAACTGATAATGATAGATCATCATGTGACATACCGTGAGATTGAAGCATCCTTGAGAATTAGTTCCACCGCCGTGCATTCGATATTGCATGAACTTTTCGTTGTCAGAAAGATTTGTTCTCGTTGGATCACGCATAATTTAACAATCGCTCCGAAAAGGCTCGTATCTATTGGTCTTCCAAACCAAACAAAAACCATATTTTGGAGGTGTCTGAAAAGACGTTGCGAGAACGCCGGAGAGCTGCTGAGTTGGTTGTTGTTGTTGAGGCCTAAACTAGACTTAGCTAGAATGTAAAAATCTGCCTTTCGTGACATCATGCAGTGTCATGCTAAGTCAACGTAATTAACGCACCTAATCGAGAGGCCGGTGGTCTGGTGCTGTTTTCGCAAGGTAACGTGGCTAACTGCCTCAACCGGGTGGAGCTAGCGCAATCCTTGTTGAACTCATCGCAAGTCAACTCACTGGCTGTTATGTAGTTTATTCTGAGCGCTATGTGATGATACCTTACTTGTTAATGAGGAGTAGTCATGTAGCTCGCTCTGCTTACTATGTTATGGCGTCTTCATTATTACTAATGGGGGCCCTCCACGTGGCGACCACCGGGAAACGTCCTCCTGGCACCCGCTGGGAGTCGGCTGAAGTGAGTGGCGAAAATCTCCTCGGTTAGAGGTTGTGCGTTGGGTTTGGGACCCGCCACATAAAAAATCCCCCCCAGTGAAGAAAAAAACAACGCCTCGGATAAGGACTACCCCCTTTGTTGATGACACCCCCAAACGAAAAAAGGACAACGATTTACGGATATGCCCCTGGAATGTCCGGTCCCTTTATAGGGAGGGTGCCTCTATCCAGCTGGTTGATGTCCTCGAAAAATACAGAGCTGACATCACCGCTCTCCAGGAAATGCGATGGACGGAACAGGGCTGCTCCAAAAGAGCTTCCTGTGATATCTACTACAGGTGCCATGCTGAAAGGCATGAATTAGGATGTGGGTTTTTGGTCAGCAAGAGACAACGACAGCAAGAGGAAACAACCACAACATATTACTTAGTTGGATACCAAGTAATTTCCTCTTGTTGAATATGTGTGTTCTTCTAAGTGACGTAATCTTTATTTAGGCTAAGCCTATAGAAAATGGGTGCCGTAGCTCAGTGGTTAGTGTGTTCGCCTTCTGATCTGTAGGTCGTGGGTCAATCCCTGAATAACAGGGATTGACTATCGATAAGATTTTTCTTTCGAATGGCATCCACCTGTCGGCAGGCAATTGGCAATTCTTCCGACAGTAACAACTTGCCATGAAAAAGCTTCTGAAAGAACTCTGTGACAAAGCTCAGAAAAAGTGATGTCACAAGTGTTCTGCCGTTCGGAACCGGCTAAAATAAGTAGGTCCCTTCTAATCTGTCCAAATTTAAGACGCACAACAGTAATGGAAGAGAAGCTCGGCCAATGAGCCCTTTGGGGCTTTAAGTGCCACATATTTATTTTTTTTTCTATAGAAAATTGGCAGGATTCCCGCGAATTAAAACGTATAATAAATAAAAAAATATGTGGCATTTAAAACCCCAAAGGGTTCTTTGGCCGAGTTTCTCTTCCCTTCTGTTTTGCGTGTTAAATTTGGACAGTATTAGAACGGGCGCACTTATTTTAGCCGGTTGAGAACGGCGGAACCCTTGTGACATCATTTTTTCTGAGCTTTTTCACAGAGTTATTTTAGAAGCTTTTTCATGGCAAGTTGTTACTGTCGGAAGAATTGCCAATTGCCTGCCGACATGTGGATGCCATTCGAAAAAAACTCTTATCGATATTAAATTTGTTATGCATCAGCCGGGGATTGAACTACGACCTACAGATCAGAAGGCCGGTACAGGTGGGTACAGTTCGAAATAAAATTCTTCTCCATATTAAATTTGTTATGCTTCAGCCTGGGCTACGGCACCCACTCACTGCCTCCTAGTCCTGCTTTTTCCATGTGCTTTGCCTATAGAAAGTAATCACTTCTACCTAGAGATAGGAACAAATGCTACCATTTACCCGATATGCTAGGTAACATTTTTTTTTTTTTTTTTTTTTTTTTTTTTTTTGTTAGCTTATTTTTTTTTTTATTGAATCTTTCTTAAATACGAGAAACTAACAATAAGTATTCAAATCTTACAAACTAAATAAAACTATGTGATATCCCCTAAGTTCCATCACAATTTGGTGAGTCGCGAGATGTAGCAATTTTACAGCATATTCAGTGTGTCTTTTCTTTTTAATCGACGATGCCCCTTGCTCAGCAACAATTGCCTAGCAAGGGGATTCGGATGATTGTGTAATTTTTGAATGTAGCTTCTGCAGTACATTGCAACTTCCTCAGAAATTGTGGGTACATTTAAATCTCGATGGATGTTAACGTTCCTCATATACCAAGGCGCGTTTACAATAATTCGCAGACACTTGGATTGTATTCGCTGCAATTTTTCGATATTAGAGGGAGATGCGGTGCCCCAAAACTGAATACCATAAGTCCAGATTGGTTTCAGGATTGCTTTATATAATAGCACTTTGTATTCAAGATTCAACTTTGATCTTTTGTGTAACAGCCACCATAACTGATTCATTTTAAGCTTGATCTGAGTTTTCTTTGCCTCTATGTGATTTTTCCATGTCAGCCTTCTGTCGAGGTGAATACCCAAGTACTTTGTTGAGGAACATTGTGGAACTGATTGGCCATTAATTTTAAGTGGGGGACATGTATCTAGCCTTAGCGTGAAGGTTACATGTACGCTCTTTGATTCATTGACTTTTATACGCCATTTTGCTAGCCAGATTTCGAGAGAATCGACATGAGTCTGCAGGAGTTTAGTAGCTTCTATGGGGTTAGAGCGAGAGCACAATATTGCCGTATCATCAGCAAAGGTCGATATGAATGTATAGTTATTGTTGGGCATATCTGAAGTGTATAAGAGATACAGTAAGGGACCCAAAACGCTTCCTTGAGGATCGCCAGCGTGAATATCCAATGGATTTGTTGTGTAATCCTTGTGATGTACGAGAAATTGTCTTTT